>JBBGZY010002730.1:0-125616 GCA_037952925.1 Lithobates clamitans
CACACCCCCCACACACACACACCACACACACCCCCCCCACACACACACACACACCACACACACACACCACACACACCCCCCACACCACACACACACACACCCCCCACACACACACACCACACACACCCCCCACACCCACACACACATACAACCCCCCCCCACACACACACCACATACACCCCCCCACACACCACATACACCACATACACCCCCCACACACACCACATACACCCCCCACACACATTTTTTATTTAATTAAGGTATCTTCTTTTTTTTTTTTCAATGTTTCCATTTTTAAAAACTAAGTTTTACAATTCACTTTTTTACATTTTTTAAATTATTTTTCCCAATTTTTTTCTGTACCCTCAGCTGCACTGAAGATGAATGAACAGAGGCTCCTCCCCAATCATAAACTGAAGCACAGTTTACTATGCCAAGTTATGAATGGACACAGGAGCGATCGGTATCGATTATTCACTGTGTCCAATTCAGAAAAAGAAGGGTCCGGTAAATGACATATTTACCAGCCCCTTCCCCCACTTTCCATCCTCCTGTGTACCCACAGCAGCCGCCGGAGAGGGAAGCTGGCAGCACTGCGGGGGAGGGGGACGAGAGGGGGGCCCGAGCACACAGGAGGGGATTAGATGTGGGCAGCACAGGAAGTGGGGGTCAGTGTGTCAGGATGGGAGGACAATTGCAGGAACGATGCATTGTGTCTGTGTTTATCCCTCCAGCAGCTGAAAGCCGGCAGGATGTAGAGGGGGAGAAACCAGCTTTCTGCTGGAGGGAGAGAACGGCGTATTGTTCTGTAATTGCTAGACATGTGCGCCATCAATAAATTTGTTTCGTTTCATATTAGAATTAATTCGTAATTTGTGTCCGAAATTTCGTACGAAATAGGAATTTTCGTTAACTTTTCGTAACAATTACGAATGTTCGTTAGGAATTTGGATCCGAAATTTGTAAACGAAATTTCGTATTTCGTACAAAATTCGTAGCATAGCAATTCGTATTTCGGATCCTCCCGAATGTACAAATTTACAGAAATTCATACGAAACGAATCGCACATGTCTAGTAATTACCCTCTTGTCCTTACACACTGATCCCCCTGCTGTCTGGGCCTCATGTGTGCCCGGGCCCCCTACAGCAGGTCCAGAGGTAGCACCCTATCGGCGGCCTTGATTACAATCCATTATGGACTCTAGAGGAAGCTAAGGGCCAAAGGAAATACATAAATGTAACCACGTTCTTTTGCTAATTCCCTCTAGTGTTCTCTAGAATGGTTACATTGTATCGCCTGTTACAGACATATGTATTTCCTATGCTTCTCAGCTCCATCTAGTGGCCATAATGTGCAATTTTAATACTGCCTATAATAAAAGAACATTCGTTCAGGAGACAAAATAGCTCAAGCAGTTGCAGACTCTGGGGGTGCTAGTGACGCCCCAAAAAATGTCATGATTGTACACAGGGCATGTCTTGTACATCCAGTTCTTCAGCCCTGCTACCGGGATCCCCCTGATCTGCCGAGTACACAGAGAAAGTCCCCAAAAAAAGCAGTCTGGCAATGTTTATCAACAACATCACTCAGCCATCAATACAGGAAGATACAAAGAAACATTGTTTCATTTTGTATCATTCTGTGTATTCATCTACAGATGAAACGGATGAACTTCCATCTGCAGATGAAGTCAGTTAAAACAACCTGACAAGTAAAAGTTTTTTTGTTTCTTAAAATTAAATGTCCCTCTGTTGAACCCCTTACTAACCCTTTAGTTTACTCTAATCAGCACTACTTAACTCCGTATTCTCCTTCTCCATTCAATTATAACTTTCCTGGTGATTTTTTGATTTTTTTTTCTATTTTATTAATGAATATTTTTTCTGTTTTTGTTTGCTTTGTTCATTAATATTTTTTTACACCTCTATTTTTACTTATATTTACATGTAGAACATTGAAAAAAGTGCAAAATTAAAAAAAAAAAAAAAAACACGTTTCTTCATTTGTAAATAACTTTGCAATGCTTTGTATCAAAATCATGATTTTTGTGTTGTTTTAAAAAGGAAATATTACAGAATAAAATGCATGCTTCTTATGTGCAGTAACACCATTTATTTTTACAAGTTAAAAACTGTTTTTTTTTTTGCTAGAAAAATACTTAGAACCCCACCAAAGTCAGTTCGGTAAATGTCAAGCACTTTTCTGCAGCAGAGAATGACATTTTCCGAACCGACTTTGGGGCCCCGTATCTCGGGCCCACTTGGGGCTAGGAACCCCAGCTTTGGATATGTTGTAGTACTAGTTCCACAGGGTTGGCACCCCAAATTTGGGGTTGCTAGCATCAAGTGGGCCCGAGATACGGGGCCACAAAGTCGGTTCGGAAAATGTCATTCTCTGCTGCAGAAAAGTGCTTGACTCGAGTATAAGCAGAGGGGGGGGGCATTGTCAGCACAAAAAGAACTCGGCTTATACTCGAGTATATACGGTAATGAAATTATTAACCATTATTATCGTTTTGTTTTGTTTTTTTGTTTTTTTTTTATTATTATTATAAATTAATAAATAACAATAATAATAATAAAAGCTATAATAATAGTTATAAACTATTAAACTGTAGGCACTGGAATTTCCTTTCAAATCTGGCTAACAGTTAGTGAAGGGATACGAATTTATCCGAAGTTACGAGATATCTGAAATAAACGAACGCCGCATCTAAACAAATGGAACGGAACGAATATGAATGCATCCGAAGTGCCGAATTAACGAAATAAATGAATACCGCATCTATACGAAGGGAATGTGACGAATTTGAATGCATCTGAAGTTTACAAATGATCGAAATAACGAATGCTGATCATAACAAATGATCCATTAAACGAAAAAAAAAAACGAATGAAAGGAAAACTAAAAAATATGGGGTTTTTTTTGGCAGTGCACATATCTAAAAAAATATCTATATTCCGTATTGTAGTTTACCAATCTTTGATGTGGTAGTTGCATTTTTTATTACTTTTTTTTTTTTTCTCACCTGGAGATCCCGTCAGTAACAAACTCTCTGGCCGAGAGTGCGCCGATACCACTTTTTTTTTTACAGCGAGTACCTTTTTTATTTAGTATACTAAATAAAGTATCTTTTTAGTATACCGTATATACTCGAGTATAAGTCGAATTTTTCAGCACATTTTTTTGTGCCCCCCTCGACTTATACTGGAGTCAAGCACTTTTCTGCAGCAAAAAATTTCATTTTCCGAACCGAATTTGGGGCCCCGTATCTCAGGGCCACTCGGTGCTAGGAACCCCAAATTTGGTGTACAAACCCAGTGGAACTGGTACCATAACATATCCAAACCTGGGGTTCCTAGCACCAAGTGGCCCTGAGATATGGGGCCCAAAATCCGGTTTGGAAAATGTCATTCTCTGCTGTAGAAAAGTGCTTGACATTTTCTGAACTGATTTTTGGGGCCCTGTATCTCGGGGCCACTTGGTGCTAGAAACCCCAGATTTGGAAATATTATGGTGCTAGTTCCACTGGGTTTGCACACAAAACTTGGGGTTCTTAGCACTAAGTGGCCCTGAGATACGAGGCCCCAAATTCGGTCAACTGTGTCCATCTGCAGCAATGTCATTTCGGGACCCTTTGGGTTCAGAGACCCCAAATTTTGGCTGCAGCTCAGGGGGCATCTAGGAACCCTTAACTACCGAGTTTGAAGTTCAGGGGACCTATGGCTGCAAATGGGCACAGTGAGGCTGCAAATGGGCACAGTGAGGCATGCAAATGGGCATTGTTGACACTCTTTTCCACTTACAGTAGCTGTGCATTTCTCACCCTCGTCTTATACTCGGGTCAATAAGTTTTTCCCATTTTTTTGTGGTAAATTAGGGCCTCGACTTATACTCGGAACGACTTATACTCGAGTATATACGGTACTTTTTTTTTTAGTTCTCACTGATACCAATTACCAATACCTATTGCTACTTGTTTGCTTACATGTCAGCCGTCAGCAATGGTACAAAGCATTGAAGAGTTATTTACAAATTAAATACTTTTTTTTTTTTTTTTTAATGTTGCGCTTTTTTTCAATGTGAACAATGTAAATATATGTTAAAGGTGTACAAATATTAACGAACGAAGCAAACAAAAAAAAGTTGTAATTAATAGATTATGAAATAGAAGTGAAAAAAATATATATATATAAAAAAAAAAAAAACCAGCAGGAAAATAATAATTAAATGGAGAAGGAGAATAAGGAGTTAATAAGGCTGATTGGAGTAAATTAAGGGTTTATAAGGAGTTAAACAGAGGAACAATTGAATTAAAAAAAAAACCTTTTTTTTATATTGACAGGATGCTTTAAAGTCATTGTAAAGCTTTGTGTTTTAAAAAAAAAAAAAACAACAACAAACATATCATACTTACCTGCTCTGTGTAAGGGTTTTGCGCAGAGTGGCCCCGATCCTCCTTTTCCGGGGTCCCCCGGCGACGCTCCTGGCTCCTCCTTTTATTCAGGTGCCCCCCACAGAGAGCCGCATTCCATGGGGGCACCCATCCGCGCGTGCTCCCGATTCCTGCTGCTGCGTCCATCGACACAGACAGCAGGACTGGGCCCCGCCCCCCCCCGGCGCTCCCGTGTCACTGGATTTGATTGACAGCAGCGGGAGCCAATGGCACCTGCTGCTATCAATCTATCCAATGAGGACCCGAGACAGCGGCTGGAGCTGCTGGGCTCATGCTCATCACTGGAATGATCGGGTTCAGGTAAGAAAGAGGGGGGGAGGGGGTTTGGGGGGGGGGACTACAGCACAGAAAGTTTTTCACCTTGATGCATAGAATGTAAACCATGTGACTTTACAACTCCTTTAAACTGACTTCATCTGCAGAGGGAAGTCCCTTTAATTCTGTAGATGTTTAAACAAAAAGAAACAATGTTTCTTTTTATCTTAGTGTTTCAGCTGCTGAGCAATGTTGTTGATAAACATCGGAATCCCGCTGACAGGTGAAAGAATCGAGCCAGAAAGTATCAGTTTCAGGTATCAGAGCATTTGGAGGAGTACCGATACTCATACACATGCTTAGTATCGGCACCGATATCGGTACCAGTATCGGTGCAACCCTAGTGAAGGACGTGTGTTAGGACTACAGAAGTCTCCTCCTCCCAGGTCACATGGGGAGGGAGGGGTTCTATAGTCCTCAGGTAGGACAGGGAACAATGTAACTGATATAAGAGCAGCGCAGACAGAGAGCACAGGAAGTGCTCATAAGATTTCTGGCAGGATCAATAGAGATAAGGAGTGAAATAAAACAATTCTTGGACTTACCGAAGTAATGGGAATCCAAGTCTGCAGAGGAAACAAAGAGGGGCAATTATTGAATGTAACAAAATAAGTGAAAAGCTACGCTGGATGCAAAGAAAAAAAATAATATATGTGAAATATAACTATATAAATATATATATAATATAATATATGTGAAATATAACTATATAAATATATATATAATATAATATATGTGAAGTATAACTGCCGTGAAATATAATTGCCCCCTATATTACCATAATATAGGGGGCAACCACCTACGGCCCCGGGGGCCGTACCCAGCCCCCTAAATATCCGCTTATGTCAGTCGTAATACGCGAAGCGACCGCAAATGTGACTGACGTTCAAACCACACATCACTTTGGAGCGAGAAGAATAATTCCAAGAATTGGACCTTCTCTGTAACTCTAAACTGGTGGCCTGTAGACATTTTTAAAGCGTCGTCTATGGAGATTTGTAAGTACTGCAGTTTGTCACTATTCCACGAGTGTGTGCAATTTTAAAGCATAATATGAGGGAGGCTGTGTAATATGCAGGGGGGGCTGGGTAGGGGGAGCTGAGAGATGTGCAGGGGGGGCTGTGTAATGTAAAGGGGTCCAGAGGTATGGGGGCTGTGTAGTGTAAAGGGGTCCAGAGGTACAGGGGCTGTGTAATGTAAAGGGGTCCAGAGGTACGGGGGCTGTGTAATGTAAAGGGGTCCAGAGGTACAGGGGCTGTGTAATGTAATGGGGTCCAGAGGTACAGGGGCTGTGTAATGTAAAGGGGTCCAGAGGTACAGGGGCTGTGTAATGTAATGGGGTCCAGAGGTACGGGGGCTGTGTAATGTAAAGAGGCCAGAGGTACAGGGGCTGCGTAATGTAAAGGGGTCCAGAGGTACGGGGGCTGTGTAATGTAAAGGGGTCCAGAGGTACAGGGGCTGTGTAATGTAATGGGGTCCAGAGGTACAGGGGCTGTGTAATGTAAAGGGGTCCAGAAGTACAGGGGCTGTGTAATGTAATGGGGTCCAGAGGTACAGGGGCTGTGTAATGTAAAGAGGCCAGAGGTACAGGGGCTGTGTAATGTAATGGGGTCCAGAGGTACGGGGGCTGTGTAATGTAAAGGGGTCCAGAGGTATGGGGCTGTGTAATGTAAAGGGGTCCAGACGTATGGAGACTGTGTAATGTAAAGGGGTCCAGAGGTACAGGGCTGTGTAATGTAAAGGGGGTCCAGGGGTACGGGGGCTGTGTAATGTAGTGGTCCAGAGATACGGGGGCTGTGTAATATAAAGGGGTCTAGAGGTACAGGGGCTGTGTAATGTAAAGAGGCCAGAGGTACAGGGGCTGTGTAATGTAAAGGGGTCCAGAGGTATGTGGGCTGTGTAATGTAAAGGGGTCCAGAGGTACGGAGCTGTGTAATGTAAAGGGGTCCAGAAGTTCGGGGGCTGTGTAATGTAAAAGGGTCCAGAGGTACGGGAACTGTGTAATGTAAAGGGGTCCAGAGGTACGGGGGCTGTTTAATGTAAAGGGGCCAGAGGTACGGGGGCTGTGTAATGTAAAAGGGTCCAGAGGTACGGGGACTGTGTAATGTAAAGGGGTCCAGAGGTACGGGGGCTGTTTAATGTAAAGGGGCCAGAGGTATGGGGGCTGTGTAATGTAAAGGGGTCCAGAGGTATGGGGCTGTGTAATGTAAAGGGGTCCAGACATATGGAGACTGTGTAATGTAAAGGGGTCCAGAGGTACGGGGCTGTGTAATGTAAAGGGGGTCCAGGGGTACGGGGGCTGTGTAATGTAGTGGTCCAGAGATACGGGGGCTGTGTAATATAAAGGGGTCCAGAGGTACAGGGGCTGTGTAATGTAAAGAGGCCAGAGGTACAGGGGCTGTGTAATGTAAAGGGGTCCAGAGGTATGGGGCTGTGTAATGTAAAGGGGTCCAGACGTATGGAGACTGTAATGTAAAGGGGTCCAGAGGTACGGGGCTGTGTAATGTAAAGGGGGTCCAGTGGTACGGGGGCTGTGTAATGTAGTGGTCCAGAGATACGGGGGCTGTGTAATATAAAGGGGTCCAGAGGTACAGGGGCTGTGTAATGTAAAGAGGCCAGAGGTATGTGGGCTGTGTAATGTAAAGGGGTCCAGAGGTACGGAGCTGTGTAATGTAAAGGGGTCCAGAAGTACGGGGGCTGTGTAATATAGAGGGGTCCAGAGGTACGGGGGCTGAGTAATATAGTAATATAGAGGGGTCCAGAGGTACGGGGGCTGTTTAATGTAAAGGGGCCAGAGGTATGGGGGCTGTGTAATGTAAAGATGTCCAGAGGTACGGGGGTTGTGTAATGTAAAGGGGTCCAGATTATTATCTTCATATATTAGTAGGTGAATGCGGCCCTCTATGCATTCACATACATTGAATCTAGCCATTAAGGGTTGCTGACCCCTGCCATAATACAAGGCGTCCTGTACATATAAATAAACACAAAAATCTGGTGCCTAATGAATTACATAGACTATACATACTATATAGTGTAAAGAAATTGTCCGTACTAAACATACAAATAAAACAATATCATGTGTGATCCCACAAAATAAAGGTAAAGTCCCCATGTAGAAAGGAGGAGATATGACAAGTGACTGGTGGTATAAATGACATGATGAAGGTGAATCCCAGAACAGACTGGCTCCGAGATTCCACTTCTTAGTGCCACTATGAGAGTCACCCCAGTGAATACAAGGTGGGGGGCTTACCAGATTGTAGGGACCCTCATTAACCAGTTTCTGCCCACACTATAACCGAAAGAGGGCTACAATGTGGGCTTACTTTGCTGTGGGGGTGTATATGGACGTCCTCCCGTGATCGTGCTGCCCGCAATTCCCCTGTGGCGCGCTCTGTGATCGCTGAGTCCTTCAGACACAGTTGATCACACATCGGGGTAACGGGCCAATCAGAGCCCCTTTACAGCTGATCACACTATAAACACAAGCCGGTTATTGGCTTTTCTTTCCTCACACTGACAGCATGAGGAGGGGAAAAGAGAGCCGATAACTGGCTTGTGTTAAAGAGACATCCAGCACTGATAATCAGTGCCCACCAGTGCTGCCAATCAGTGCTCATCAGTGCTGCCAATCAGTGCCCATTAGTGCTGCCAATCAGTGCCCACCAGTGCTGCCAATCAGTGCCCACCAGTGCTGCCAATCAGTGCCCATTAGTGCTGCCAATCAGTGCCCATTAGTGCTGCCAATCAGTGCTCATCAGTGCTGCCAATCAGTGCCCATTAGTGCTGCCAATCAGTGCCCACCAGTGCTGCCAATCAGTGCCCATTAGTGCTCCCAATCAGTGCTCATCAGTGCTGCCAATCAGTGCACATTAGTGCTGCCAATCAGTGCCCATTAGTGCTGCCAATCAGTGCCCATTAGTGCTGCCAATCACTGCTCATTAGTGCTGCCAATCACTGCTCATCAGTGCTGCCAATCAGTGCTCATTAGTGCTGCCAATTACTGCTCACCAGTGCTGCCAATCAGTGCTCATTAGTGCTGCCAATCAGTGCCCATCGGTGCTGCCAATCAGTGCTCATTAGTGCTGCCAATAAGTGCTCATTAGTGCTGCCAATCAGTGCCCACCAGTGCTGCCAATCATTGCCCATGAGTGCTGCCAATCAGTGCTCATTAGTGCTGCCAATCACTGCTCATCAGTGCTGCCAATCAGTGCTCATTAGTGGTGCCAATCAGTGCCCACCAGTGCTGCCAATCAGTGCTCATCAGTGCTGCCAATCAGTGCTCATCAGTGCTGCCAATCAGTGCTCATCAGTGCCTCCTCATCTGTTTCACCTATCAGTGCCACCGACCAGTGCTTATCAGTGCCCATCAGTTTTTTCTTAATAATTGCCAGACATTTTTGTTTATTTAGCAAAAAAAAAACCCAGCAGTGATTAAATCCCACCAAAAGAAAGCTCTATCTGTGAAAAAAATGATAAAAATGTCATATGAGTACAGTGTTACATGGCTGTGCAATTGTCATTCAAAGCGTGACAGGGCTGAAAGCTGAAAATTGGCCTGGGCAGGAAGGGGGGAAAAAGTACCCAGTAGGCAAGAGAAGTCAAAAAAGCAATTATGGGCATGTACTGGCTCCTCAGGACCTCCGATCTGCTCACTGGACCTCGATGTATTACAACATATACTGAGCGATAAAGCTGCATATAGTGATGTTACCATGAAAGTGTAGACCAATTTAAAAGAGGTAATGTTTTTGACGATGGCACTTCTGACAAAACGCGTAGGGTGGAATCGGAACACATGCTACGGTGCATGCACCAACCAGCTGCAGCCATCTTGTTTGTGGGAAAGACCCACATTTGGATTGATTGGAATGCTTGCCTGAACTTCATGTATTGCAAGTGCAATATTGATAAACTTTACCCTTAAATGCCTTTTTGACTTCCCTTTAATGAGGGTCACTACAATCTGGTAAGCCCCCCCCCCCCACCTCTCATTCACTGGGGTGATTCACATATTGGCACTAAGAACTGGAATCTGGAAGCTTGTCTCTTTAGAGGACATACCTTCACAGCGTGACTAAAGGGACAGTGTAAAAAATACAAATTTAAATAAAAAATAATACATTTTTTTAAGCACCCCCGTCCTACTGAGTTCATTTCTACAGTGGTGTTTGTAAAAGGGTGAAGTCTAAGTTCATATCTATGCGGGTGAAAAGTCGCATGCATTCCTGACCCACCCGCTTGGGAGTGCTATTCATTTTTATTGGCCCCCCACACATCAGCAACCATGGTGCCATTTGTTACGTTTCATGGTGCTGTGGTGCATTTTCACAAATACAACTGCGCACTTCTCTCGACGCGTTTCATCCAGGTGGGGCAACTCACTGAAACGAATGGGCCGTAATACCAGACACAGGTGCATGCTAACGCGTTCTCGCGGGTCCGAAAGGAGCCTGAGCGGCAGCCGCACCCCCCCCCTCGGGTGTCCCCATCAGTCAGTGTACCAACCTTCTGATATCAGAGAATCAAAATGAGAAATAAACTTACGCAAAATTCTTGTTTCAACTAAAAAAAACACAAAAAGGACAAATTATTCCAACTCAATAATACAGAGAGCGCCACTGACCGTGTGACATCAGCACTGCTCTCTACATCACACCCCCAATGTGGGAGGGGCAGAGACACAAACTACTGCAGGAGACCTCAACATTGTGGGAGGGGCATAGACACAAACTACTGCAGGAAATCTCACCATTGTGGGAGGGGCAGAGACACAAACTACTGCAGGAAATCTCCTCATTGTGGGAGGGGCAGAGACACAAACTACTGCAGGAAATCTCATCATTGTGGGAGGGGCAGAGACACAAACTACTGCAGGAAATCTCCTCATTGTGGGAGGGGCAGAGACACAAACTACTGCAGGAAATCTCCCCATTGTAGGAGGGGCAGAGACACAAACTACTGCAGGAAATCTCCTCATTGTGGGAGGGGCAGAGACACAAATTACTGCAGGAAATCTCCCCATTGTGGGAGGGGCAGAGACACAAACTACTGCAGGAAATCTCATCATTATGGGAGGGGCAGAGACACAAACTACTGCAGGAAATCTCACCATTGTGGGAGGGGCAGAGACACAAACTACTGCAGGAAATCTCCCCATTGTGGGATGGGCAGAGACACAAACTACTGCAGGAAATCTCCCCATTGTGTGAGGGGCAGAGACACAAAATACTGCAGGAAATCTCACCATTGTGGGAGGGGCAGAGGCACGAACTACTGCAGGAGATCTTACCATTGTGGGAGGGGCAGAGACACAAACTACTGCAGGGAATCTCCCCATTGTGGGAGGGACAAAGACACAAACTACTGCAGGAAAATCTTACCATTGTGGGAGGGGCAGAGACACAAACTACTGCAGGAAATCCCTCATTGTGGGAGGAGCAGAGACACAAACTACTGCAGGAAATCCCTCATTGTGGGAGGAGCAGAGGCACGAACTACTGCAGGAGATCTTACCATTGTGGGAGGAGCAGAGACACAAACTACTGCAAGGATAATGTCCATTCATTTAAGAGAGATTTTCTCTTCCTTTCTGTTTTCCCAATGGGATACATTCAGCAACAAAAGAGGGGCTCAGTGTGGGGGTAGACCCAGCCACCATGGGGTGCTCTGTGCCATGTGATCCAACACAAACATACAATACCATTGCTATAAGATAAACTGCAGATACTTACCGGCAGAAGCAGAAATGTCATCTACAAAGCCAACAGAAAAACAAAATATTAATCAATGAAAAATGTATAGACACCGATCAGCCATAACAACCACTGGGGGAAAAGAGGGGTCCTCCACATTGGTGCCGCCATCACATCTGAGTAAATATGTGTTAAATATTGAAATGCACTCTTATCGGTGGAGAGGGACTGCTGGGACTTGTTTAGGGTTTGTGAGAATTTCTATGGCCCTTTGGCAAACAATTTGGAGGATTCTGGGAGATAACATAACAGATACTAGATGGAGACATACCTAACTCCTCTTCGTCCTTATCTGCAGGAAAACAAAATAAAGGTATGTTATCATTTATATAGCTGTGACATATACCGCAGTGCTGTACAGAGAACACTGAGCCAATCACATCAGTCTCTGGACCAGAGGAGCTTACACTCTAATGGTCCCCCTAGGCCCATGACATACACGTCACTTACCATTCTCCTTTGGTTTAGTGGCCACCAAATGCTTATTTGCCTCCTCTTCTTCTGGTCTGGTCACCACCAGGGAGGTCAATGAGGTGACAAAATTATACTTCAGTGAAAGGTTGAGGGCTTTTTCTGTCACGTTCTGTTTCTCTTCCCCCTCCAGTGATATTCTGTCAGAGGAAATTATTTATTTGAGATTGTAACAAAGCAATATGGTGGTAACTTACCAAAGTTTATCATATTCTACCTTATAGGCTTGATATATTACCTTGCGACCCGTCTACCATAATGTAAGGTGGGTATTTCTCAATAGGTCATGGCAGACCCACCTACATCCCATAATGCAGCTCATACATCTACATCCCATAATATAATGTGGGTGTTTTCAGTAGAACATGGCACACCTGCCTACATTCCATATTGTGAATAATGCCTAGTCTACATGCCAACTGTCCCGAATTTTCCAGGACAGTCCCACATTTTGCCGATCCGTCCCACATATGCTATGTTCTGGGATGTCTGAGTTACTGCACATGCACAATGACTCCAAAGGCATGAATTGTGGGGGGTCAGGGCTGCAGGTGGCTAGTCCCCGCATATTGAAAGGTAGGGTCTCGGCCAGGACCAACCCTTAAAGTGGGCGTGGTGGGTGATTCAAGCAATTTTAGAAGCAGGATCTGGGCAAGACCAACCCATAAAGTGGGAGGGATTTAGGCGCGTCCCCCCCCCAGAGAGTGGGAAGATGAAATGTAGACCATGGGTGGGTTATAGGTGTCCCTGGTGTCAGGACCATAATCATGGTATGTATAGGAATGTGTTTCTGAACAGGCCATGCAAGCTGCTGCATTATGGGATGAGAAAGAGTCATAAAGAGGAAAGCCTCGGCCTATTACTGCCACCAAGAAGGAAGCTTAGCAGAAAGACCAGCACTTTAATAGAAGGGCCCTGCATTCAATGTTTCTTTGTAAAATAAAGATTTTATTGGATGTGCTTCTTCGTGTGATGTAGGTGGATGTGTTGCATTATTGAATGAGAAAGAAAGAAAGAGTTACATAGTTACATAGTTACATAGTAGGTGAGGTTGAAAAAAGACACAAGTCCATCAAGTCCAACCTATGTGTGTGATTATGTGTCAGTATTACATTGTATATCCCTGTATGTTGCGGTCATTCATGTGATTATCTCATAGTTTTCTGAAACTATCGATGCTCCCCGCTGAGACCACCGCCTGTGGAAGGGAATTCTTACCACTCTTACAGTAAAGAACCCTCTACGTAGTTTAAGGTTAAACCTCACTTCTTCTAATTATAGTGAGTGCCCACGTGTCTTTTTAAATTCCCTTTTGCGGAAAAGTTTTCTCCCTATTGTGAGGTCACCAGTACAGTATTTGTAAATTGAAATCATATCCCCTCTCAAGCGTCTCTTCTCCAGAGAGAATAAGTTCAGTGCTCACAACCTTTCCTCATAACTAAGATCCTCCAGACCCTTTATTAGCTTTGTTGCCCTTCTTTGTACTCGCTCCATTTCTAGTACATCCCTCCTGAGGATTGGTGCCCAGAACTGGACAGCATACTCCAGGTGCGGCCGGACCAGAGTCTTGTAGAGCGGGAGAATTATCGTTTTATCTCTGGAGTTGATCCCCTTTTTAATGCCAATATTCTGTTTGCTTTGTTAGCAGCAGCTTGGCATTGCATGCCTTTGCTGAGCCTATCATCTACTAGGACCCCCAGGTCCTTTTCCATCCTAGATCCCCCCAGAGGTTCTCCCCCCAGTCTATAGATTGCATTCATATTTTTCCCACCCAAATGCATTATTTTACATTTTTCTACATTGAACCTCATTTGCCATGTAGTTGCCCCTCCCCCATTAATTTGGGGTGGGCTATTAGTGTGATTTATACTGAAACTAATTGACCTGTGATCGCTGTTACCTAAATAGCCCCGTATTTCCACACCTATGATCAGGTCTGTATTGTTGGTAATCAGTAGATCCAGTAAAGCTTTGTTTCTAGTTGGTGCGTCTACCATCTGACCCATGAAATTGTCCTGCAAGACATTTAGGAACTGGCGAGCCTTAGATGAATGCGCGGTTCCCTCCGCCCAGTCTATGTCTGGATAATTAAAATCCCCCATTATGATAACACTTCCCATCCTTGCCGCTAATCCATATTGTAATACGAGGTCCGCCTCTGCCTCCTTCCTCTGGTTAGGGGTCCTATAGCATACTCCCAGTATTACTTTCCCCTTAGCTTTATCCCTTTGGAGCTCTACCCATAATGATTCCACCTCCTCTCTAGCTCCCTTAGATAGGTCATCTCTCACATTGACTTGTACATCATTTTTGATAGGAGAGCCTCGACCTATTACTGTCACCATGAGAAAATAATGCTGGGCTTTAACAGAAAGCCCAGCATTTTAATGGAAGCAACCTGTATTAATGTATTTGCAAAATAAAGATTGCATTGGATGTGCTGCTTCATGTGATGGATGTATTGCATCATGGGATAAGAAAAAGACATAAAAATTAGAGCCTCATCTTATTACTGTCACTATGAGGGAAAGATTTATTCAGATGTTCTGCTTTATGGGATGTAAGTGGATGTGTTGCATTATGGGATGAGAAAGAGGAAAACCTCAGCTTATTACTGTCACAATGAAAGGGCCTTAACAGAAAGCCCAGCATCTGTTTCTCGGTTAAATAAAGATTTATTTTGGTAGCTATATAAATAATGTGTTAGGGGGCTTAATTATAAACGTAAAGTTTTCAAAGAGGTAAAAATGTTTGTATAAAACACATAGATTTCCTTTGAGATGCAATTTTTACATATTTGAATGCTGGATGATAAGCGATGAAAATTCGGTACCGCATCCCCTTTGAACAGAGAAAAAGGAAGAAGGGGCAGGCGGGACTTTTAAGGTACCAAGGAGTAGAATAACCAATCAGTTTAGAAAAATATACATTTTTTTTTAAACAATTCTTTAAAATCGCAATAAACATTTACAAGAATCACGTATTATTTCTTTTGACATGTACAACCACTTCTTACTCTACATCTGTAGTATATATTACTTCATGCGACACTTCCAAAAAAACTCCTGAAGAAGCTCTTCTGAGCGAAATGTGTAGAGTAAGAAGTGGTTGTACATGTCAAAAGAAATAATACGTGATTCTTGTAAATGTTAATTGCGATTTTAAAGAATTGTTTAAATAAAATTTATATGTTTCTAAATTGATTGGTTATACTACACCTTGGTACCTTAAAAGTCCCGCCTGCCCCTTATGCAATTTTTATAGTTTACAAACCTGTTTGCCTAATGTGCGTTAAAAACTTTCCGTTAGCATTTGTTATTTTCTACTACAAAAATTTACAAAGGTTTTCCGGGGGAAAAAAATGAAATATTCCATACTTACTCAAGCAACGAGCTAAGTGATTGGCCATCCACAGCTCATTAACTTATAAGAGAAAAAGAAGAAATAAAAGGATATCTATGTGGAGTCTGAGCACTTATCTGAAACTGCCTGGTCTGAGACAAATTCCACAGATACCTTTTACATTGTACGGCACGGGCTCAGAGGTCAAACTGTACCCTGGTCTCCTATAAAAGTTAAAGAGCTGTAAATCACCAAATTCTGTGAGTAAGTGGACACCGTTTTTCCTGGAGAAACCTTTTTTGGGTGGATCACTTACTGTCTGGTCAGTAGCTGCTCTATGGTGAGATACGCCCACAACCTCTCTATGAAATCTCCGAATATATAATGCTGTTCTTTCTCCACCTCTTCCTCTTTGTTGATATTTGTCTCCAGTTTTACTGAAAATGGCTCCGACACCTTTGTGGGGAAAAAAATAGCTGAGCGGAATAATAATCGAAAGCAAAACGCCAGATTTTTTTTTGAGGAAAACGCGATTCTCTCAAAACACAAACACATCACTTTCAACTTTTCCAGGTTTTGTTAACACAATGCCTTTCTTGTTTCTTATCCTGGTGACCCCCACACCCCTCAAATGGAGACATTTCTTGCACAGAGCAGAGACATTGTTCCTATCATGCCAGAACCAGCCAAGTCTGCTCCAGTGCCCAAGATGGGCTCCAAGAAAGCCATGACCGAGAGCCAGAGGATGGATGGCAATAAGTGGAAAAAGAAAAGGAACAAGAGTTATGCCATTTCCGTGTATAAGGTGCTCAAGCAGGTCCACCCCGACACCGGCATCTCATCCAAGGCCATGAGCATCATGAACTCCTTCGTCAATTATATCTTCGAGCGCACCATTGGTGAAACTTTCCTTCTGGTTCATTACAACAATCACTCCACTATCACCTCCTGGGAGGTCCAGGACCCTCGTCTGCCAGTTGCACCTGTTGTGAGGTTCTATCCTTTCCCTACCCTGATTTAAACAAAAACAGTTTTGGCTTGAGCTACCCCTTAATAGTTCATGTGTAGGCATCCTTTTTAGGAAGTCGGTCATGAAATCCGATGGGCTTTAAGATGCCTACAGACATCAGAGAAGGCTTGGACAATCCATGCTTCCTGAGCATGTCCAACATCCAGTTTCTTGAGCATTGTCAGTGATGGAAAATTTTGCTCCAGTCTGACTCCAGAGACCCATTGGGTGACACTAATGCCGCGTACACACGATCGGACTTTCCGCTAACAAAACCCGTGGATTTTTGTTCGAAGGATGTTGGCTCAAACTTGTCTTGCATACACACGGTCACACAAATGTTGGCCAACAATTATAAACATGGGAACGCGGTGACGTACAAGACATATGATGAGCCGAGAAGAAGAAAGTTCAATAGCCAGTGCGGCTCCTTCTGCTTGATTCCGAGCATGCGTGAACTTTTGTGCGCCGGACTTGTGTACACACGCTCGGACTTTCCGGTAACAAGTTTTGTTACCAGAAAATTTGAGAACCAGCTCTCAAACATTTGTTGGCGGGAAGTCCAACCGCAAATGTTCGATGGAGCAGACACACGGTCGGACTTTCCGACAACAAGCTCACATCCAACATTTCCCGTCGGAAAGTCCGACCGTGTGTACGTGGCATATCACATGGTCTGTGGATGGTTTCAACTAGTGATACCTCTGTTATATAAAGATGGAGATGAGGGCATAGCTACTGACTTTTGACATGTTTTAAGGAATTAAGAATTAGCTGAAGGAATGGAATCTGAAGATACACACTTGGAGGATAGAAAGGTTCACTTTAAAGTCTATATACTCACCCCTTGAGCCGTCACCTCCGCTGTGAGGATCTCCAGGTTGTTGTTGGCTATGAATCCAGAGACAATTATTTCTGAACCCTGGTAGTAATGTTTGAAGTTGTTCTGAGTGAGATAATCCACAGAGTTGTCCAAGTATTGTAGGTGAACATTCAAAAGCATTGGGTAAGCCACTTCATTATAGAAGCCCTGAAAGAGAGAAGGGAGAAGAGTCACGTACCCTTAAAGGGTTTCTCAACCCAAAGGTCATATGTGTCAGTTATAGGTGAGGTTGAATGGATTTAGCCACAGATTTGCTCCTGATATTTCTTAAAGTATTTTCTTAAGATATTTCTTAAACCCACTCTCATCCTTTCTATACTCCTGCCATAGGGGTTATCTATAAGGATATACACGCCTCCTGCTTGTATCCTTACCTGTCAAATGTCTGCCCCTCTGTCTGTTATGAGACCTGAAAAACTGCAGATTCTATGGGCGGGTCTGTTGCCCGGAGCTCGGTGGGCGGAGTGTGATGTCAGTAGAGTCCCCGCCCACCTCTACGCTCCCCTTGTCAACCTGAATTTTCTCCTGTGTATTTCTTACACTGAACTTCTGCTATGATCTCTAACATCCAGTCAAAACCCAGAAACGTCACCACATGACTTCAGCATGCCCAATCATGCTGAGGTGTGGAGCAGCCAATCCTGGGAGAGCTGGAGAAGAAAGGAGGAGGAGATGAGAATTACACAGAATGTCTCTCTAAGGTTCATGCTTGAGATATGTAAATCACCCGTCACTCACAGCAAGGCGGAAGAACTGAACTGACTCCTATTTCTCTGTGTGTCCATTTTTATCTCACTGAAAAAAGATAAGAGGATTGCTCAGAGCTTGATTAACTCTTCGTGGCAAGACTGGGCACAGATGATATGAAATCCTATACTGTACAAGTTACAAGCCTAAATTAAAAAAAAAAAATCGGGGTTACATCCACTTTAAGGATCTCCCCACCACAGTTCCTGGATCTGCTTCCAGAGCCAGCAGTTCATAATGCCGTTAAGATTTGGCAGTCTCTATTAGCCCCTTTTATAGGTCTCCTATAGCATCTCATTGTACATCGAATAACATCTGCTGATCAGACCCTGAAGGACGGGGAAGCCCTTTCCCCTGAAACACATTGGCTGTTTTGATGGTCCTAACCAATAAATAATTCAAAAAGACATCTAAATGATATGAACTGTTGTACCAGGCACTCCTCAATACTCACCTCAGAATTTATTGTTTGCTGAGCCTTCTTTTCGTTTTGATCAGACAGGTAGCAGCCTAGGACCACAGCAAGGTCCACCTACACTACACCTACATTCAGCTTCTTTGAAGAAAGACACACTCCATTGTGTAACAATCACAAGGACTATCACACACATGCCAAACCCCTATGGCTCTGCTTCAGACAGCCTTGGTGTCAGGGTCCAGATTTGACCCTACAACCTCTGTGGTGTCTGGTTGTGCCTTTTCTCACTTTGCTACCTGAGATGCTGGACAGCTCCCTGTCTGATCTCTTTAACAATCTTGCTTTGTCTCTTGTTCCTGGTGAACCTTGGACTGTTTGCTCCTCCCATGAACTTCCTGATTTGAACCATGTCTCTGCACATCCTGTTTGCCAGATTTTTGTGCTCTCTCCAGCCGATATCTTGCTCCTTTGTGTACCAGAAGCTGTCCTTTTCTCTAATTCCACTCATTATCAACCTTGGCTTGTTCCTCAACTACGATTCTGCTACCTGCGATCACTTGTTACCGACCTTTGGCTTGTTTATTGATTGACTGCTTGATCCAAATCTGTTATATATCTGCTACTGGACTCTGGATTGCTCATCTTTTGGTGGGGCGATCCTGAGGACAATGACCTGGTACTTTCATGCAGCCAAACCCATCCTCACCATCAGGAGCTCTGGTGAAGAGAGGTTAGTGCTTAAACCCCACACCTCGGGCGGGGGCTGACTGGCAACTTTTGGCCCAGGGGGAAAATACAACCCAGAGGCTCATGGTGCAGCGACTTGGCCCCCCTCCCACTCTCCCTCTTCCCTGCCCCCTCCTGACCCCCATCCCAGGCGGGTCGGACAGTCCATTGCCTGCTGCACTGACTCCGGGTTCCTGGGGCCTGCAGGGCAGCTCATTCAGGGCTGGCCGGGGGAGAAGAGCCTCCTGTGGGGCACAGAGCTGGTCTCTGTATGGACACGGTGTACACCATCCATGCCGAGTGGGCAGCCTGAGCTCTGTCCTCGTCCACATCCCACATCTCAGTAGGACATTGGCAAGGACTTTTTACTGCTCCTTACCAAGAAGCCTTTAGGCATGTATGCAGCGGAAGTGGGGCGGCCTTTTTAGGGGGCATCAGAGTGTCCCAGCAGACAATTGCCCCCCTGGCCCAGTCCGCCCCTCACCTCAGGTGAGGCTGCATCATCCTCCAGAGTGACCTGCTTGTATACTTATCCTGCTGGTCAGTGGGAGCCTCTGTACTGCTATGGCTACTAATTTCCAAGTCTGACCCCTGACCATTACAGAATAATCTGGCAAACAGGGAGTCCAGAAACATGGTTTAAATCAGGCAGTTCATGGGAGGAGCAAAGAGTTCAAGGTTCACCAGAAACAAGAGACAAGGCAAGATTGTCCGAAGAGATCAGTCAGGGAGCTGCCCAGCATCTCAGGTGGCACAGTGAGAAGAGCCAGGTACCGCAGAGGTTGCAGGTTCCGATCCGGAACCCTGACACTTGGTGTCTTGGGTCAGAGCTCAAAATAAATGAACCCAACACAAGAACCAAACACAATAGAGAATGAGTTCATCACCTGCAACTGTAGAGCAGAGTCGGAATCCTCATAAATACGACGAGCAAGGCCACCATTCTGCAAGGCCAACTTCTCCAGAAAGTTATAATCCACATCATTGCCAAATCCCAGGCAGTAGAGCGAGGCCCGGCCTTCCAGAGACCGCTTCACGTTGTCTATGATCTTGTCATGGTTGGTGGTGCCTGTAAAACGAACAACCATTTTTGACTAAAATATGAGAGGAAATCTATGGAATTCACCACCACCTCCACAAAGATAACCCCTAAATATAATTAGAGCATATATATATATATATACCGGTATATAATATTTGAGTCAATCTGCCTATTGTCTACTAACAGCAGCTGATATGGCCATTCATAAGACCAAAAGAGAGAGTAGATCCTTCATAGTGGACAAGGCCAGGAAGTCACCTGAACCCATTATAAGTTACATCTTTTGGTGGAGCAATATGCCAGTAGAAATCATTTAACACATGTACTTTCTTTTAATAAATTATAGATGCTCTCCAGGTGCACTCTCCATTTTATTTAAATATATTTACATATTTAAAGTGAGTTTAATACTTCAAATTTAGGTATAGGATTCAAAGGTTTTGTCTAAGGGATCTATTTATAAAAATAAAATAAAAAAATGCTCTAATAAGTTTAAAATGTGTATTTTCCATGATCATCAGCTCCACCTAGTGGTCATGATGCATTGTTTTCCGGTTTGCAGTATTTCATTAAAATACCCCATTATGGTCACTAGATGGAGCTGCCGATCATAGGAAATACACATATTAAACAATCTAGGAGGATTGGTCATGATGGTGGTGTGAAATTCTGACATATTCTTATAAATACCACAAGATGCCTTCAATTACTTAGTTAGGAAGGCATCTTCTGTGTCCCTCTCTGATTTGGATTCTTTTTGTTTCAGATTTTTCCTGGTATCATGGATGAACTCTGCCCATTGCCTTTCCATTGTCCAAACCTGAAGCTGCTGTGATATGTACTGTGCACAACTGGCGGTTAGAATCAAATCAGGACACACCAGTGTTGCCAACTGCCTGTAAGTTTATGGACAGTTTGTAAAAATCAGGCGATTTGTGTACGTAAAAACGGTTGCGGATGCGCAGTTCTGAAGGCGGCCAAATGCTACTCCGGCTGAGTTGGGTCTTGCGGCAGTAGGGCAGGTCCAGGAGGGTGCACTAGGCGACAACTCGAGCCTACGTGTGACATCATGGCGCACAGGTCTTGTGTGTGCATAAAAGCCACGCCCCGACGCACCTTTTCCCACCAGCCACCAATCCTTGCCAAGGATCCAGGGGGGGGCGCTTGGTCATGCACACCACCGACCTACACTGCCTGCCTTTCTGCCTGCCTCTCTGCCTGCTGTCGCCCATCAGATCTCTCACTCATCATCAGTGATGGTATGAATTGGTAATGTAGCTCTGGTGCACCGGCGGGGCCCAAAACTCAGCCTCCAGTTAGTATTGTGCAGCAATGTGACAGCGCCGATCCTGGGTTCACTCACCGGAGGTCGGCTCCCCATCGGAGAGGAAGATTATTATTGAAGCACTCACTTCTGGCAACTGGTTATTAAAAGTGGCATTCGTCAGCATTTTGGTCGCGGTCAGTAAAGCTTTATTAATGTCGGTACCTGAGGAAGAGATGAATGAAAGAAATATGAATTACTGGTTATGAACATCGTATCCGCTAACTAACCCATAAATTGCTAATTAGACTTTTTGGTTTTTTTTGTTCTTTTATAAGTTAATCTGTCTCCTGCTGAGTCACTGCTGGGTAGGGGGAGCTGATCTGCTGAGTCACTGCTGGGTGGTAGTGCCATCGGGACGGGGGGGGCTGAGGGGGGCTGGAGCCCAGAGTGGGCCCCCAAAAAGCCCCGGGTCTCGGGCATTCACAATTCTATTATCAGCCTCGAGCCCAAGGGGGGACCGATCTGACTCAGAGCGCCGCCAAGTGACATAGCAGGTCCCACCTTCTGGAGCCTGCAGCACCTATGATGAACTTCCCACTGGTCCAATGCCGCGACCGCGGGACGTGTGACATCCATCATAGGCGCTGCAGGCTCCAATAGGTGGGAATTACAATGCGGCCACCTCGAGCACTATGAGATCCCCACTGGGCACTCAGGCGGGCGGCTCTCCTCTCCTGTCTCTGGCTGCCTGCCTGCTGTCTACTGGGATGGGCATGCCGCACACTACGGCTGAGCTACAGTAGGAGGTCACCTGAAGTCTGATGTGTAATGGTCAGGTAGGTCAGTGCATGTCAGTGTGTGTCAGGTAGGTCAGTGTAATGGTCAGGTAGGTCAGGGTGTGTCAGATAGGTCAGTGTGGGTCAGGTAGGTCAGTGTAAGTCAGGTAGGTTAGTGTGGGTCAGGTAGGTCAGTCTAATGGTCAGGTAGGTCAGTGTGGGCCAGGTAGGTCAGTGTGGGTCAGGTAGGTCAGTGTAATGGTAAGGTAGGTCAGTGTGGGTCAGGTAGGTCAGTGTAATGGTCAGTGTGTATCAGGTAGGTCTGTGTGCATCAGGTAGGTTGTGTGCGTCAGGAAGGTCAGTGTGCATCAGGAAGGTCAGTGTGGGTCAGGTAGGTCAGTGTAATGGTCAGGTAGGTCAGTGTGGGTCAGGTAGGTCAGTATAATGCTCAGGTAAGTCAGTGTGCGTCAGGTAGATCAGTGTGGGTCAGGTAGGTCAGTGTGCGTCAGGTAGGTCAGTGTGCGTCATGTAGGTCAGTGTGGGTCATGTAGGTCAGTGTGCGTCAGGTAGATCAGTGTGTGTCAGGTAGGTCAGTGTGCGTCAGGTAGGTCAGTGTGCATCAGGTAGATCAGTGTGGGTCAGGTAGGTCAGTGTGAGTCAGGTAGGTCAGTGTGGGACAGGTAGGTCAGTGTAATGGTCAGTGTATGTCAGGTAGGTCTGTGTATCAGGTAGGTCATTGTGCGTCTGGTAGGTCAGTGTGGGTCAGGTGGGTCAGTGTGGGTCAGGTAGGTCAGTGTGGGTCAGGTAGGTCAGTGTGGGTCAGGTAGGTCAGTGTAATGGTCAGTGTGTATCAGGTAGGTCTGTGTGCATCAGGTAGGTCATGTGCGTCAGGAAGGTCAGTGTGCATCAGGAAGGTCAGTGTGGGTCAGGTAGGTCAGTGTAATGGTCAGGTAGGTCAGTGTGGGTCAGGTAGGTCAGTGTAATGCTCAGGTAAGTCAGTGTGCGTCAGGTAGATCAGTGTGGGTCAGGTAGGTCAGTGTGCGTCAGGTAGGTCAGTGTGCGTCATGTAGGTCAGTGTGGGTCATGTAGGTCAGTGTGCGTCAGGAAGATCAGTGTGTGTCAGGTAGGTCAGTGTGTGCCAGGTAGGTCAGTGTGCATCAGGTAGATCAGTGTGGGTCAGGTAGGTCAGTGTGAGTCAGGTAGGTCAGTGTGGGACAGGTAGGTCAGTGTAATGGTCAGTGTATGTCAGGTAGGTCTGTGTATCAGGTAGGTCATTGTGCGTCTGGTAGGTCAGTGTGGGTCAGGTGGGTCAGTGTGGGTCAGGTAGGTCAGTGTGGGTCAGGTGGGTCAGTGTGGGTCAGGTAGGTCAGTGTGGGTCAGGTAGGTCAGTGTGGGTCAGGTAGGTCAGTGTGGGTCAGGTAGGTCAGTGTAATGGTAAGGTAGGTCAGTGTGGGTCAGGTAGGTCAGTGTAATGGTAAGGTAGGTCAGTGTGGGTCAGGTAGGTCAGTGTAATGGTAAGGTAGGTCAGTGTGGGTCAGGTAGGTCAGTGTAATGGTCAGTGTGTATCAGGTAGGTCTGTGTGCATCAGGTAGGTCGTGTGCGTCAGGAAGGTCAGTGTGCATCAGGAAGGTCAGTGTGGGTCAGGTAGGTCAGTGTAATGGTCAGGTAGGTCAGTGTGGGTCAGGTAGGTCAGTGTAATGCTCAGGTAAGTCAGTGTGCATCAGGTAGATCATTGTGGGTCAGGTAGGTCAGTGTGCGTCAGGTAGGTCAGTGTGCGTCATGTAGGTCAGTGTGGGTCATGTAGGTCAGTGTGCGTCAGGTAGATCAGTGTGTGTCAGGTAGGTCAGTGTGCGTCAGGTAGGTCAGTGTGCGTCAGGTAGATCAGTGTGGGTCAGGTAGGTCAGTGTGCGTCAGGTAGGTCAGTGTGCACCATGTAGGTCAGTGTGGGTCATGTAGGTCAGTGTGCGTCAGGTAGATCAGTGTGTGTCAGGTAGGTCAGTGTGCGTCAGGTAGGTCAGTGTGCGTCAGGTAGATCAGTGTGGGTCAGGTAGGTCAGTGTGGGACAGGTAGGTCAGTGTAATGGTCAGTGTATGTCAGGTAGGTCTGTGTATCAGGTAGGTCATTGTGCATCTGGTAGGTCAGTGTGGGTCAGGTGGGTCAGTGTGGGTCAGGTAGGTCAGTGTGGGTCAGGTGGGTCAGTGTGGGTCAGGTAGGTCAGTGTGGGTCAGGTAGGTCAGGTAGGTCAGTGTGGGTCAGGTGGGTCAGTGTGGGTCAGGTAAGTCAGTGTGGGTCAAGTAGGTCAGTGTGCGTCAGGTAGGTCAGTGTGGGTCAGGTAGGTCAGTGTGCGTCAGGTGGGTCAGTGTGGGTCAGGTAGGTCAGTGTGGGTCAGGTAGGTCAGTGTGCGTCAGCTGGGTCAGTGTGGGTCAGGTAGGTCAGGTAGGTCAGTGTGGGTCAGGTAGGTCAGTGTGCGTCAGCTGGGTCAGTGTGGGTCAGGTAGGTCAGTGTGGGTCAGGTAGGGCTCTTGGAGGTCTCAGCTTGGGTTTAGGTTGCACCCCGGTGATGGCGTGTTACCTCCTCTTGCGGTGATTTTTGATACAAACTCCTTTGCCTTTTTAATATTCCCAGGTACGGCCTGAACCAGCTGATTCTTCCACTTCTCAACCTTATCATCAAATTTTAAAATAGCAAAGTAATCTTCTTTGGGTACATCCTCCAGAATCTTGAGGAAGGCTTCGTATGTCTACGTGATTATGAAAGTACAGCATTAGATACGAGGAAAGTCATGTACAGACATTCATATGTAACTATATTATATGCTTCAGGAAATATATTGTTGAAGCCACTCCGTTAATAAAATAAAAGTTACAAAAAGGTTTCCTTGTAAAAAAGATAGTAAATACACATTCAGGACCAGGATATGAACCCACAACATGTAGCAGTAGCTGTTCTTGCTGAGCCACCTGGGATGATGGACAGCTCACTGTCTGATCCTTTGGACAATCTTGCCTTGTGTCTTGTTTCTGGTGGACCTTGAACTCTTTTCTCCTCCCATGAACTTAATATTTAAGCCATGCCTTTGCACTTCCTGTTTGCCAGGTTATTGTGCTCTTCTCCATCCAATATCCTGCTCTTGTCATTCCTGCTGAATCTTCACCCCCCCACACGCCATTTTTTTTTTAAATTTTGGTTCGGGGTTCCCCTGTGGGGAATTCCCATGCCGTTTTTATCAATGAACTTTTATGTGTATTGTTGGACCGGCAATTCATTAATAGCCACGGGTAGTTTTAAATGACTTTTTTTCCTTTGAAATGTCATTTTGCTGTCAGACTGTTCTAAACACGGGAAACATGCGCCCCTTTACAGGCATACTATAGACACCCCCCAGGTACGAAATTTAAAGGGATATTACACTTTTATTGTTTGACTTTAAGCATTATTAAAATCACTGCTCCCGAAAAAACGGCCATTTTTAAAACTGTTTTTTTGCATTGATCCATGTCCCCTGGGGCGGGGGGCGGGACCCGGGTCACCAAACCCTTTTTATGACAATAACTTGCATATAAGCCTTTAAAATTAGCACTTTTGTTTTCTCCCATAGAGTTTTAAAGGGTGTTCCGCGGCTTTCTAATTTGCCGCGACCACCCCAAATTGTTCGCTGTTCGGTGAACTGGTGAACAGCCGATGTTGGAGTCGAACATGAGTTCGACTCAAACTCCAAGATCATCCCTAGCCCAGACCCCAGACCATGACAGGTTGCCTGAAAATTCTTTGGAACCCAACACTTCCAATGGGGACACCTGTTCTGGGGACAACTGTCTAAATGTTGATCTAAAGATGCAATTTATCCCTATGCCACCATCTCCCAGGTGGCCTTTAAGCGAGTGTTAAGTGAGGCAGTTCCTCAATCATGTGATCGCTGTGATTGGCTGTCACTGCAGTCACATGACCGGGAGCCAGTGGGACAGCTCAGTAAGGAAGCTGGAGCTGTCGTGACAATTCCGTGTGCTGGTAGTACACTCTCAACACAGAACCCCAGAGCCGCCTGGATGCATATTTATTGCAGTTGGGCGTTAAGGTCCACCCACCATGCTGCCATCTCATGCCAGCAGGAAGAGGTTAAACAGCTTTAAAGAAATGTTCCTGTCCAACATGAACATTGGCCATGCAAAGTGACTCTAAAGGTCAAGCTGGGGCTCATCTTCTGGACCCAGCTGTCATTTGAATTATTATAATTCTTGGTGTACTGAATAGCCCTAAATGGACCTATAGCAAATGCAGCCAGGTTGTTCCCTGGTTCCAGACCCGCCCTTCTCCCTAAACCCCCTGCAGCCCCGTCCACACGCTAAAGCATAGGACCTCATTTATACTTGTAGCGCTACCCGAACACTCGCCAATCACGGGTGTCCATAAAACACTCGCCAATCACGGGTGTTCATACAACACTCGCCAATCACGGGTGTTCATACAACACTCGCCAATCACGGGTGTTCATACAACACTCGCCAATCACGGGTGTCCATACAACACTCGCCAATCACGGGTGTTCATACAACACTCGCCAATCACGGGTGTTCATACAACACTCGCCAATCACGGGTGTCCATACAACACTCGCCAATCACGGGTGTCCATACAACACTCGCCAATCACGGGTGTTCATACAACACTCGCCAATCACGGGTGTTCATACAACACTCGCCAATCACGGGTGTTCATACAACACTCGCCAATCACGGGTGTTCATACAACACTCGCCAATCACGGGTGTCCATACAACACTCGCCAATCACGGGTGTTCATACAACACTCGCCAATCACGGGTGTTCATACAACACTCGCCAATCACGGGTGTTCATACAACACTCGCCAATCACGAGTGTTCATACAACACTCGCCAATCACGGGTGTTCATACAACACTCGCCAATCACGGGTGTTCATACAACACTCGCCAATCACGGGTGTTCATACAACACTCGCCAATCACGGGTGTTCATACAACACTCGCCAATCACGAGTGTTCATACAACACTCGCCAATCACGGGTGTTCATACAACACTCGCCAATCACAGGTGTTCATGCAACACTCGCCAATCACGGGTGTTTATACAACACTCGCCAATCACGGGTGTTCATACAACACTCGCCAATCACGGGTGTTCATACAACACTCGCCAATCACGGGTGTTCATACAACACTCGCCAATCACGGGTGTTCATACAACACTCGCCAATCACAGGTGTTCATGCAGCATGCAAGTGCAAAAGCGTGCCATTAGTTGTTAATGGTGCCGAGCAAGAAACCTGTTTTTTTTTTTGCACACGCGTGTTTAAAATGTGTTCGAAGCTCAAAAAGGGTTGTGAGCTTCTTTTGGTGCATCTGTCACATGTAGGGCACGATATTGTAACAAACATATAAAACACATTTCCCCCCATTGTATGGGACTTTATAGGCAAATTTAGAACAGTATTAAAAGTTGCAAAGTATTCTTTATTATAATTATATCATAGAGTCGATAAAAATTGTTAAAATGAAAGATTCCAATGTATCAATTTGGTATTGTTACAATGATGAACTCGGTACACATATTACAATACAAAACTTTAGATTGCAGAGTACCCGACGCGTTTCAGAGGCAAAGGTTGTGTTGAAGAGGCCCTTGTCCTCATCAACATGGGGACAAGGTTCTTTGCCAGGGGGTACCCTTCCCCATTCTGAGGGTATCTGGCATGGTATGGGAGAGAGGCCAGTATCTGAGAGCCACCTTATTATTAAAGGAGGCTTCCAGAATTCCAATAACACCCCAACAGCAGACCCCCACAACCCCCTGCAAGGCTTGTGGTGAAGAGGTCTTTGTTCTCATTAACATGAGGACAAAGTGCTTTGCCAGGGGGCATTCCCCCATACTGAAGGCATGTGGCCTGGCATGGGGGGGGGGCAGTATCTGGGAGCCACCTTGTTATTAAAGGGGGCTTAGAGATTCCAACATCCACCCCCTGCCCGCAGACCCCCATAACCACCAGGCAAGGGTTGTGGTGAAGAGGCCCATGTCCTCATCAACATGAGGACAAAGTGCTTTGCCAGGGGGCATTCCCCCCATACTGAAGGCATGTGGTCTGGCATGGGGGGGGGCAATATCTGGGAGCCACCTTGTTATTAAAGGGGGCTTAGAGATTCCAACAACCACCCCCTGCCTGCAGACCCCCATAACCACCAGGCAAGGGTGGTGGTGAAGAGGCCCTTGTCCTCATCAACATGGGGACAAGGTGCTTTGCCAGGCGCCATTTACCCCCATGTTGAGGGCAGGTGGCCTGGTATGGAAGGGCAGTATCTGTGAGCCACCTTATTATTAAAGGGGGATTAGAGATTCCAACAACCCCCCTGCCCGCAGACCCCCACAACCACCGGGCAAGGGTTATGGTGAAGAGGCCCTTGTCCTCATTAACATGGGGACAAGATGCTTTGCCAGAGGGCATTCCCCCCATATTGAGGGCAGGTGGCCTGGTATGGGGGGGGCAAGTATCTGGGAGTCACCTTATTATTAAGGGGGGTTTTCAGATTCCAAATACCCCCTCCCCCCCCAGTCCGCAGACCCCCACAACCACTTGGCAAGGGTTGTGGTGAAGAGGCCCTTGTCCTCATCAACATGGGAACAAGGTCCTTTGCTAGGGGACATCCCCCTTGTTGAGGGCAGGTGGTCTGGTATGGTTCCCCCCTTTTCCTGGCTGCATGATCGGAATAAGGGTCTGTTATAGATTTTTAGTGGGACCTCACGCCCCTTAAAATCCATACCAGACCCAAAAGACCTAAAGACCAGACCCACACTTCTTTCTTTGTGTGAGGTACTCCCTTAAAATCCATACTCAAAGGGTCTGGTATGCATTATGGGGGTACCCTATGCACAGAAACCCATACATTAACACACTCACATGTGGAGGGGCCCTAAAGGTAAATGAAGTGAACTTGGTGGCTTACAGATTTATTGACTGAATTCGGTTATCGCCTAGAGTCAGTGAGGACGTCACTTTTCTCCAAAGCGGAGGATTTAGTCACATGACGTCTGAAAAAACTTTATTAACATTTTCTCAATGTGAAAATATACAAATTCAAATTCTCCTCCGGATTGTAGGTTTACCTGTTTAATTTTATTTCCGTACATGGATGAGCTGCGGTCAATTACAAACACAACGTTCTTGGGGATCCGCTGGAGGCTGGGAGGAGCGAAGTAATGTACGAAATACCCATTGATGACCTGCGAATGACATAAAAGGAGGGGAATTGTTAAAGAATGAAAACATACCGATCACTGACTTCGGTGAGGCCCCTGTGTCACTTAGGGCCCCGCTAACTGACAGGACAAATGTTAGAGCAGTTACTGGCCAAGTCCGCAGACCAATGGTAATATCAGATATAGGCACAACAATATAACGAAACAGGGTCTGTATTCCAGACCGTTACACAGAGTAATGACTGATAATAGTAGACACTCCATGATCAGGACTAGCACAAAATGTCCAACTAATTTGCGGAAATAATCCAGGACATAAGCAGCCAAATGTGAGACCTGCTTCTATCAAAGATAGGCTATGATAAGGTACAGGCTGGATGTCCAGCAGTCTATGTAAGCACTCCTGATTATGGCAGGTGTGCACCACTGAGAGCTTACCTGCAGTTCTGAGTAATGACCAGCTCATGGTGGAGGCTGAAGGCTGATTGCTACAATAGTGTTGGACTTTTCAGCATTTTTCATCTATTTTGCGATCAAAAAGACATCGATGCAACTGAATACGGGATTACACAGCAGTGTGTTTACAGCAGGAGGTCACGAGTAAGTGATTTATTTCATGTTCCAACATTGCCTTTGGTTTATGGGGGTATATTTGCAGTAACCCCCCCCCCCCCCCAGACCTCTTGTGAATGTAAAGATGAGAACACCTGGCTGAGCTGTCCATCAACGAGGGATCAAAGGGCAGGCTGTGGGCCAATGTTGACCTGGGTCAAGGGGTTTGCCTGCAGTGTGATGACACCATCTGCAGGAGGATGTCAATGATCGCAGTGGAATTACCAATTTAAAGAATATTTTCTAGGGGCATCTCTGATTCCATTGGCCTTTTAGCATTCTGTGTAATTTGCAAACCCCACTGACCTCTGTGCATCCTTTGTCATCCAGTCACCCCCAGTGTGCTCCTCTGATATCATTGCCCTCTGAGCATTCTGTGCTATTGGGTCTCCCCAGTGCCCTGCTGTGACTTCAGTGACCTCTGAGCTGTGTCATCTGGTGACCCCCAGTGTGCCCCCCTAATTCCACTGACCTCTGTGCATCCTTTGTCATCCAGTCACCCCCAGTGTGCTCCTCTGATATCATTGATCTCTGAGCATTCTGTGCTATTGGGTGGCCCCAGTGCCCTGCTGTGACTTCAATGACCTCTGAGCTAAGTCATCTGGCCCCAGTGTGCCCCCCTAATCCCCTTGACCTCTGAGCATCCTGTGTCATCTGGTGACCCCCAATGTGCCCCTCTAATTATATTGACCTCTGGGAATCCTTTGTCATCCAATGACCACCGGTGTGCATCTCTTATCCCATTGACCCCTGGGCATCCTGTGCCATCTGCTGACCCCCAGTTTGGCCCTGTGACTCCATTGAACCATGAACATACCTTGTCGTCTGTTGACCCCCAGTGTGCCCCCCTGGTCCCATTGATCTCTGAGCATTTTGTGTTATTCGTTGACCCTTGACATCTGAGCATTGTGTCATCCAGTGACCTCTGTGTCTCTTGTGACCCCCTGAGTATCCTGAGTCATTCAGTGACCCCCAAAACATCTTGTGCCATCCACCCCTCAGGTACACTCCTGCATGTGCACTGCCCTTCTCACGATGGATAAGGACCCCGGTCCATGACACCATAACTTGGACAAAACCCTTTCTCATGTCAGCGCACTGCTCTACAATGCACCAATGGTTGGTTGGGGAGAGACAGTGAGGTGCGCTGGGCTGCCTGTAGGTGGGGTGCAACGTGGTGTGGAGGCAATAATTCACACGGTCGGGTGCAATGGAAAACATGTATTGAAGTGATGAAGCAATAGTTCATAAAAGACCTGGTGGGAGACCAACCCATCCGGGGACACTCACAGCATCCAATGACATGAAGAAGAAGGTTCCAGCCGAACCATCAGTGTCTTCTGAGAGGGGAGAGAATGCAGCCTGCCCATCTCATGCCCAAATCAGGAAGGTATCCGGAGAGATGCCACCCTACGCTTTCCCTACCAGACAGGATACCTGTCCCTACTCTACCCACTCGCATAAAGTGCATCAAACCCAGGGGCCAGGGTCCTAAATAGACTCCACCACACCTAAGATGGCCACCAGAGTCACATGGGTGGCCAGCATCCAATTGGATCGCTACCCCAGTGACTCAGGAAACCATTGAGGAACCATGTTCCCAATGACTTCCTCTCCTGCTGAGGTTGTGCGCCACCTGCAGTGGAGGCAGCAGACTGCACCTGCCTACATGCCAATCAGATAAATAGCATCACGATTGGGCATGTGCTCTGACGAAAAATTTGTTTGTTTTCATTTTCTTTTCATTCGGGTTTTTTTTTTTCGTTTTTCGGGTCATTCATTATGATCGCAATTCGTAAATTCATAAATTCGTAAATTCAAAAATACGAAAATAAGAAAATCCGAAAATTCTAAATAATACCCAATTAATTATAGTAACTAATAATAACTTAACTATTAAATTAAAGGTATTGGAATTTCCTTTCAAATTTGGCTTTTAGTGAACATAACTAATACAATTTATCCAAAGTTACGAATTATCCGAAAAAACGAATGCCGCATCTAAACAGATGGAACGTAACAAATTAATAATAAATAATAATAAAACTTTTTATTATTATTATTGTTATTTATTATTATTAATTAGTTACGTTCCAATTTGTTTATATACGGCATTCATAATTTCGGATAATTCAAAACTTCAGATAAATTTGTATTCATTACAGTCACTAACAGCCAAATTTGAAAGGAAATTGCAATACCTATAATTTAATAGTTAAGTTATTATTAGGTAGTTATTATTTCAGATTTTCGAATTTTCAGGTTTTTGGATTTTCAAATTTCAAACTTTCGAATTTATGAATTATCGAATTTACGAATTTATGAATTTAGAATTTTTGAATTTACGAATTTTGAATTTACGAATTTCCTAATTTTCTCATTTGCGAATTTACGAATTTTGAATTTACGAATTTTCTAATTTTCTAATTTACGAATTTTGAATTTACCAATTTTCTAATTTTCTAATTTACAAATTGTGAATTTACGAATTGTTGAATTTTCTACTTACCGTATATACTCGAGTATAAGTCGAATTTTTCAGCACATTTTTTGTGCCCCCCTCGACTTATACTGGAGTCAAGCACTTTTCTGCAGCAAAAAATTTCATTTTCCGAACTGAATTTGGGGCCCCATATCTCAGGGTCACTTGGTGCTAGGAACCCCAAATTTGGTGTGCAAACCCAGTGGACCTGGTACCATAACATATCCAAAGCTGAAGTTCCTAGAACTAAGTGGCCCCGAGATACGGGGCCCCAAAATCGGTTTGGAAAATGTCATTCTCTGCTGCAGAAAAGTGCTTGACATTTTCTGAACTGATTTTTGGGGCCCTGTATCTCGGGGCCACTTGGTGCTAGAAATCCCAGCTTTGGAAATTTTATGGTGCTAGTTCCACTGGGTTTGCACACCAAATTTGGGGTTCTTAGCACTAAGTGGCCCCGAGATACGGGGCCCCAAATTCGGTCAACTGTGTCTATCTGCAGCAATGTCATTTCGGGACCCTTTGGGTTCAGAGACCCCAAATTTTGGCTGCAGCTAGGGGGGCATCTAGGAACCCTTAACTATCGAGTTTGAAGTTTGGGGGACCTATGGCTGCAAATGGGCACAGTGATGCTGCAAATGGGCATTGTTGACCCTCTTTTCCACTTACAGTAGCTGTGCATTTCTCACCCTCGTCTTATACTCGGGTCAATACGTTTTTCCCATTTTTTGTGGTAAATAAGGACCTCGACTTATACTCGGAACGACTTATACTCGAGTATATACGGTAACACATTTTAAATTTTTTTAATTTATGAATTACAAATTTACGAATTTTCAGATATTCGAATTTACAAATATTCGGAAAAATTTGTTAAACAGGTTTTAGTTCATTCGGATATTTCCAAATTAATAAATTTGTCGAAATTCGTTAAAAGACTCAGAAGGAAACTAATTGCACATGTCTAATCACGATGCGACGCACTCCAGTCCTCCAAATACTTCCTTGGAAGACCCCGCCCACCATGGCAGCGCCCACCGTCACATCTATGCAGAGCTGAGAATAAGAACCAATAAAATAAAAGACATTTACCTGCAACTTCCCTGCGGAATTTTCCCTCTTCACATCGTATTTGATCATCAGATCTCCGTCCAGAAGAGTTTCCATGCAGGTTGGACAAGTTCTCTGCTGACTCATCGTTGGCTTAAATTCTATGTGAGCCTGAGAATGACATACGAGATTGTGCGTCATCAATACAATATAATTACAGTGGAGCCTCGGATTGCGTTTACAAGCGCTTCGCAATGCGAGATATTTTTATTTATTTTTTAAATCTGACTCGCTTTGCGACCAAGACAAGCAGGATTCGAGCCGCATTTGGCCAGAGGTGCTGGGGATGCCGGTAACGCTCGGAGACACTCAGAAACGCTCGGAGACACTCAGACGGACTTGGAGACACGGGAGTGTCTCCGAGCGTCTCCGGCGCCACCACACCTCTGGCCACATGTGGTACTGCATAGACAAGCAGTGGCTGTGGAATGGATTATCTGAGTTTCCATTATGGGGAAACTCGCTTTGATTTCCCAGAATTATGCACTAAAATACAGGACAGGTTTTAGGCATCCCCTGCAATAGGAATTATATTTATACCCCCTTCGGGGCTCATTTACACTTTGCTTTAACTTTAACACACATTAAAGCACCTACTACTTCAACATGATTTTCTGATGTGTTTTTGATGCTTCAGTGATGCTTTTTTAAAGCTTTAATGAAGCTTCGCAAATGCCCTGTGTATGTGTGTGTTGATTTTTTATTTGTTTTAAAGGTGCCCGGTAGAACCCCAGCAGTAGTACCCCCCAACTCAACAGATCCCCTGCTCAGAAGTACCCCCAACTCAGCAGATCCCCTGCTCAGAAGTACCCCCAACTCAGCAGATCCCCTGCTCAGTAGTAACCCCAGCTCTGCTGATCCGTCACTCAGAAGTAACCCCCGACTCTGCTCACTCAGTAGTACCCCCCATTCTGCTGATCCCCCATTCAGTAGGAACCCCCAGCTCTGCGTATTTCCCGCTCATTAGTAACCCCCAGCTCTGCTGATCCTCTGATTTGTTGATCCTCTCCTTTCTCTGGTCCCCGCTCAACCTCCTGATATATTGCTCCCACTCTTCTCACCACATGTGACAGTACAAGATTCTCCTGCTTCCCCCAGCTCTGCTGATCCATTGCAGCTCAGTCCTCTCTCTGGTCCCCACTCACCTTAGTCTATAGTGTTCCCATGTTGCACACCATGTGCGCCATCTGCTAGCTGCTCCTCTCCAGTCCTGACCCCGCTCACCTTCCCGCTGCTCCTCGCTGCACCCCAGATGTGACGTCTGCACCAGACACTCCCAGAATATATACACATGACCCGAAAGTGACTGATGATGATGATCATGACATCTTTCTGGTTCACTTGTTGGTTTCCCAGTGCATCCTGGGATCTCTCATGTGTACAATACCTCCAAAACAAGGCGGAGCTAACACTGAATAAAAGCCTCCTAAAAGCTGCAGGTGCTGTAAGTGACCGTTGTCATAGACTTCTATGGAGGCATGCAGGCAGGAGGGCGTGGCTTCACTGAGAAAACCCCTCCTCCCCTCCTGAAGACTCCAGGGATGTATGACATCATTTGCCTAGGCTAGAAACCAGGAAGTAATGGAAGAAATGTAAAAATAAGTCTGAATCCTCAAACCCAACGCTAGAGCCAAAAGACGGCTACAGCGCGGCTCTCTTGTTCTGGGAGGGCGTCCATCAAGGTCCTCCCACAACCACACCCCCTGGAGCGCGCATCCGGCGCACACTGTGATCGCAGGGTCCTCCAGACACAACTGATCAGGGATCGCGGCCAATCACAGCTGATCACATGTCAACAGACTTGCTGGTTATCGGCATTCCTTTCCTCATGCGCTGTCACTGTGTGAGGAGAGGAGAGCCGGAAACCAGCAAGTGTGACCGAGACATGTACACTGATAATGAGGGCATTGATCATCAGTGCCGCCCCATCAGTGCCCATCAGTGCTGCCTATTAGTGACTCCTCATCAGTGCCCATCAGTGCCGCCCCATCAGTGTCCATCAGTGCTGCCTATTAGTGACTCCTCATCAGTGCCCATCAGTGCAGCCCCAACAGTCCCGCCTATCAGTGCCCATCAGTGCCGCCTCATCAGTGCCCATCAGTGCCCATCAGTGCCGCCTATTAGTGACTCCTCATCAGTGCCCATCAGTGAAGGAGAAAAATTACTTATTTGCAAAATTTTAAAACAGAAACTAGGAAAATAGTTGTTTAGCAAAACAAATTAAAAACCCGGCACTGATTAAACAGAACCAAAAGAAAGTTCTATTTGTGAGAAAAAAGTTTCATATGAGTACAATGTTAGATGACCGTGTAATTGTCTTTCAAAGTGTGGAGAGAGCTGAAAGCTGAACACTGGCCTGGGCAGGAGGGGGGGGGGAGTGCCCGGTACTGAAGAGGTTAAAACAAGTAAATCTGAACCACTTTCCTATCTCTAGTAATGACAGCACTGTGGAGGATCCCGAATAATGAATGTTGGTGGAGAGCGGAGTTCTGCTTTACCTTCCAGCAAAGTTCCCATCAGGAGTCGCATTACCTTGGATTCTGTGCGATTTATCTGAACAATATCTGTCAATTCATTGGAGATAAAAGTCCCGACAGCATTGAGGAAGGAGATCCCCTGAGGCTCCAGAATCTCCACATCGATCTGAAAGTCAACACAGAAGATTAGAACCCCCAAATCCTTCCATCCCCCCCGATCCAGAGTCCTTCCATCCCCCGATCCGGAGTCCTTTCCTTCCACCCCCCCCCCCGATCCAGAGTCCTTCCATCCCCCGATCCGGAGTCCTTTCCTTCCACCCCCCCCCCGATCCAGAGTCCTTCCATCCCCCGATCCGGAGTCCTTTCATTCCACCCCCCCCCCTGATCCAGAGTTCTTCCATCCCCCGATCCGGAGTCCTTTCATTCCACCCCCCCCCCTGATCCAGAGTTCTTCCATCCCCCGATCCGGAGTCCTTTCCTTCCCATCCACCCCCCGATCCAGAGTCCTTCCATCCTCCCCAAACTGGAGTCCTTCCATCCCCCGATCCAGAGTCCTTCCATCCCCCCCCCAATCCAGAGTCCTTCCATCCCCCCAATCCGGAGTTCTTCCATCCCCCCCGATCCAGAGTCCTTTCCTTCCATCCCTCCTGATCCGGAGTCCTTCCAACCCCCATCCAGAGTCCTTCCACCCCCCCATCCAGAGTCGTCTACCCCCCCAATCCGGAGTCCTTCCACCCCCCGATCCAGAGTTCTTCTATCCCCAATCTGAGACCTTCCACCCCCCCATCCAGAGTCAATCTATCCCCCCCGTGCCAGAGTCCTTCCATCCCCCATCCAGGGTCCTTCCATCCCCCGATCCGGAGTCCTTTCCTTCCACCCCCCCCCCGATCCAGAGTCCTTCCATCCCCCGATCCGGAGTCCTTTCCTTCCACCCCCCCCCCCCCCGATCCAGAGTCCTTCCACCCCCCCCAATCCAGAGTTCTTCCATCCCCCGATCCAGAGTCCTTTCCTTCCACCCCCCCCCCCAAACCAGAGTTCTTCCATCCCCCGATCCAGAGTCCTTTCCTTCCATCCACCCCCCGATCCAGAGTCCTTCCATCCTCCCCAAACCGGAGTCCTTCCATTCCCCGATCCAGAGTCCTTCCATCCCCCGATTCCAGAGTCCTTCCATCCCCCCCCAATCCAGAGTTCTTCCATCCCCCGATCCAGAGTCCTTTCCTTCCATCCCCCCTATCCAGAGTCCTTCCACCCCCCCCAATTCAGAGTTCTTCCATCCCCCGATCCAGAGTCCTTTCCTTCCATCCACCCCCCCCGATCCAGAGTCCTTCCATCCCCCCAATCCGGAGTCCTTCCATCCCCCCCGATCCAGAGTTCTTCCATCCCTCCTGATCCGGAGTCCTTCCACCCCCCATCCAGAGTCCTTCCATCCCCCCGATCCGGAGTCCTTCCATCCCCCCCGATCCGGAGTCCTTCCACCCCCCCATCCAGAGTTCTTCTACCCCCCCAATCCAGAGTCCTTCCATCCCCCCCGATCCGGAGTCCTTCCACCCCCCCATCCAGAGTCCTTCCATCCCCCCCCGATCCGGAGTCCTTCCACCCCCCCATCCAGAGTTCTTCTACCCCCCCAATCCGGAGTCCTTCCAACCTCCCCCCCCCCCCGATCTGGAGTCCTTCCACCCCCCCATCCAGAGTCCTTCCATCCCCCCATCCAGAGTCCTTCCATCCCCCCCCCCCGATCCGGAGTCCTTCCACCCCCCCATCCAGAGTTCTTCTACCCCCCCAATCCGGAGTCCTTCCACCCCCCCTCCCCCGATCCGGAGTCCTTCCACCCCCCCATCCAGAGTCCTTCTATCCCCCCCATGCCAGAGTCCTTCCATCCCCCCCCCGATCCGGAGTCCGGGATGATAAGAAGATACTGGAAGGGGATACAAATATAAGAAGAGATGATGGAAGTTGTGGAACGTTTCTTCTGCTCACCTGGAAGGTCTCCACCAATCCTTGCGGCTTCACTCTCAGGTACAGCTCATAATTCCCGAGTTGGCGTTTTAATAATTCTTCGTAAGTCAGTCTAAATGTCGCCTTCGCCAGAGCGCCGACATTCACCGAGATCTTGAAATGTTCCATTTTCCTCCCTGTAGATCTGTGGGGGGCGGGGTTTAATATACAAGTATCACTTGTTGATGGAAAAACTTTGAAGATAAAGTTTAATCTGCTTATATTTTCCCTTCCCTGTTCCCCCATACCCCTCCCTCGTTAACATGAGAATTACATTTTAAATAAAACCTTCCCATTCTCATCGCAAATTTGGGTTTAGTCCCTGGTGATGTCATCACTGGGGTCTCTGTGCTTCTCTATGCAATGCAGGCAGATCATGGCTGGTAGGAGGGGTCAGCAGGAGGCTGTACATAACTTCCTGAAATCATCACAGCAGCTGGCCTCAGTACTCCCCCCCTCCCACAGCAGTGGGAGGAGTTTATGCAAATATCAAGATATTGATACCTACTGGACCAATCCGGCGCTCTGCCCCCTGGACACGGCCTTCTGATACGTCCTCTTGGCTTCCGCCTTTTCTTTGACTGTTCCCACAGTGGTGACGTTGTCAACGGTCCTTTAAGAAGATTTCATTGTTATCATTGTGATGAGGAGTCGGGGGATTCACAAAGATTCATTTCATATAAAAATTACAGATTTTTATATTTGCCAAAATATCACATCCTCCGATTCCTCCATGAGGACGGCCTGAATGAAAAATCACATGGCTTTGTTTACTGAGGGCCAGATGATCACCACTGACAAGGGGGTCGGGGGGGGTTATAAACAAAAGGTTAGGGGTAGGAGTAAGGATTGCGACAGGGTAGGGTTAGGGGTAGGGTTAGGGATAGAGGTAGGGTAGGGTAGGGTTAAAGATTGGGACTAGGGTAGGGTTAGGGGTAAGGATAGGGGTAAGATTGGGGTAGGGTTAAAGATAGGGTTAGGGATAGCGTAGGGGTAAGAATAGGAGTAGGGAAAGGGGTAGGGTTAGGAGTAAGGATAGGGATTGGGGTAGGGATAGGGTAGGGTTAGGCAAAGGGGTAGGGTTAGGGGTAGGACTATGATTAGGGATAGGACTATGGTTAGGGGTAGGAGTAGGACTATGGTTAGGGGTAGGACTATGGTTAGGGGTAGGACTATGATTAGGGGTAGGGCTATTATTAGGGATAGGGCTATGATTAGGGGTAGGACTATGATTAGGGGTAGGACTATGATTAGGAGTAGGACTATGGTTAGGGACAGGACTATGATTAGGGTAGGACTATGGTTAGGGGTAGGACTATGATTAGGGGTAGGACTATGGTTAGGGATAGGACTATAGATAGGGGTAGGACTATAATTAGGGATAGGGCTATGGTTAGGGGTAGGACTATGATTAGGTTAGGGCTATGATTAGGAGTAGGACTATGGTTAGGGACAGGACTATGATTAGGGGTAGGACTATGGTTAGGGGTAGGACTATGATTAGGGGTAGGACTATGGTTAGGGATAGGACTATAGATAGGGGTAGGACTATAATTAGGGATAGGGCTATGGTTAGGGGTAGGACTATGATTAGGGGTAGGACTATGATTAGGGGTAGGACTATAGTTAGGGGTAGGACTATGGTTAGGGGTAGGACTATGATTAGGGATAGGACTATGGTTAGGGGTAGGACTATAGTTAGGGGTAGGACTATGGTTAGGGGTAGGACTATGGTTAGGGGTAGGACTATGATTAGGGGTAGGGCTATTATTAGGGATAGGGCTATGATTAGGGGTAGGACTATGATTAGGGGTAGGACTATGATTAGGGATAGGGCTATGATTAGGAGTAGGACTATGGTTAGGGACAGGACTATGATTAGGGGTAGGACTATGGTTAGGGGTAGGACTATGATTAGGGATAGGGCTATGGTTAGGGGTAGGGCTATGGTTAGGGGTAGGACTATAGATAGGGGTAGGACTATGATTAGGGGACAGGACTATGATTAGGGGTAGGACTATGATTAGGGACAGGACTATGATTAGGGGTAGGACTATGGTTAGGGGTAGGGCTATGATTAGGGATAGGACTATGGTTGGGGTAGGAGTAGGACTATGGTTAGGGGTAGGACTATGGTTGGGGTAGGACTATGGTTAGGGATAGGACTATGGTTAGGAGTAGGACTATGGTTAGGGATATGACTATGGTTAGGGGTAGGAGTAGGACTATGGTTAGGGGTAGGACTATGGTTAGGAGTAGGACTATGGTTAGGGTTAGGACTATGGTTAGGAGTAGGACTATGGTTAGGGGTAGGACTATGGTTAGGGGTAGGAGTAGGACTATGATTAGGGATGGGACTATGGTTAGGAGTAGGACTATGGTTAGGGATAGGACTATGGTTAGGAGTAGGACTATGGTTAGGGTTAGGACTATGGTTAGGAGTAGGACTATGGTTAGGGGTAGGACTATGGTTAGGGGTAGGAGTAGGACTATGATTAGGGATGGGACTATGGTTAGGAGTAGGACTATGGTTAGGGATAGGACTATGGTTAGGAGTAGGACTATGGTTAGGGATAGGACTATGGTTGGGAGTAGGACTATGGTTAGGGTTAGGACTATGGTTAGGAGTAGGACTATGGTTAGGGGTAGGACTATGGTTAGGGGTAGGAGTAGGACTATGATTAGGGATGGGACTATGGTTAGGGGTAGGACTATGGTTGGGGTAGGAGTAGGACTATGGTTAGGGGTAGGACTATGGTTGGGGTAGGAGTAGGACTATGGTTAGGGATAGGACTATGGTTGGGGTAGGAGTAGGACTATGGTTAGGGGTAGGACTATGGTTGGGGTAGGAGTAGGACTATGGTTAGGGATAGGACTATGGTTAGGGGTAGGACTATGGTTGGGGTAGGAGTAGGACTATGGTTAGGGATAGGACTATGGTTAGGGGTAGGACTATGGTTAGGGGTAGGACTATGGTTGGGGTAGGAGTAGGACTATGGTTAGGGATGGGACTATGGTTAGGGGTAGGACTATGGTTAGGGATAGGACTATGGTTGGGGTAGGAGTAGGACTATGGTTAGGGGTAGGACTATGGTTAGGGGTAGGACTATGGTTAGGGATAGGACTATGGTTGGGGTAGGAGTAGGACTATGGTTAGGGATAGGACTATGGTTAGGGGTAGGACTATGGTTGGGGTAGGAGTAGGACTATGGTTAGGGATAGGACTATGGTTAGGGGTAGGACTATGGTTAGGGGTAGGACTATGGTTGGGGTAGGAGTAGGACTATGGTTAGGGGTAGGACTATGGTTAGGGGTAGGACTATGGTTAGGGATAGGACTATGGTTGGGGTAGGAGTAGGACTATGGTTAGGGATAGGACTATGGTTAGGGGTAGGACTATGGTTGGGAATATGGTGGTCAGATTCTGGTGCCTATTGGACAATGCAGTGAAATAAGATACATTGTTCTTCTGCTGTAACAAGAAATGAAGGTCTCCGGAAATGGAAGATGTATAAATATTGATGGAATTTGTCTTTCCGGTTTCGGGTGATAATGATCATCATTATAAAGTGTTTTTCAGAGATTTGCATCCTTTGTATATTATTGAAGGTTGTTTTGGGAACTCACATGATGAAATTGGTGATGAAGGCGGTTTTCGGGAGCTCGATGTCGAAGATCGCCTCCTGGGAGGAGTTGGACGGGTTTTGGACCTCCGTGGTGATCAGAGTTCTGGCAAACCGCGACGTCACCCGGGTCTCCATGCGCATGCTCTGGATGTCCATGTTCTGGGGAACACACAATGCTGATTGGACACGTTGGAAGACTTTGCTGGCGTTACATAAAACAAATTCTTTTCTATTAACCTCCTTAGGCCCGCCCACCCGCATTGTACCTGCACGTCGCTGGCCTCTTCCCGGTGCAGGGCGCGCAGGGAGAAGGAACAAAGAGATTTTTTTATAAAAAAAAGCAGCACCTTTTACACATAGCCAGGCACACTGATTACCCCGCGATGTTAACCCCTTTCCCAGGCAGTGTCATTAGTACAGTGACAGTGCATAGTATTATCACTGTATAAAAAAATTAGAATAAAAACAGAATCACTGAGTTGGAAAAAGGACCCCCCCTCCTAATAATGACTTGTAAACTCAGCCAGGTATATGTAATCACCTTCTCAATGGCACACAAAGCCATCTGACTTCCACCTGTGATCAGCGTTGGTCATTTTGATTGGCTCAGCATAAAGAGAGCTTTCCTGGAGCATTTCAGTCCCTGGTAGAGCAACTTAAGCAAACAATCGCCTATGGGGTGGGGCTGTCACCAGGATCTCTGGGATAAAGTTGTGGGCGGGCACAAGTCAGGAGATGGATGCAAAGGCTTTACCAATGCCTGGAAGCAGAGTGACGTCTATCATTAGGAAGTGGAAGACATTTGGTACAACTCAGACCCTCCCTGGAACAGGAGCAAATACAGCTGGATAAAACGAAAACTGTGTCTGTCTTCATTTTAGGCTGCAAAGTAACAAAATGTGATTATTTTAAGGGGAGGGGTGATATTTTCTATACGCGCTGCCTGTGCCACCGTTTTTAGACGCTATAACTTTACCCGATCTTGGTAAAGAGTCGCGGCCGCAGCCCTTTACCTATGTGATGATCGGCCAGCCAATCAGATCTCCTCTCCTCACAGGGGAGTCCTGTATAGGTAATCAGGGCACCAACAGTGCCCACCAGTGATGCCACTTAGTGCCCTTCAGAAATGCCAGTCAGTGCTGCCTTTCAGTGCCCATCAGTGTCGCCCATCAGATGACTAAAATAAGACTAAAACTAAAACAATTCAGATGACTAAAATACAACTAAAACAATTCAGATGACTAAAATACGACTAAAACAATTCAGATGACTAAAATACGACTAAAACAATTCAGATGACTGAAATAAAACTAAAACAATTCAGATGACTAAAATACAACTAAAACAATTCAGATGACTAAAATACGACTAAAACAATTCAGATGACTAAAATACGACTAAAACAATTCAGATGACTGAAATAAAACTAAAACAATTCAGATGACTGAAATAAAACTAAAACAATTCAGATGACTAAAATAAAACTAAAACAATTCAGATGACTAAAATACGACTAAAACAATTCAGATGACTAAAATACAACTAAAACAATTCAGATGACTAAAATACGACTAAAACAATTCAGATGACTAAAATACAACTAAAACAATTCAGATGACTAAAATACGACTAAAACAATTCAGATGACTAAAATACGACTAAAACAATTCAGATGACTAAAATACGACTAAAACAATTCAGATGACTAAAAAAATTACTAAAACTAAATTGAAATTTGACGTCAAAATTAGGAAAAAAAATATACAAAAATAAATCCTTGATAAGGAAATGTTTAAATAAAACCTTTTCCATTTTCCCTTATTTTGACCCAATGATGTCATCACTGGGCCTCTGTGCTTCTCTATGCAGTGCAGGCAGATCATGGCAGGTGGGAGGAGCCGGCAGGGGGGCTGTACACGCCTTCCTAAAAACATCACCCCCCCAACACCCCCCCCCCCGCCTCTGTTCTCCTCTCCAGAGACCTCAGTCCTGATACAAGCAGTGGGAGGAGTTATGCAAATATCAAAATGCCTTGATGGGCGGGTGTCAGTCTGGAGGAGTGGGCGTTCCTAGGCAGGCTGTATTTGCATAGGTAACGCCCACATATGATGCTGAGATTCCCTGATTGGGAGAACTGGAATCCAGTGAATGAAAGGGGCGGGGCCAGGGGCAGCTCCAGCCAGGAAAGGGGGCGGGGCTCTGACTTGCTGCAGCTTCTGATGCACATGGTGAGAAGCTCACAGCGTGCGGAGAAATCAGAGGAATCCATTTCAGTCCAGGAGAGGAGCCGGTACACCTGTGCAAGACTGAAGGGGAGGCCGGAGGGAGGGGGAGGGGGAAGGGGGGGATTTAAGTCTTAGGGGGGCGCCGGGGGGGGGATATAATGGTGAAGTCGATACATTTGCTTAAAAATAAAAAGTCTTTCAGATCTCCTCACCCTCCCCCAACAGGAACATTGAAAGCGATGAATTGCTTGTGATCGCACCGCGCACCATATTTCCACGATCGTTCGCTCCTATAAGCACTGGCACGCAATGGCGGTCGCTAGCGATTAATCGCGGGCTCTTCCCAGCACCGCCAGCATGCCCCCAGTGTTATAATAAAGGTCCCGCGACCCGTCTTCTGGGTCCCGATCAGTACTGTCCCACCACTGGACAGAATCGATCGATCTCCAGGCTGTATAGGAAGTCACTCACCGTATTCCCATCACCGGGACGTGCTCCAAGAATGGCGCAGATCGCCAGCGCCAGAATCCATGGCCTGCGCCCTGAGCTGCCCATCGTTCGGCTGTGATCGGGGGAATCTGATCCAGAGAAGAGTCTCTCCGATTAATAAGTAACCCCTCCCGGGGGTGGGGGGGAGGGGGGGGCAAACAGGAATGTCAAACATTTGTTTTCGGAAAAAAAAAGGGATTATGAGTCACGTGGCACCAAATCTGCTTTCCCAGAGACGCCGATCGATTCCGGTAAACAGGACTCTAAACCCCTTGTGTGTGATTAGGCAGCGATGGAAGCGGACATTACCCACGTACCAGTTCTGGGGGGGGGGGCACACCACGTACCAGTTCTGGGGGGGCACACCACGTACCAGTTCTGGGGGGGGGGCACACCACGTACCAGTTCTGAGGGGGGGGGCACACCACGTACCAGTTCTGAGGGGGGGGGCACACCACGTACCAGTTCTGGGGGGGGCACACCACGTACCAGTTCTGGGGGGGGGCACACCACGTACCAGTTCTGGGGGGGGGCACACCACGTACCAGTTCTGGGGGGGGGGGGCACACGGAGTCACTGCTTCCATCAAAGCCTAATCACACAGGTAATGTGACAGGTCCTCTTTAAAAGGACAGTCCACTGAGATATCTCTGTCATCAGTGGAATGGCAAAGTGTTTGTTCCTTTATCTATTAGAAACTCACCAAAATTCCTGAACCCCCATCCCAACCCCCCCCCCCCATCCTCAGTCTCACTCCGCATGTGGCGTTGGCTACAATGTAGCAGAAATGAAAATGAAATCTACTCACTAGAATAAGATCTTTTTTTGTAAAGGACCAGAAGACAGAAGAAAGAAAGAAAGAAAGAAAGAAAGAAAGAAAGAAAGAAAGAAAGAAAGAAAGAAAGAAAGAAAGAAAGAAAGAAAGAAAAAGAAAAAGAAAAAGAAAAAGAAAGTAATAAGTAATAATAATAATAATAAATAAATAAATCATAATAAATAAATGAAAAAGAAAGAAAGAAAGAAAGAAAGAGAAGAAAAATAAATAAAGGAATAAGTAATAATTATTATTAATAAAAATAATAATAATAATAATAATAATAATAATAATAATAATAATAATAATAATAATAAATAAATAAATAAATAAATAAATTATAAATATTAGTATAAATTAGTATAATTAAGTATAATTAATAAATAAAGGAATAGACAATAAATAAATGAATGAATAAATAAATCATAATAATTAAATAAATGAATGAGAAAGAAAGAAAGAAAGAAAGAAAGAAAGAAAGAAAGAAAGAAAGAAAGAGAGAAAGAAAGAAAGAAAGAAAGAAAGAAAGAAAGAAAGAAAGAAAGAAAGAAAGAAAGAAAGAAAGAATAATACATAAAACAAACAAATACATCATAATAATGAAATAAATAAATGAATGAGAAATAAAGAATGAATAATACATTTTAAATACATAAATCATAATAAATGAATAAATAAAAAAATAATTAATTAATATTATTAATTAAATAAATAAAGGAATAATAAATAAACAAAGGAAGGAATGGATTCTGAATAAAACAAATGTACACATAAATGAAGGTTTCAGGAGACAATCTATATGTTGGAGGAGATGACCTCATTGTAAAATGTAGAAACGTAAAGTTGAACCCTGGGCAGATTAAGAAAAAGAATCGCAGATATGTGTTCATTAAAAAAAAAAAAAAATCAAATCTATTTTTAAATAGTGTAAGCAGCTCAATCTGAACTGGTATCAGCCTCTTACAGTCCCTGTACAGCAGAGCTCAGACTAGGGGAGGGAAAACAGCACAAGGAGCCAATCAGTTTGATGCAGTGCCCACGTGCTAACAAGAGACATGCTGATAGGGGGAGAGAGGTGTCAGTGACAACTCAGCCATTGTCCTGGGAGCGTACAGCAATACCAAACGGGAGCTGGTGGGCGGGGCTCCCAATCCTATGACCACTGTGGCAGGCAATCACAGCGGGCACATGATCAGGAACTCTAGCTCTGATTGGCTGAAGCAGTGAAAGCTTTGCCCAATCAGGGCACAGAGCACTGTCAGAGACATGATTGGAAAAAGCAATGATGACTGTATCCAATCACGGCTCATTGCTCTTAGTCCCGTCCCCACTGTAAAAATATTCTCCCCATAGCGGCCATTTGTAGTGTGATAGTGGCATGGAGAGAGATAGAACAGGACTCTGTTCAGTGCTAATAGACAGTTAGTGTGCTATACTGATTCATCTTTACATTAGTGTCAGTTTAATTTGTTTGGGCAGATTTACTGCAGTATATTTGAGAGCGTTACTGCACATTTAGCGCGGTATATATCAGTGCATTACTGCATGTTTATCACAGTATATTAGTGTGCTACTGTACATTTACCACAGTATGTATCAGTGCGTTACTGCGCGTTTAATGCAGTATACATGAGTGCATTACTGCACGTTTACCGCAGTATATTTCAGTGCGTCAGTGCAGTTTTACTGCAGTATATTATAGTGTATCAGTGGAGTGTCTGTGTAGTGAGTACTCAGGTTAAAGTGCACCAAACACCACTTTCCATCGATTAAAGTGCATCTACATACACATTTCCACATCTATATTGTTAATAAGCACCCTACTACCCCCCCCCCCACCCCCCACCCCCCATTATGTCTGGGAAGACAGTAAGGAGAGGCAGACGTTCCCGTGCCGCTATGAGGGGGCCAGCAGCATCTGTGTCCACAGGCAAGGTTGGACGTTGTCAGTCCTCAGGCAGGGCATCATTTCTTCTGTTTAGTGATGTTGCCCGTACTATCCAGCCACAGCATACAGAGGAGGTGATGGCTTACTAAACTGGCTTACTAAACCCTCCTCACCCTCCTCATCCTCTGTCACCCAAGCAGAGACTGGTGGGCAGTTCCCTGCAGCTGCCAGAGTGGCAAAACCTGCCTCCTTGTCCACAGCTACTCTTGCCATAACCCCAACATCCGGCATGGAGGAGTCAGCAGAGTTGTTTGAACAAAGAGTCACCCACTTGCCCCTTGACGATGCACAGCCATTACTCAATTCAGATGTGGGTTCTGAGCGTATTGCCAAGTTGTCTCCAGTGATAATGAGGATGGAGGGGATGATGATGATGAGGTCACTGACATGACTTGGGTGCCAGATAGAGCAGAGGAGGAAAGTGAGGGTGAGGCACAACCCCAACGAGGCAGTCATCATGGAAGGGTTGAGAGCAGCCACCCTATTCTATCACATTATGGAGCTGTTATCTCCTGGCCCACTTCCCACAGCTCAGCTGTTTGGGCCTTTTTTAGCACATATGCAGCCAATCGCAATTTGCAAGCTTTGCATCAAGCATGGCAAAAACACCAGCCATTTGGGTACCACATGCTTGACAAGGCATTTAACTTTCCCACCAATCAGCCCATTGGCAAGAGCACCTAAAAGCCACACAAAAGGGATGGAATTCTGCTCCTCCTCACTCCTCACCTTCCTGGATTACCCCCGTTATACCTTATGACCTCTCAGCAGCCTCCACTGACAGTGATGATGGTATAGCGTGGGGTGTCCCAGATCCTTGCAGCACATCTGCCAGTAGCACACCACCAGCTGTAGACTATAGCCGGCAAATGTCTCTGCCCCAGTCACTACCACCCACATGCCCAGCGTCTAAACTCAAGCTTGTCAAAGTGCTGGTTTTAAAACTCCTGCCTTTCTGTCTGGTGGATTCAGCCCCCTTCCTTGAATTGGCAGAATGTGCTGTACCACAATGGCAGGTGTCCTAGTCACTATTTCTTTTCACGTAAGGGCATTCCAGCTCTCTGCCATCACGTGGAAGGCAATGTTGTAGCATCGTTGGGCAACGCAGTCAGCTGCTAGGTCCATATTACTGCTGACACATAGTCCAGCAAGCATGGTCAGGGACAATATATTACGTTCAGAGCACACTGAGTAACTCTGCTTGCAACTCGTTAAGGATGCAGGACAGGGCTTATTGGTGCAGCTTGTTGTGCCACCACGTATCCATACAGCTAGTGGTGATGATGAGGGATTTGCCAGCTCCATCCACTCCTCCTCCTCCATGCCCTCCTCTGCTGAATTGTCCCATGAACTACAAGTACCCCCTAAGCGTTCAAAGGGCTTTTCAATGAGTCAGGCTGAAAGGGGCCATGCAGTGCTTCAGCTGGTCTGTCTAGGGAACAGGAGCCACAACGGAGCAGACATTCTGGCAGCTCTATAGGGGCAGGCCCAGAGGTAGTTCACATCACGCCAGCTGGAGCAGGAATGTTGGTATGTGATAATGCCACACACCTCCTGTCTGCCCTTAGACAGGGAAAGTTAACACAGTTGTCCTCAATTTGGTGGTGAAGCATTTTTTAGTAGACCAGAAGAGTCTGTAGCTTTTTCAAACGGTCATACACAGCCAGTGCTTCCACCTGCCCCGTAACCCGCCTGATTTGTGATATGCCCACCAGGTGGAACTTGACTTTTTACCCCACAGCAATTACTGCTGATAAAAGATGCATGCACTGCACTGTCACCATTTGAGGAGGCCACAAGGATGGTGAGCCGTAACAATGCATGCATCAGTAACCCAATCCCTGTTGTGTTCCTGCTGGAGAAGACTCTGCGTGGCATTATGGACAGGGCACTCGAGGCAGAGCAGCGGGAGGAACAGGAGGACTTCCTTTCCTCTCAAGGCCCACTTTATGCAGACGCCATTCTTCCTACGCCACAGAACACACAAGAGGAGTGAGAGGAGGAGGAGGGGTATTCTGGCAGCTTTGGAGGCATTGAAGTAGAGCAAGACATATGTCAACCCTTAACAGATGGTTTTCCATCCCTAGCACCCTTGGGAGTAGTACATGGCTGGGAGGAGGCAGATCCAGATACTGTAACCCTCAGTGACCCAGAGGAGTTTGCTTCTCATGCCTCCGCAAACTTGCGATGCATGGGCTCCCTCATTCTTCAAAGCCTGCCAAAGGACCTGAGAATACATGGCATCAAGGAGAAGGATCACTATTGGGTGGCAACCCTCCTTGACCACCATTACAACGGGAAAGTCTTGGAACTCATCTTGTCCCCACAGAGAGAGTAGAAGATGAAATCTCTTGAGGACACCCTAAAGAAGAGTTTATGTAACGCCTTTCCTGACTCTGGTTACAGTCTGGTGGAAAACACAGTTTTGAGGCTTCTGTTGGTCAAGAGAGGAGCGGTGGAGAAGGGGGCCGCCTCAGTAATGCCTTTCAACATTTTTAGTCCTCGGCGCCCAGGGCTGTCAGCTTCCACATCTCATAGGCAGGGTCTTCATCATATGGCGGGACATTAGGGGCAAAAACACATATAGAGAGCTTTCCAGTTGACGATCCACTGGGTTACTGGGTCATGAGAATAGACCAGAACTTGCCCAGTATGCAATTGAGGCTGCTAATCAGTGCACTACATGGTGGCCTCATCATACAGATTGGCTCCCCAAGCCGTGGTTTATACAATAAAGAAAGCTTGCAGGGAAAATTTCATTTTTTTTTGGCTTTATAAATGTCATTATTGCTGCAGCAGGTTCTATACACAGTAGAGATGTACCACTTCACAGGCAGACTAAGGGGACCCCCAGGCACTATATTTAAAGGAATTTTTAATTTTTTTTTTGTTATTTTTCAGTTCTCATATTTCTCCTTTTGAATCAATGCTCATTTAAAAATGACATTCGTTACAGAGTAGTACCTGGACCCCCATAACCATTGTATGCTCAATTACTTGCATATAAGCCTTCAAAATAGCCACTTTTGATTTTTCCGGTTCGGGTCCCATAGACTTCAATGGGGTTTGTTATTCGGTTCCGAACTGTTGTGATGTTCGAAAGTTCTGCCCCGAACTGAACAGGGGGTCGATCGGCCCTTTGTTACATGCAAAAAGCTACATAAGGCTACTTTGGAATGTTTGCTGTGCATAGAACAGCTCGTTGAAAGGAATGGGTGGCCCTATGCACACAGCACAAAAAGGTGCACAAATGTGGTGTGATTTTGCGCGCATTCTCAACGGTGACGACCCGTCCATTGGGGGCGCCCGGGCGCCGCCCCTTTTCACTACTCCACCCCCCTATATGGTAATGGATAGATTCATGCATAGCATGAATCTATGCATAGCATGAATCTATCCACGGCCGCTGCGGCCACCCCCTATTTATGCGTCAGGTGTGAGACCCGTTTTCTGATTGGCCCGAAAAGAGAAGACTCCCGATTGGCCGCCAAGGAGGAGGGAGAAAACGGAAACCGCCATAATGACCCGGAGAACGAGAGACCGCAGGAGAACAGCAGAAGAACGGGAGGCCGCTGAGCAGGGGAAGCTGCCGGTGATGGGGTAAGTTCTACCAACTGACCCGGGGGGTGGGGGGTGGTTGGTGTTTTATTGTTTGACGCCCCCCCAAAAAAAAATTTCCACCGGCCACCACTGATTCTTAATATGCCTTGATGTGAATGCAGCTTTATCCGATTGGCTCCAGTTTGTGAATTGAATGTTGTTTTTCTCCATTGTTGTGTAATTGTGCAATGCTCTCGTAGGGTCATGGTCACTGGAGAATAAACACACTGGAACAACACAGAATAAATAATCTTCACTTACAGCCCTTCATTCCATCTACGATCTGCCAATTGGCTTTATCAACTGATCCTCTGGACAGAACCCCCCCTCCCCCCCCATCGGTTTACTATCTGAACTTAGGCTGAATACAAGAAAGTCATCGTAGGGAGGAGGGGCAGTTCTGTATTTGAAGTTTGAGGATCCCTCTAATTCTCCTGGCGTATAGACTGCAGATTTTTTGTGAGGCTCCCAAACCAATAAGCTGCAAGGTGGCGTATCACGTGAGAAACAAAAGGTAGACAATATTACCAAAAGTATTGGGACGCCTGCCTTTACACGCACAGGAACTTTATTGGCATCTCAGTCTTAGTCCGTAGGGTTTAGTATTGAGTTGGCTCCGCCCTTTGCAGCTATAACAGCTTCAACTCTTCGGACAGTAAAGTCAAGTTCCTCCACCCCAAACTCGCTCCTCCATGTCTTTATGGACCTTGCTTTGTGCACTGGTGGGCACTCATGTTGGAACAGGAAGGGGCCGTCCCCAAACTGTTCCCACAAAGTTGGGAGCATGAAATTGTCCAGAATGTCTTGGTATGCTGACGCCTTAAGAATTCCCTTCACTGGAACTAAGGGGCCAAGCCCAACCCCTGAAAAACAACCCCACAATATAATCCCCCCTCCACCAAATGATTTGGCCCAGTGCACAAAGCAAGGTCCATAAAGACATGGATGAGCGAGTTTGGGGTGGAGGAACTTGATTGGCCTGCACAGAGTCCTGACCTTAACCCCATAGAATACCTTTGTAATGAATTAGAGCAGAGACTGCGAGCCAGGCCTTCTCGTCCAACATCAGTGTCTGACCCCACAAATGCTATTCTGGAAAAATGGTCAAACATTCCCATAGACACACTCCTAAACCTCGTTGATAGCCTTCCCAGAAGAGTTGAAGCTGCAAAGGGTGGGCCAACTCCATATTGAACCCTATGGACTAAGACTGGGATGCCATCCGTGGTGGCCCATCCATACAGGCGCACGGGCGCTACCCCCCCCCATCCATGCATCCAGACCCCTAATCTACATGCAGGGCACCATACGCATAGATTCAAATTGGGTTTTTTTTTTTTAGAAGCACGTGATTAGAGTCAGAGGTGGCCAAAACAAGGGAAAAACCAACACAAGTCAAAAAAGCGTGGGCTCGGAGCGCAGAACACTGGAGTGGGTGGACTATTTGCCTCTTTTGGTAATATAGTGTATGTAAAGAAGAGAGCACGAGATAAAGTCCAACCATATCAGATCAATCATTCATGTTTGTAAAGAAGTCTTCACATTTTAGGGATTGCAGAGAACCTTCACCACCATCTACTGGACTTCTTCTGCACTGCAGCGGAGCCATGCTGTAAGTCCTCCACCTGCACTCATTAGCATTCTTTAAAGTGTGGTCAGAACTTCCATCCCATGACTCTGCTCCGTGTCCTCCAACCTGTAGAATGTGTGTTTGTATGCCACACTCATACCTGCCTGAGAACCCTGAACTTAGCCTGCCTCAGTGTTGGTTATCTCCCTGCTGCCCGTGATCCTCCAACCACCCACCTGGAACCCGTGTCACTCTCCACCGTCTGCCTGCCCACTTGTTGGTTGTCACCATAGAACCTTACATGTTAACCGTGTAATTATCTCCACCACTGGCAGCTACAGTATTCTGAAGATCTACTGAATTTGGGTGGCTCTTTGAGTGAATTTGCACCCATAGGTGACAAACAGGACCCACAAATAGAGACACCCCAGCAGGAAAATACAATGAGGAAACTTCAAATGTATATGTGAGAGCATTTGGAGGGGTGATTTTACCTTGTGGTCAAGTCTAAAGTTTGCCTCCCTTTAGACAGTGGTGGGGATATCTGACGGTTTAACAATCACCCCCAAAGAAAACCGTGTCAGCCTGACATCCATGTTTGTTCTTCAGATAGAACCGCTCAGACTTATCTTTGGCAAACACCAGCCGTGTGCCAGGAACCCTCATGCCTGAAATTGGTGGAGCCTGGAGGTGTATAGAAGGGTCAGGCGTAACCCAGGGCCGGGACAAGGGGGGGCAGGAGGGGTAGATGCCCCGGGCACTGAGGTATCATGTGAAATTGGGAGAGGGTGCCACAAGGAGATTTGGGGGAGGAGGGGATTTGTGTTGGGTGGGGGAATCTGGGGGAGCAGCAGGGGGTAAGAATTGTTCTTGGAGGGAAAATCTGGGGGGGGAGGCTAGGAGCTAGGAAAGGTAATTTGGGGGGATTTGTGTTGGAAGGGGGATGGGGGGATAGGGGGAAGAGGATTTGTGCTAGAAGGGGAGATTTGGGTTTTTTTGTGCTAGAAGAGGTGATTTGGTGGATGGGGGGGGTTTGTGTTAGGCGGGAATAAAAATGTTCATAATGCTCATACATCTTGGGGGGGGGGGGTGCAGTTTGGCATGTTCGCTCTGGGCTCTAGAGGACCTTGTCCCAGCACTGGGCATGACCTACAGTTATAAAATCACCGAGCAATAATTATCTTATGTCTATAGAAATCCAATAACAAAATTAATTTCTCGCATCATTTACTGTAAATTTCATGTGTTTATTGTGTTACCAGTCTTATTACTTGGAGATAAACACAGGAGACAACCAATAAGATAAATTCTTAATGCAGGAAATCGTCCAGAAAAGTATTTTTTTTTTTTTTTTACATTTTAGGAGTCAGGTGGGAAATCGAAGATCCCCGGGACCACGTGGCTGACCCCAGCGAATGCATTGGAGGATTTCAGGGTCACCTTTGTACACGGTCCTGGTTGCTTCACGCCGTAGGAAGAGAAGTTGCAAGTTGGAAATCTAGAAGAGGAGGATTTTAAATTAGACTTAAGAACTGAATTCAACCAATTTCTTTAAAGTGATGGTCTTCAGAAGACTGGTGCACCCTCTTCTGGGGTCCCCTGCTGGCACACCAGGCCCAGGAGCAGTAGATGTGATTAGAATCATGAGGAGACCTAAAATGAGGCTTGATAAAAATTGTCCGATGTATTCGCTTTGCATGTGAGGTCAGACCACAGGGGGGCGGGGGGGGGCCTCCCACATCTACATCTATTGCTGCAGCCCTGAGCCTGAGGAAGGGGGAGGCTATCCTCCCAAAATACATTGGCTGTATTTGATGGTCTTCACCGGGGGGTCTCCAACTCTCCAACCTTTCTAAACAGAGGGCCACTTTTTGTCCTTCAGAATTTAGGGGGGGGGCCTGACTGTGGCCCACAGTAGGAATTTTCCTGGCATCAGTGGGAGTAAACATCACATTTGGTATAAGGTGGAGGAACAGTGCCCTATTGTTTGTATCATTGGGAATAATAACAGTGCCCCGTAGTTGGTGTCAATGGGAGAAATGGTGCCCCATTGTCACTGTCAATGGGAGGATAAAGGCAAGCAAAGGGCCACATCCAGCCCCCCCGGGCCGCAGTTTGGAGACCACTGGTCTTGACCAATAAACATTTTAAAATCGACCTCTGAGTGATGTGAAGTTTTGTAGAAGCTCCTCAACACACACCCCAGAATTTGTCATTCTCCTTCAAAAATAACTCGTGTACATGGGATTTGGTCGAAGAGAATTTTGGAGCTTTGAGCTTTGGACCACAAAACGCTCAGGTGTGAATGAGGGCGATAATTACATATCTGGTCCACAGGGTGACAACTCTGCTGTGTGATTCCACGGCAGAAGGAACAGCGTTGTCACCTTGTTTCGGGAAGTAGAAAATCTACTGGCAGGATCACCAGGTAATAAAACCAAGTGAAGAAGTGAAAGTCCGGCACCAAAGCATATTGAGTTTAAAGGAATAATTTTATCTCTCCAACAAGACATAACAAGGAATCACTTCCTTGTAGAGATTGATGGGTTTTAGCCTCTACTGGAAGCCTTAGTCATAAAACAATTTATGACTAAGGCCTCCAACAGAGGCTGAAATGCATCAATCTTTTACAAGGAATTGAGTCTTTTTTTATGTCTTGTTGGAGAAATAAAATGATTCCTTAAAAACGCAAGATGCTTTGGTGCCAGACTCTCACTTCTTCACTGAACTAACAAATGGCAAGTACCATGTGAGTCCGGGAACCGGTGCCTGGATCTTATCCTATACATATGGGATTTTGGGGTAGCAGCATTTTTACCTCTTGTTTGAATAAAACAAAGTGTTGGATGGTGTTGGATGGTCCATGATAAATGCTTAGTGGCCCCCACTCAGGCTAACAAGGTCTGATGAATTGGATGCCACTGACCATTGAGGGTGCAGGCTGGAGAAAGGTCCATCCATACCCAAAGCACGCTGTAGAAAAAAAAAAGAGATAGTCCGGCCTCCGCACACCTCACCCTGCCTGAGTGGTTAACAGGTAAAAGCAGCCTCAGCTCGATTCATCCAAGCCGTACCCCCTAGGCCTAATCAGGGAGGTCCTCTATGTGGGGCGAAACATGTTGGGGGGCATGGCTTAGAAGAATTGAGCTGAGGCTGCTTGTGTCCCGGTGAGGTGTGCGGCGGCCCGGACTATCTCTTCCTTTTCTACAGTGTGCTTTGGTTCTGGATGAACCTTTCCCCAGCCTTAACCCTCACAAGTCATCAGGATCCAATTCATCGGACCTTGTTAGCCTGAGAGAGGGCCACTAAGCATTTATTAAAGTATAATAATAATAGTGTGTGACTGTAGGAGGACATTAGAGTGTAAGCTCCTCTGGTACAGAGACTGATGTGACTGGCTCAGTGTTCTCTGTACAGCGCTGCAGTATATGTCAGAGCTATATAGATGTATAATAATAATAGTGTGTGACTGTGGGGGGAGGGGACATTAGAGTGTAAGCTCCTCTGGTACAGAGACTGATGTGGCTGTGGGGGAAGGGACATTAGAGTGTAAGCTCCTCTGTACAGAGACTGATGTGACTGTGGGGGGGGGGACATTAGAGTGTAAGCTCCTCTGTACAGAGACTGATGTGACTGTGGGAGGAGGGGACATTAGAGTGTAAGCTCCTCTGTACAGAGACTGATGTGACTGTGGGGGGAGGGGACATTAGAGTGTAAGCTCCTCTGGTACAGAGACTGATGTGGCTGGCTCGGTGATCTCTGTACAGCACTGCGGTATAAGTCAGAGCTATATAAATGTATAAATGCTCAGTGGTCTCTGTTTAGGCTAGCAAGGTCTGATGAATTGGATCCTGATGAGGGTGCAGGTTGGAGCGCAGAAAGCATGCTGTAGAATAGGAAGAGATAGTCCGGCTGCTGCACACCTTGCCAAGCCTGAGTGGTTAGCAGGTAAAAGCAGACTCAGCTTGATTCATCCAAGCCATGCCCCCAACATGTTTTGCCCCACCCCATGGAGGTCCATGGAGGTCCTCCATGCAGGACGAAACATGTTGGGGGCACGGCATGGATGAATCAAGCTGAGGCTGCTTTTACTTGCTAACCACTCAGGCCCGGTGAGGTGTGTGGTGCCCGGGCTATCTCTTCCTTTTCTACAAAGTGTTGGGTGCCATTGGGCTTTTTGGGGTTCAGTGGTCCTTTCATCCAAACAATTCTGGTCCTTACTGTTCAGCAGGATAGGTTTCCCCAAGGATGGTGACCTCATCGCTTTCCACCAGGATGTTATCTTTTACCATCATCTGACCTGGAAAACAGAAAAAATAAAAATAAGATCTCTGGTGGTTCAGGTTTAGATCCTGTGGAAGGTTCAGTCCGTACCGATCAATCCCATGTGGAATTCTGAGTCCGCCTTCTTATTCTCTATGTGAAGTTTCAAATGGTCGGGGTTCTTCTTCAGAAAAACGATGGCGCGGAACCTGCCTTCCAGGGTCAGAATTAATTTTCGTGCTTCTTTATTCACAGACCTGAAGAGGCAGAAAGATTGACAGGAATTTACTCCAGATCAATAGACTGTGTCCCCCGGGGTCATTAATAACCGGTTCAACTCTTAGCCTCTACGCCCCCTATGGGCCAGAGCAATTCTTACTGCTCTGCTATAGGCCTGGTTGTTTGGTGCTACCTAACTGCTCACCTATCGGGGCAATTTAAGAATTGTTGGGGGTGAAGAAGCCCCCCTGAAATAGCTTTGGGCAGGTGACAGATATTCTTTATGGAAACACCCGGGGCCTATTAGACCCCTGATGTCTCTAATGCTCTTCAAAGTAGCTGATCAAACACAGACCGTGTTGGAGTAAATGCTCCCCTGGCTCTACCGGCCTGGAAATGACGGCTCTGAAATCAGAAGTGGCAAAATCATCAATGCTTCCAGGATCATTCGTCACAGAGGAGACTGGAGAAAGGATCGGAGCGAACTGGGTCAGGGGGGCAATTGCCCCCCCAGGCCACTCTGATGCCCCGTAAAAAAGGCCATACCATATCCACCATAGACATGCCTAAGAGCTTCTTGGTGAAGAGGAGTAACAAGTCCCCACCAGTATCCTACCGGGTGTGGGATGAAGACGAGGACAGAGCACAGGCCCCCCCAGCATGGATGGTGCACGGCGTATGCTATGTCTAAGCAGAGGCAGCTCCATGCCCCACAGGAGCTGGCCAGCCATGACCGAGCTGCCCCAGCTCCCCCCTACAGCCCCCGGGAATGCAGAGTCAGTGCAGCAGGCAATGTCCTGCCAGACCCACCCAGTAAGCAGAAAGTACCTGGGAGCAGAGCTTCAGCCTGGGATGAGGGTCAGAAGGAGGCAGGAAAGAGGGAAAGCGGGAGGGGGGGCCAAGTCGCTGCACCATGGGCCTCTGGGTTTTACTTGTTCCCTGGGCCAAAAGTTGCCAGTCAGCCCCTGGAAAGGATGTTCCTCCATCACCTCTGTGGGGAGCCGTCCATACCACTGACTGCAGCCTTGGGCTTCCTGGAGAAATGGGAGAGCCCAGGAGTCATCGCGGGCGGCGGTGGGAGGAGATGCCTTTGACCTAAAGCTGCCTGAGTTACTTTTATGTCTCAGGACCGGGATCTGAACCCACGCCCTCTACTGCATCTGGCTGTAGCTCTCCTTGCTGAGCCACCTGAGGTGCTGGACAGCATCGTGAGGATGATTAAGCTCCGAGGGGCGGAGTGAAACTCGTTGGGGGCGTGACCTGTTGGGAGCCCAGGCTGAGACTGCCATTCATTCCAATACCAGTGGGTCTGCATCGCTGTGCGAATTCATGGAAACCATCCTTTGCTCAACAGTTGTGTGGAGCCGAGACGAGCTCCTTCCCTGGCCGGCGCTCACAGTGGTGGGCACAGGACTAGACGTGCACTGCCAAAAAAAATCCATTCGTTTTCGTTTCATTCGTTTTTTGTTTTTTTAAGTCATTCGTTATGATCGAAATTCTTTATTTCAAACAAATTTGTAAAATTCGAAAAATCTGAAAATTCAGAAATTCAAAAATCCGAAAATTCTAAAATAAGAAAGAAAATCCGAAAATAAGAACGAAAATCCGAAATAATAACTAATAATAACTATTAATATTAAAACTATAGGTATTGTAATTTCCTTTCAAATTTGGCAGTTAGTGAACGTAACAAATACGAATTTATCCGAAGTTATTAATTAACTTAATTAACTTAAATTAATAATTTGTTACGTTCCATTCGTTTAGATACGGCATTCGTTATTTCGGATGATACATAACTTCGGATAATTAATAACTTCGGATAACTTCGTATTCATTACGTTCACTAACAGCCAAATTCGAAAAGAAATTCCAATACCTATAATTTAATAGTTTGTATTAGCTATTATTAGTTAGTTATTATTTCAGATTTTCAAGTTTTCAAATTTTTGTTCTTATTTACGGATTTTTGTTCTTATTTTCGGATTTTCGTTCTTATTTTCGGATTTTTGATTTCTCTGGTTTTCAAATTCCCGAATTTTTGAACTTCCGTTTTTTCGGATTTTCGATTTTCCGAACCTTCGAATTTCCAAATTTTCGATGTTCGGATTTTCAAATTTTCGATTTTCAAATTTTCTAAAAAATTTGTTAAACGGGTTTCCCTTAATTCTAGTATTTCTGACTTAACGAATTTGTCAAATTTCATGGAAAACGAATTGTGTTCCCTTGTAGCCGGAGCGGCACACATTTCCCATTACCAGTCCGCCATCCTAAAAGCTAGACATGTGCAGAACGGAAAAACGTTCCCTTTCGGATAGATTCGTTATGTAGCTAATCTCATTTCGATATGGAATTCGTTTAGTTTGGTTTCGGAAATTCGTTTAATTTTTTTTTTTTTTTTAGTGTTCGTTAAATTTAGTTTCGTTCTTTAATTATCTAAGTAATTCGAACTTAGTTCATACCAGAACCTTCGGGGCTGATATGGATTTTTAACACACCAACATTTTTTTAAAAAGCAGCCCCCAAAATCCATACCAGACCCTTATCCGAGCATGCAGCCCTGCAGGTTAGAAGGGGGGGGGGACGAGCGAGTGCCCCCTCCTGAACTATAACAGGCCACATGCCCTCAACATAGGGGGGGTTGCTTTAGGGCAGAGGGGGCTCTGCGCTCCCCCCCAAAGCACTATGTCCCCATGTTGATGGGGACAAGGGCCCCTTCCTGACAACCCTGGGCTGTGCTTGTCGGGGTCTGAGGGCGGGGGAGGGCTTTAACAAGGCGGCCCCCAGATCCTGGCCCCCTCCCCCCTATGTGAATGGGGGAAGAAATAAGTATAGGCAAGGGGCGGGGCCACCCGGCTACGTCACCCAGTGGCTTCTGACGTCACATGACCCGAAGGGCCTGGTGTGGACTGGGGGAGGGGGGACCCTACGCTGTTTTTTTTTTTTTAACATTTAGAATTCTTTTCTTTACATTGTCAGAGGGGGAAGCCGACAGATGATGACTCCTCGGTTGCTAAGGACGCGGGCGGCCGGCTTCCCGACCCGCTGCTTAACAACCAACTATTTCTTCACACAGAATTCATCGTTTTTCGACTGATCAGAATTCTAATCTTTCTGAAAAGTTGGAATTTGTTAGAAAACGAATAAACGAAAGGAATTTTAAGGGATTTCAGCGAAATTCGTTACTATTTGTTACTATTTAATTTGAAGATTTGGATACATTGAATTCTCCAAACAGCCAGAAATTCGTCCGAATTTGTATCCAGACCGAAGTGAATTGGGCGTGTCTACTAAAAGCCGCTGATCATAGTGGCCCTTCAGTCCCATAATCCTCTAGTGCTGGACGCATGGGGGCGGGGTGCTGCTCGACCAATGAACATCCATCGGACACTCACCGCACTCCTTGCAGCGCGGAGGTCCAGGGGACCGTCTGAGTGTCCTGTCCACTGATCACCGTAATATTGTGCGCTGAAATATCCATAGACAGCGACTTCTTCCTGTTCACCAATCCCAGCCGAGCGAAACTGCGTCTATCGGGGGAGAGCTTCCCATTCAGTGTTATCTCTGAGGGGGGATGGGAGAAATCATTATATTCATTTATATCGCCTTATTATTCAATACAGTGTGCAGTGAGTGTAAGCTCCTCTGTACAGAGACTGATGTGACTGTGGGGGGAGGGGACAAGAGAGTGTAAGCTCCTCTGTATAGAGACTGATGTGACTGGGGGAGGGGACATTAGAGTGTAAGCTCCTCTGTATAGAGACTGATGTGACTGTGGAGGAGGGGACATTAGAGTGTAAGCTCCTCTGTACAGAGACTCATGTGACTGTGGGGGAGGGGACATTAGAGTGTAAGCTCCTCTGTACAGAGACTGATGTGACTGTGGGGGGAGGGGACATTAGAGTGTAAGCTCCTCTGTATAGAGACTGATGTGACTGTGGGGGGAGGGGACATTAGAGTGTAAGCTCCTCTGTACAGAGACTGATGTGACTGTGGGGGAGGGGACATTAGAGTGTAAGCTCCTCTGTACAGAGACTGATGTGACTGTGGGGGGAGGGGACATTAGAGTGTAAGCTCCTCTGTACAGAGACTGATGTGACTGTGGGGGGGGGGGACATTAGAGTGTAAGCTCCTCTGTACAGAGACTGATGTGACTGTGGGGGGAGGGGACATTAGAGTGTAAGCTCCTCTGTATAGAGACTGATGTGACTGTGGGGGGGAGGGGACATTAGAGTGTAAGCTCCTCTGTACAGAGACTGATGTGACTGTGGGGGGAGGGGACATTAGAGTGTAAGCTCCTCTGGCGCAGAGTATAATGTGAATTGTATAAATTAGGAATAAAACAATAGAGATTTCTCTCCTACCCAGGTCCGGGCTGTGTAACAGATTGATCCAGGTATCCGGTGTTTCATCAATTCCAAGGAAAATTTTGTCAGATGCAAATGGTAGAGTTATTAATGTGACAGCCGCGACATCTGCTATAAAGAGATATAATGAAATAATAATAAGTAGAAAGTGATGTCCATGCCTGCCGTCTCCTGTACACTCCGCATGTATAAATGGTGCCTGTTCACTATGGGAGTCTATTTATTAAAAATCCACAATGCAAATGCTTCAGCATTTACATAGCAGTCCTCAATGATCCCCATAATATGTCTAATATGCTTATTCCCTCTGACCATCAGCTCCATCTAGTGGCCCTAACCTGGTATTTTTTACATGAAATACCACAAACAGGAAAATAATGCATTTTGGCCACTAGATGGCGCTTATTGTCATTGGAAATAAATATATTAGACACATTTTAGGAATAATTTGTGATGGCTGCGAGATTTTCTGTGATTAGACCTCTCATGTATTGCAGTTTAGGTATATTGTATTTAACATCCAGTGTAAGAAAAATTGTATCTCCACCAAACCAAAACTGGCCGGTGTGAAAATGTTGCAGTTTTTTTCGTCCTGTGAAATGTTGCAGTTACTATGTATCAAATTCATCTTTTCTCACAGAAGAAACAAAGAAAAAAGGAACAAAATAACACTTTGCCTACTTTCTCAGGCTGCATTTACACCCGAGCGTCACACTTTGAGCGTTTCGTCGGGCATTTGTATGAGTGTTTTTGAGTGTTTTTAAACCATTTTTGAGATTTGTTGTTTTTTTTTTTTTTAATTAGCCAATAGAGAAAAATGTGTTGCTATGTTTTTCAGCTTTTTCATCTGTTTTTATTTATTATGTATTTATTTATTCTCGTTTTATTTACTTTTTGGTAAGGGGTTAGGGGTTTGGGTTTCAAGGTTAGGGGTCAAATCTATTTATTTATTACTATTTATTTACTTATTATTTACTTATTATTTACTTATTTATTTTGTTAGGTTAGGGGGTTAAGCTTCATATTGGGGTTAAGGGTTAATATTAGGGGTTCATTAATTTATTATTTATTTACGCTAAGGGTTAAACTTAGAGTTAGGGTTTTAATATTACGGTTAGGTGTTAGGATTAGGGGTGAATATTAGAGGTAATAGTAGGATTTGGGTTAGGATTAGAGGTTAATTTATTTATTTATTTATTATTATTTGTTTACGTATTATTTATTTATTATTTATTATTGTTAGGATTAGGGGTTAAAATTAGGGGTAATATAAGGGTTAAGGGTTGGGGTTAGAGGTTCATTTATTTATTTATTATTATTCATTTATGTATTATTTATTTATTTTTTTAGGTTAGGGGTAAAGGTTAGGGTTTAATATTGGGGTTAGGTGTTAGGATTAGGGGTGAACATTGGGGGGTAATATTAGGGTTGGGGTTAGGATTAGAGGTTAATTAATTAATTTATTATTATTTGTTTTTTACGTATTATTTATTTATTTTGTTTAATATTAGGGTTAGGGGGTTAGGATTAGGGGTAAAAATTAGGGGTAATAAAAGGGTTAAGGGTTGGGGTTAGAGGTTCATTTATTTATTTATTTATTTATTATTTATTTTGTTAGGTTAGGGGTAAAGGTTAGGGTTTAAAATTGGGGTTAAGGGTTAAACTTAGAGTTAGAGTTTAATATTGGGGTTAGGTGTTAGGATTAGGGGTAATATTAGGGTTGGGGTTAGGATCAGAGGTTCATTTATTTATTTATTATTATTTGTTTACGTCTTATTTATTTATTTTGTTAGGGTTTAATATTAGGGGTATTATAAGGGCTAAGGGTTTGGGGTTAGAGGTTCATTTATTTATTTATTTATTATTTATTTTGTTAGGTTAGGGTTTAAAATTGGGGTTAAGGGTTAAACTTAGAGTTAGAGTTTAATATTAGGGTTAGGTGTTAGGATTAGTGGTGAACATTGGGGGGGTAATATTAGGGTTGGGTTGAGGATTAGAGGTTAATTTATTAATTATTATTATTTGTTTACGTTTTATTTATTTATTTTGTTAGGGTTAGGTGTTAATATTAGGGTTAGGGTTTAATATTAAGGTTAGGGGTTAGGATTAGAGGTTAAAATTAGGGGTAATATAAGGGTTAACAGTTGGGGTTAGGCGTTCATTTATTTATTTATTATTATTTATTTATGTATTATTTATTTATTTTGTAAGGTTAGGGGTTAATATTGGGGTTAGGTTTTAATATTAGGGTTAGGTGTTATTATTAGGATTAGGGGTTAACATTAGGGGTAATATTAGGGTTAAGAGTTGGGGTTAAGGTTTTTTATCTGTTTTATTAATTTTTATTATTGATTTTATTTATTTATTTTACTATTTAATGAATGAAATAATTAATATTTATTTTCATAAAAATTTAGCATTTGAGCAGAAAAAACATTCAGAAACGCACTAAAGTGCTCAAACACTCGAATCAAGCGTTTCCGTGCATTTCTATGGAACAAAAAAAAAAAAATTAAAAAAACGCACCAAAATGCCCAACTACAAATAAAAAGCTCCAGAACTTTTTTTGAGCGTCTGGCATTTGGTTTCAGGCGACTTTCAGTGGAGATGTGACCCGTCTCCATAGGGAATAATTGTTTTTTTTTTTTTTTTTTCTCCTACAGCGTTTTGGAGGTTGAAGCTACAAAAGCGCTGAGGTGTGAATGGGGCCCTAGAAGTAAAGTCTCCGGGATGACATCATACTGGGAATATGAACCTTTATTTAGAGGCTCATTCACACCTGGAGGTTTGCACACTCCCACGTGTTGCGTTTTAGGGCAGCCTAATATCAATGGGCTACCCTATGCAGGAGGAAAAAATAAATAAATAAAAATAAATAAATAAATAAATAAAATAAAACAGAAAAAACAAACAAAAACAAAAAATCTAAGAAAAAAAAATCACAAAAACAATAAAAAAAACAAAACAATGTGCAGACTCGATGGTCTACTCGGTCTTTTTTCTGCTGTCCCTTCCCCATGTTTCGCTAAAAAAATCCAAAAAAAAGGTGCAGCCACAATTCTTAAAATAACGCTGTGCCAAAATGCACAGAGCAACTACCTCCATTTTATTCTCCAGGGTCTCTGTATTCAGAATATATATAATGTTGAGGGGGGGGGGGGTTGCAGTAAGTTTTAGCAAGCAATGCAAATTTTAAGAAATCTTTGCAAAAAAAAAAAAAAAAATTCTTCAGCGGGCAAACGGTTAAAATGCGTCACATTAAGGCACCACAACAGGTACAAATGGGCCCTCAGTGAGGTCACAACACAAGACACGCCTCCCGGGATTTAGTTACCTGGTCCCGGAATTATAGTCGGCAGATTTATTGCTACCTCCTCCACCGGATTCAGGTCATACATGATTTTCCTCCTTATGCCTGGAGTAATGTCTACGGGGGGGAAAACAAATTTACAGTTTCAAAGAATAAAGAATTATTAGTCATGGCTTCCTTATTTCAGGTCGGGACGGTTTTCACATAAAAGTGTTCAATAGTATAAAAGACAAAGATAAGTGTGCAAATTATTAGTCTCGGGTCTCAGGTACCATCCAATAAAAGTGCGAAGGATGAGCGCGCCGCGTGTTTATAAATGGGTTAGGAAAAAATGTATAAAGTCATTCGGTGCAGCCAACATAAAAGGGCTCTTATAAATATCTTAAACAAATAACTAAATAATAAATGCAGACATTTCTTATAAATATAAGAAAAGCAAATGTCTCAAGCATTTACCTCCTAGCTCTCCCAAATAATCACCGTAATTGAGGTATTTCAGGAAAATACCACAGTATGGCCACTAGGTGGAGCTGGTGATCATAAGAAATACACACATTAGGCAAATTACCGATTATTCTCGAAGGCGGTACCAATGACTGAGACATTCACTCAGCAATTTTCCTTTTTTTTTTTTTTTTTTAGAAATGGACTCCAAAATGTACAAATCACAAAAAATAAATATGTTTTAAATATTCTATTTATTTTTTTCTATTGGTTGAACTGGATGGACTTGTGTTTTTTTCAGCCCGACTGGTTATTTTATTAATTTTTTTCTAAATGAAATAAACATTTAACAACTGACAGCTTCCATTTCTCACAAATTGTTATTTTAGCTGATCAGCAGGTCCTCTCCCTTCTCTCCTCTATAGACGCCTCATTCTTCATTCCAGACAGACATGAAATTTATTTACAGGAGCAAAAAAAACCCCATGAGATTTTTTTTTTTTTCAGAATTGGTTTTTACATACAAAACTGATAACACACATGAAGGATGGATATATACCGAAAACGGTTCTTGTGCCAAGTTTCAAGATTTGAGCATATTTCTACATTTGTGCTCCTGTGCTCCAAAAAGCTTTTTATTTTACAATATATATATATATATATATATATATATATATATATATATATATATATATATATCATATATTTATTTATTTCTATTTATTATATATTTATTTATATGTATAGATTTATTTTTATTTATTATATATTTATTTCTATGTATTCATGTATTTCTATTTATTATGTATTTACTTATTTCTATTTTTTGTATATTTATTTGCATGTATTTATTTATTTCCATTAATTTATTTATTTCTATTTATTATATATTTGTTTCCATTAATTTATTTATTTCTAGTTATTATATATTTATTTCCATGTATTTATTTATTTCTATTTATTATATATGTATTTATATGTATTGATTTCTTTCTATTTATTATATATTTATTTAGATGTATTGATGTATTTCTATTTATCGTATATTTATTTCCATGTATTGATTTATTTCTATTTATTATATATTTATTTATATGTATAGATTTATTTTTATTTATTATATATTTATTTCTATGTATTCATGTATTTCTATTTATTATGTATTTACTTATTTCTATTTTTTGTATATTTATTTGCATGCATTTATTTATTTCCATTAATTTATTTATTTCTATTTATTATATATTTGTTTCCATTAATTTATTTATTTCTAGTTATTATATATTTATTTCCATGTATTTATTTATTTCTATTTATTATATATGTATTTATATGTATTGATTTCTTTCTATTTATTATATATTTATTTAGATGTATTGATGTATTTCTATTTATCGTATATTTATTTCCATGTATTGATTTATTTCTATTTATTATATATTTATTTATATGTATAGATTTATTTTTATTTATTATATATTTATTTCTATGTATTCATGTATTTCTATTTATTATGTATTTACTTATTTCTATTTTTTGTATATTTATTTGCATGTATTTATTTATTTCCATTAATTTATTTATTTCTATTTATTATATATTTGTTTCCATTAATTTATTTATTTCTAGTTATTACTTATTTATTTCTGTTTATTATATATGTATTTATATGTATTGATTTATTTCTATTTATTGTATATATATTTCCATGTATTTATTTATTTCCATGTTTTTATTTATTTCTATTTATTATATATGTATTTATATGTATTGATTTCTTTCTATTGATTATATATTTATTTATATATGTAGCACTGGTAGATTTCTAATCTACCGCTTATATGTAAATTTAGTGGGTCATCTGTTCTGTACATAGTTTAAATTGAATCTATGGGCAAATTAGCCTCTGTTCCAACATTGGCTGTGTTGCATGCAGTTCCACACTGTTGCCTGTAGGTGTCGTTGTCACCATAGGTCGGTGTTGGAAAAGCAACAAGCTGAAGTGTATTGAGTGCTCTTCTTTCCCAGAGGTAATTCGGCAAAGGTGGTCCACTGCTATGCATTCTGGGAGAGAGTATTTAAGGGGCAGACGCCATGTGCTAAGAGGTAGTTCTACCTCGTGGCCCTCCAGGCCAGAGGGCTGCGAACTCTGCAGCCGTGCAAGTAGGCCCAGAAGCCTGCCTGGGTCCTACTACTGCTGGGATGGTCCTGTGCTGTCTGTCCTGCGGGAAGAAGCCGAACAATTGAGAAGACCCAGGGGGGGACCCATCTTGGAAGGGACCATGCGGAAGGCTGGTCTTGAGAGGGGCCTGGTGACTCGATTGGAGGACGCATCTTATATCTAACCTACTGCACAAGTACTGCCGGGTCGGCTTAAAGGTTCTGGTACTGTGTTGCTGTTCATCTAAAACTACTACGTCCTGTGGCAGAAGACTGTACAGTTACATCGTTCTTCTCAAGTCTGTGGCAGAGACTTTTCTTTTGTTCGTGTTACACTCCAGCTGCTAGGTTAGTGAGAGAGACCTATCCGGGTGGGCAAAGGTTAAACCTTGGATTGAAGATACTTTCGTCCACGAGAATTTAAGTCCTCAGAGATCTTAAGAAAAAGGTATTTGAACTTTCCTACAACTCTTCTTCTACCTCTTTCCTGCTACTTCTTCCAGTTATCTCCTATTAAAGCATTGGAAAAGTACTAAAGTGACTGGTGCCTACATTGTGAGATACAAAGCTCAACATGGACTCTAAGTTCTGGTATTGGTGAAACTACGGGTAAGGAGGTGACGGTAACAGCCCGATTTAAATCAGCAGCTTCTTCGAGGGTTAGTGCTACATATGTATTGATTTTTTTTTATTTATTGTATATTTATTTCCATTAATTTATTTATTTCTATTTATTATATATTTATTTCCATTAATTTATTTATTTCTATTTATTATATATTTATTTCCATTAATTTATTTATTTCTATTTATTATATATTTATTTCCATGTATTTATTTATTTCTATTTATTATATATTTATTTATATGTATTGATTTATTTATATTTATTATATATTTATTTTTATGTATTGATTTATTATTTTTATAATTGTTATATACAGTATACAGTGGGGAAAATAATGATTTGGTCCCCTGCAGATTGTGTAAGTTTGCCCCCTTACAAAGAAATGAAGGGTCTATATTTTTTTATCATAGGTGTAATTTATATGATAGAGAGAGAATATCAGCCAAAAATCCAGAAAAAAAACGCATGATACAAATGTTATAAATGGACTAAAATAAGTATTTGATTCCAAAGCAAAGCATGACTTAGTAGTTGGTGGAGAAACCCTTGTTGGCGATCACAGAGGTCAGACGTTTCTTGTAGGTGGTGACCAGGTTTGCTCACATCTCAGGAGGGATTTTTTGGTCCACTCTTCTTTACAGATCTTCTCCAGATCCTTAAGGTTTCTTGGCTGTCGCTTGGCAACTCGAAGTTTCAGTTCCCTCCATAAATTTTCTATAGGATTAAGGTCTGGAGTGCTTCTTCTTGAGCCACTCCTTTGTTGCCTTGGCGGTATGTTTTGGGTCATTGTCATGTTGGAAGACCCGTCCATCTTCAGTGTTCTGGGTGAGGGAAGAAGGTTCTCATCCAAGGTCTTACAATACATGGCCCCGTCCATTGGCCCCTCAATAAAGCAAAGTCGGCCTGAACCTTTATCAGAGAAACAGCCCCCAAGCAGAATCTTTCCACCTCCGTGTGTCACTGTAGGGATGATGTGTGACTGTAGGGATGATGTTCTTAGGGTCATAGCCTTTTTCTTCCTCCAAACACGGCGAGTCAAGTTAATGCCAAATAGCTCAATGTTGGTCTGACCACAGAACTTTCTCCCAATCCTTCTCTGAATCATTTAGATGTTGATTGGTAGACTTCAGACGTTCCTCTACATGTGTCTTCCTGAGGAGGGGACCTTGCGGGGGCTGCAGGATTTCAATCCATGGTGGTGTATTGTGTTACCAATGGTTTGTTTGGTGACTGAGGTCCCAACTGCCTTGAGATCCTTCACAAGCTCCTCCCGTATAGTTCTGGGCTGATCCCTCACTTTTCTCATGACCATCCTCACCCCATGAGGAGAAACCTTGCATGGAGCTCCAGACCGAGGACGATTGATGGATATTTTGTATTTCTTCCATTTACGAATAATCGCTCCAACAGTTGTCTCCTCCTCACCAAGCTTCTTGCTGATGGTCTTGTAGCCCATTCCAGCCTTGTGCAGGTCTACAATCTTCTCCCTGACGTCCTCTGACAGATCTTTGGTCTTCCCCATGATGGTGAGGATTGGATGGAAGAAAGAGATTCTGTGGATAGGTGTCTTTTATACACATAACGAGTTGTCGTTAGGAGAACCTTCTTACATTGACAGGACTAATCTGTGTACCACATGAGCACCTACTGTAGTGTCTGTGTATACTCCATATATACCCCCCATATATACTATATACACTCTCTATATACTCCATATATACCCCCCATATATACTATATACACTCTCTATATACTCCATATATACCCCCCATATATACTATATACACTCTCTATATACTCCATATATACCCCCCATATATACTATATACACTCTCTATATACTCCATATATACCCCCCATATATACTATATACACTCTCTATATACTCCATATATACCCCCCATATATACTATATATACACTCTATATACTCCATATATACCCCCAATATATACTATATACACTCTCTATATACTCCATATATACCCCCATATATACTATATACACTCTCTATATACTCCATATATACCCCCCATATATATTATATACACCCTCTATATACTCCATATATACCCCCCATATATACTATATACACTCTCTATATACTCCATATATACCCCCATATATACTATATACACTCTCTATATACTCCATATATACCCCCCATATATAATATATACACTCTCTATATACTCCATATATACTATATACACTCTCTATATACTCCATATATACTATATACACTCTCTATAACCCCCATATATACTATATACACTCTCTATATACGCCATATATATACCCCCCATATATACTATATACACCCTCTATATACTCCATATATACTATATACACCCTCTATATACTCCATATATACCCCCCATATATACTATATACACTCTCTATATACTCCATATATACCCCCCATATATACTATATACACTCTCTATATACTCCATATATACCCCCCATATATACTATATACACTCTCTATATACTCCATATATACTATATACACTCTCTATATACTCCATATATACTATATACACTCTCTATATACTCCATATATACCCCCCATATATACTATATACACCCTCTATATACTCCATATATACCCCCCATATATACTATATACACCCTCTATATACTCCATATATACTATATACACCCTCTATATACTCCATATATACCCCCCATATATACTATATACACTCTCTATATACTCCATATATACCACCATATATACTATATACACTCTCTATATACTCCATATATACCCCCATATATACTATATACTCTCTCTATATACTCCATATATACCCCCATATATAATATATACACTCTCTATATACTCCATATATACCCCCATATATACTATATACTCTCTCTATATACTCCATATATACCCCCATATATACTATATACACTCTCTATATACTCCATATATACCCCCCATATATACTATATACTCTCTCTATATACTCCATATATACCCCCCATATATTCTATATACACTCTCTATATACTCCATATATACTATATACACTGTCTATATACTCCATATATACCCCCCATATATACTATATACACCCTCTATATACTCCATATATACTATATACACCCTTTATATACTCCCTATATACCCCCCATATATACTATATACTCTCTCTATATACTCCATATATACTATATACACTCTCTATATACTCCATATATATTATATACACTCTCTATATACTCCATATATATACCACATGAGAACCTACTGTAGCCAGTCTGTGGGGGGCAGAATTATTGTTGGTTGGGGATCAAATACTTATTTTACTCACTGAACTGCAACTCAATTTATAACATTTGTATCATATAAAATACACCTATGATAACAATTATAGACCCTTCATTTCTCTGTAGGTGGGAAAACTTACACAATCTGCAGGGGATCAAATCATTATTCTCCCCACTGCGTGTATATATATATACAGTATATATGTGGCAGAATATATGTTTCATGTTGTAAGGTGCCTTTTTTTGAGTACATTTCTACATTCATGCTCCAAAAAACTTTTTATTGTACATTTATAATATATATTCATTAACATTTATTTATATTTAATATGTAAATTTATGTATATTGATTCAATATTTATTGATTTAAATTTACTATATCTATTTATTATATACTTGTTCATATTTTTAATATTATATAAGGCAAATTATTTATACATTGTGCTTAAATAAATAAATATATATATGTGTTTTATTTATCAAATATATTTATTTATATTTATTATATATTTATTTATAGTTTGCGTCTCATCGAAATAAAATCTTCACTATGCGTTCACCCTACAAGACCCGTGAGTGCCGGTCTCTCTTTTGGATTATATATACAGTATGTGTATATATATATATAATATATTACAAATCTGCTTATATTTACTATATATATTTATATATTATATATGTATTATTTTCTGAGATACATATAAAAATCATATATAAAAAACTTTTGACACATAAATTATCATAATAAATAATTATATACAGTAAATACATAAAAATATAAATATATATATATATACACACTGTATATATATATATATATATATATATATATATATATATATATATATATATATATATATAAACCAAAAAAGAGAGCGGCACTCACGGGTCTTGAAAGCCAAACGCACAATGAAAATTTTATTTCGATGAGGAACAAACTCGTCTTCCTCAGGACTATATAAATAAATATACAATAAATATAAATATATTCAAGTCCCGTTGAAACGTTGAATTAAACCGCCATCGTGCGTTCACCTTTCAGGACCCCCCGAGTGCCGCTCTTTTTTTTGGTTTATATGCACTACAGTCCTTTTACAGGCCCATTTTTTTATCCCTGATTTGTGTGCGGTGACAACCATTGGATAATAAATAAAATATTATATATATATATATATATATATATATATATATATATATATATATATATATATATATATATATATATATAAATAAAAACAATATCCAATATATATTCAATACATATATAAAAAATACAGAATTTATACTGTATATATATAATTATTATATTTATATTATATTATATATATTATTTTATATATATATATATATATATGTATTAATTATATATATTTTTTTATGTAATATATATATATATAATTATATTTTTTATTTTTTTATGTGTCAAAAGTCATGGCTCTGACAATCCTTCATCATCATATATTCAGAAATTCCTTTCTAGAGCCCTGGCCTAGGCAAGCAATGGCAGATTCTTAAAGTGACACTGACTTCAATTTAAAATCTATTTTTGTTTTTTTTTGTTTACATCGATTGTTTTAAAAATGTCAGTATACTGGCTCTGTTTCTTTTTTGTTTTTTTGTTGTTGCAGGTCCCATCCCTGCTTCCAGCCTGGGACTGCACAGGGAAAGAAGAAGCAGCAGACCCATGGGGAGCTCACCACTTAGTTGCTCTACTTCTAGCAACACAGAACAGCTGATTGGCTCCTTGTGCTGCTTCTCTGAGCTCTGCTGTACAGGGGCTTGGAAGAGACTGATAGAAAATCACACGCAGGTACTTACATGGCTTGCATTAAAAATAAACTTAATGCTGAATTAATGATATCCGAGCCGCGTTATTGGCCGCTCTGTAAGTGTGAAGAGTAGAGCCGAGGAATGACTTACCCCTTACGGGTAGAGCGATTTCAGGGTCAACCGACATGGTATTGAATTGGATGGGGTTTACATTTATAGGATTCAATAAGCGGGCGTGCTGCGACACTGCAATGACATCATAGAGACACATATGACATCACATGATTAATATTACCACACAGAGTCACATGTATGACACACGGATCTCCAGACATATAATGTATCCAATAAAATATACATCACCCCGAGTCAGACTTCTACTTCTCCCCCTCGGCATTACTGGAAGAGAGAGAACAGCTCATTACCCACATCTGTACAGCGCTGCGGTATATGTCAGAGCTATATACATGTATAATAATAATAGCATGTGACTGTGGGGGAGGGGACATTAGAGTGTAAGCTCCTCTGTACAGAGACTGATGTGACTGTGGGGGGAGGGGACATTAGAGTGTAAGCTCCTCTGTATAGAGACTGATGTGACTGTGGGGGAGGGGACATTAGAGTGTAAGCTCCTCTGTACAGAGACTGATGTGACTGTGGGGGGAGGGGACATTAGAGTGTAAGCTCCTCTATACAGAGACTGATGTGACTGTGGGGGGAGGGGACATTAGAGTGTAAGCTCCTCTGTACAGAGACTGATGTGACTGTGGGGGGAGGGGACATTAGAGTGTAAGCTCCTCTGTACAGAGACTGATGTGACTGTGTGGGGGAGGGGACATTAGAGTGTAAGCTCCTCTATACAGAGACTGATGTGACTGTGGGGGAGGGGACATTAGAGTGTAAGCTCCTCTGTACAGAGACTGATGTGACTGTGGGGGAGGGGACATTAGAGTGTAAGCTCCTCTGTACAGAGACTGATGTGACTGTGGGGGAGGGGACATTAGAGTGTAAGCTCCTCTGTACAGAGACTGATGTGATTGGCCCAGTGATCTCTGTACAGCGCTATGGTATATGTCAGAGCTATATACATGTATAATAATAATAGTGTGTGACTGTGGGGGAGGGGACATTAGAGTGTAAGCTCAACTGGATGATTAAAGTGAAAAATCTTCTGCATTAGTAAAACTTACATCCTGCTCGGGGACCTGCAAATAAACAAGAGAGAGATTGGTTACATTGTATCCGCCTTTCTTGGCTTTCTATCTATCTATCTATCTATCTATCTATCTATCTATCTATCTATCTATCTATCTATCTATCTATCTATCTTTCTATCTATCTATCTAGTATTAGGAGGACAATTATAACATAACACAAGACTATTTATTATTTTTTTAATTATTTTTGTATTAATTTGATGAAACCATTGACATGTATAAACTAAAATCTATACAACATCCCCGTCCCATCCTCCACCCCTATGACATCATAATGACATACTTGCTTTTCTTCCTGCTGCGTATAGAGAAAGAGAAGAGACGATCAGATCACAAAGTTTTTGTGAATACATTTAATGTTTATAACAATATCAATTTTTTATCTAAGAAACCATTTTTATTTTCATATTGTTTTTTTTTTATCTTCTGTAAAGTTCCCCTCTTTTGTGTTTTTTTTTTTTTTATGAGATAAAAAATCTGATTGTCAGCGGGGATTTTGGGTTCATTCTCAGAATAAACCTCAGACAGGTTTGTGGACTATTTAAAAAAAAAATGTTTTTTTTCACTGTGAAATAAATTTTTTTCCACAAAATCAGAACAAATGTTGCAAGAATATATATAAAAAAAAAATTTCTACGTAGCTTTTTATTTGAACTTCACATATATACAATAAAACCTCGGATTGCGATTATAATTTGTTCCCGGAAACATGCTTGTGATCCAAAGCACTTTGTATTAGACATGTGCACCCTGTTTCGTTCCGAATCGAAATTCGGATGAATTTTTCATTATTCGGAATTTCGGATGCATCCGAATTTCCGAATTACAAAAGTGATGAATTTAAACGAATCCGAAAAAAAGCGAACGAATTCGAATTGAATTCGAAAACAAATTTGAATCGAATTTGAAAACAATAGAAATCGATTTTCTAAAAAATACAATAAAATAAAATATAAAATCATAAAGCAATAGAATACATATATATAATATTTTTTTTTATTCTGTTTTATTGTTTTTCTATGCTTTTCTTTTCTTTTCTTTTCTTTTAGTTTCTATTCTTTAATAGTCTTTTCTATTCAAATTCAAATTCATTCTATATGAAATTCGAATTTCGGAACATGGCTTCTGAAAATCAAATTTTCATATAGAATGAAATCGAATTTGAATAGAAAAGATTAGAATAGAAAAGAAAATAATAGAAAAGAATAAACTAGAAAAACATATATTGTATTTTATTATATTCTGTTCTATTGTTTTTCTATTCTATTCTTTTTTATTAGTTTCTATTCTATTCTAATCTTTTCTATTCAAATTCAAAATCATTCTATACGAAATTTGAATTTCGGAAAATGTTTTTTATATATATATAATATTTTTTTTCTTTTCTGTTCCATTGTTTTTCTATGCTATTCTTCTCTATTCGAATTTGAATTCATTCTAGACGAAATTCGAGAATGAAATTGAATAGAAAAGATCAGAATAGAAAATAATAGAAAATAGACTAGAAAAACAATAGAACAGAATAGAATAAAATACAATAAATATATATATATATATATATATATATATATATATATATATATATATATATATATATATATATATATATATATATATATATATATATTATGTTTTATTCTATTCTATTCTATTGTTTTTCTAGTCAATTCTTTTCTACTCTATTCTAATCTTTTCTATTCGAATTCAAATTCATTTTATACGAAATTCGAATTTCGGAAGATGGTTTTATATATATATATATATATATATATATATATATATATATATAATATTTTTTTCTATGCTGGTCTATGGTTTTTCTATGCTATTCTTTTCTATTATTTTCAATTTTTTTCTAATCTTTTCTATTTGAATGCAAATTCATTCTATACGAAATTCGAATTTCAGAAAATGTTTATATAGAAATAGAATGAAATCGAATTCTAATAGAAAATACTAGAATAGAAAAAACAATAGAACAATATATATAAAACATCTTCCAGGATTGGAATTTGGTACAGAATGAATTTGAATAGAAAAGATTAGAATAGAATATATTATATTTTTTTTCTATTCTGTTCTATTGTTTTTTTATGCTATTCTTATTTTCTATTCTATTTGAATCTTTTCTATTGGAATTCGATTTCATTCTATATGAAATTAGAATTTCGCAAAATGGTTATATATAGTTTACTTTTTCAAATTCGGTCAAATTTTTTTCGAATGCGGTAGAATTTTTTCGAATTTGATAGTTTTATTTCGAATGCGGTAGAATTTTTTCGAATTTGATAGTTTTATTTCGAATGCGGTAGAATTTTTTCGAATTTGATAGTTTTATTTCGAATGCGGTAGAATTTTTTCGAATTTGATAGTTTTTTTTCGAATGCGGTAGAATTTTTTTCGAATTTGATAGTTTTATTTCGAATGCGGTAGAATTTTTTCGAACTTGATAGTTTTTTTTCTAATGCGGTAGAATTTTTTCGAATTTGATAGTTTTATTTCGAATGCGGTAGAATTTTTTCGAACTTGATAGTTTTTTTTCGAATGCGGTAGAATTTTTTCGAATTTGATCTTTTTTTCGAATGCGGTAGAATTTTTTTCGAATTTGATAGTTTTTTCGCATTCGAATACGAAACTAAACGAATCCCGAAAATGAATGTAATGAATGCAACTAATTTAACTAAACGAATTTAGTTAAATAACGAACCAAAACTAATCTAAACTAAACACATTTTTTCATCCTGCACATGTCTACTTTGTATATCAAAGCGAATTTCCCCATAAGAAATAATGGAAACTCTGACGATTCGTTCCCCAACCATTTATTCATAAGTCCTTCCGTTTATAGTCCATAGAAAAAGATTATAGCGATGTGATTGGTTGTGTAACTATAAAATGTCCATCTACAAATGGAAGCCTCCACAAGGGGATTAGAAGCAAAATCCAGCAGGAGCTTCAGAGTATAAAAGAGAAGAGAGGGCGTTTCTAAGTGTAGCAATATGATTACATTTCATGAAGGTACAACATTTAGCAACTCACATGGCTAATGATTAAAAGAGACACATCTAAGTATGGAGGCACCCGGGGTAAAGCTGCCCACATAGACCATCCCCCTCACCTTCAGCTCTCACCGCTGTCAGTCTCCAATCGTGACCGGGAAGACTACCTTGCAGTAGAGCCATCTGAAAGCGAGGCTTGAAGCGCTCACGGAGCGCAGTGTGCAAGGGATGATGGAGGTGCGGAGGACGGTCTATGTGGACAGCCTGTGTCTCTTTTAATCATCAACCATGTGAGTTGCTAAATGCTGGACCTTCATTAAATGTAACCATATTGCTACACTTAGAGGTGCCTCTCTTCTCTTTTATACTCACTTGTAAGTTGACGCTACTTGTATATCAAAAAAATCGCTTGGAAATCAAGTGAAGATTTATTTAAAAATGTTGCTTGTCTTGCCAAACGCTCTCAAGCCGAGGTTTTACTGTACATGGAAATATATTGGAGGCATGTCCTTATTACTGAGCTGCAAAAGTCGATAAACTTACTTTTAACTGGCTGAGTCCAGGAAAGAGCGTCATCTGAAAAATAATGTGATCAGTCATTTAAAAAAATCTCTGACATGGAAAATGTTCACAGGATTCGTCTATTACTGGGTGTCAGGATCGCCTGCTGGTGGCACCGTGGCTCCCAGAGCAGAAGGTTGCAGTTCTGGTGTCCACCATCGGGTGTCTCCCAGCAGCCAGCAGATCCTAATAATCAGTCACCACCCGATGCTGGCTGCTGGGAAGGTATTTAGTCCCTCCTCTACTATTACCTTTTGCTTCGGTGTTTTGCCTGCAGCCAGATACAGATACTGCAACGGCCGACGGCAAAACCGGTCGTGTGTACGCGGCATTACTGTCTCAAAACAAGTGCTTTTTGTCCTACACCAATCTCATCTCCATATTAATGGCCATGAGGGGAGGGGAGATACTCCATATTAATGGTCATGGGGGGAGGGGAGCTACTCCATATTAATGGCCATAAGGGGAGGGGAGATACTCCATATTAATGGCCATGAGGGGAGGGGAGCTACTCCATATTAATGGCCATGAGGGGAGGGGAGCTACTCCATATTAATGGCCATGAGGGGAGGGGAGATACTCCATATTAATGGCCATGAGGGGAGGGGAGCTACTCCATATTAATGGCCATGAGGGGAGGGGAGATACTCCATATTAATGGCCATGAGGGGAGGGGAGCTACTCCATATTAATGGCCATGAGGGGAGGGGAGATACTCCATATTAATGTCCATGAGGGGAGGGGAGATACTCCATATTAATGTCCATGAGGGGAGGGGAGCTACTCCATATTAATGGCCATGAGGGGAGGGGAGCTACTCCATATTAATGGCCATGAGGGGAGGGGAGCTACTCCATATTAATGGTCATGAGGGGAGGGGAGCTACTCCATATTAATGGCCATGAGGGGAGGGGAGATACTCCATATTAATGGCCATGAGGGGAGGGGAGATACTCCATATTAATGGCCATGAGGGGAGGGGAGCTACTCCATATTAATGGCCATGAGGGGAGGGGAGATACTCCATATTAATGGCCATGAAGGGAGGGGAGATACTCCATATTAATAGCCATGAGGGGAGGGGAGATACTCCATAATAATGGCCATGAAGGGAGGGGAGATACTTCATATTAATGGCCATGAGGGGAGGGGAGATACTCCATAATAATGGCCATGAGGGGAGGGGAGATACTCCATAATAATGGCCATGAAGGGAGGGGAGATACTTCATATTAATGGCCATGAGGGGAGGGGAGATACTCCATATTAATAGCCATGAGGGGAGGGGAGATACTCCATAATAATGGCCATGAAGGGAGGGGAGATACTCCATATTAATGGCCATGAGGGGAGGGGAGATACTCCATATTAATGGTCATGGTTTTGCATTGGGATGCCCAACAAGCTCATAGGTGCTGCAACTAATGAGATGATATTAGGGGTGTGGTTTGGGGGTGTCCTACCATAGACAAATGGCTCACACAGTTTAATAATTCAACAAATTCTGCTCTACCAAAGAAATATTTGTTCATATGTACCATGAATCAAAAAAATAAATGAAGGGTGTCCAACCTAGACAACCTAATTCACGGATCGCCTGCAATACCCAGGTGAGGCTCAGACCATGCACAGCCTTCCTCATCAGCCATATGAATCATTGCCGGACACGTATTAATATCTCACCGTCCTCTTTTGGTTTATTGGCCACAACTTTCCTCCCGTCATTGTCATCCTCTGGGGTGGTGATAACCATGGAGGTGAGTGGAGTCACAAAGCCGTATTTCAGACACAGCTTCAGAGCTTCCTCTGTTACGTTCCTCTTCTCTGCTCCCTCTGCCGATATTCTGAAGAGAAATATAAAGTGATCTTTTATTCAGAAACGACCTGAGGTGCCGGTTCTAGTGTTGCGGTGAGATAACTTACTGTTTGGTCAGCAGCTGCTCGATGGTCAGGTAGGCCCACAGTCTCTCGGTGAAATCCCCAAAAGCATAACGCTGTTCTGTGGCAATTACATCGTCCTCCTTTATATTGGTTTCTACTTTCATAGAGAACTGCTCGGACGCCTGCGCAAAAAGAGTCCACATCAAAGCCATTCACAACCCCACAGACAGACTTAAAGGACCACTCCATCCTAAACTATGTGTATGTATTTTACAGGTGGAGCCTGGTGGGCTCTGGCTCTCTCACAAGCTTCCCATATCTACTGGGGATTTCAGAGGAGGAATCAGCCCGCCATAGTTCCTGCCTCTCTCCCTGCCCACAATGGAGTTTTGGGTGATCCCACCCATGAGGAGCTGCGTTTTCTGACACCTGCCAGCATACTGCAGAAAGGGTCTCTATGCAGATATGTGGCGCCCCCTGCTGAGATAGACCTAGAGTTTTGCAAGCAAGCTCATGCTTCCTGCTGATTGGAGAAATCAGCAGGGGGCGTGTCAGACCTCTGCCCAGAGATCACTGCTTCCACGCAGAGATCAAGTATCATTTTCTGCAGATTGCTGGCAGGGGAAAGTCTTTGGCTTCTTTCTAAAGAGACGATCCCAATACATTGTTAACTCTGGCCATGGTCTTCATTTTGTCCATCCACTTGCCAGGTGGATGCTCCCAAGTCCCACCGACTTTACAGGTTGTCTCGCCCAGACCCCACCTCTAAATGTGTGGGGACCACCCATGACGCCCAAGCTACAGGATGGGGTCAGGACCTGGATCTGAACCTGCAACCTCTGCTGTGTCTGGCAGTATTTTGTCTAGATGAGCCACCTGAGATGCTGGAAAACTCCCTGAACAGTACCTTGGACAATCTTTCCTTGAACCTTGTTTCTGGCGAACCTTGAACTCTTTGTCCCTCCTGTGAACTTCTTATTTAAGCCATGCCATTGCCCTTCCTGTTTGGCAGATTATTTTGCTCTCTCCAGCCAATATGTCGCTCTTTCTGCCATCTGTATCTTCACTGCCACTCGTTAACGATGCTTGGCTTGTTCCTCGACTACGCTTCTGATTGATCCCAACCTGCATTCACTTCTTACTGACCTTTGGCTTATTTACTGACTACAGTTCTGCTTGACCTCCACCAGCTGTATCTGCTACTGGACCACGGCTTGCTCACCTCCTGGTGAGGCGATCCTGAGGACCGCGACCTGATACTAGCACGCAGCAAAGCCCATCCCCACCATCAGGAGCTCTGGTGAATACCAGTTAGTAGTGCTTAGACCCCGCACTTCGGGTGACCCCGCCTCATCCTCCAGGGTGACCTACTTATATACTTATCCAGCTGGTCGGTGGAAGCCTTTCTACTGCTATAGCTACTAGTCTCCAAGCCTGACCCCTGACCATGACAGATGGTCTCACCCAGACCTGGCATCCAATATTCAGGGACCGCCCACTCATGACCTGAGTGGATCACCTGCAATGAATGCCTTTTTGAGTCTCTGAGCATGTGCAGTAATTTTGATTAGGTTGGCGCTGTGATCCTGGGACATAGCCCTGGACACAGCATCAGGAGGACAGAAGGCCAAGATGTCAGACTGTGGCGGCAAATTTTATTCAATAGTCATGTATGACCTTCTCAGATATTCTCTACAACCAAATAGATTCCACGGGATTGCTTAGGAGTTGATACAAAATTGTCATCCATTGTTTTCTGGAAAAGACCAAACCCCTTTAATGAACAGACCCCAAAATCTTCTACATCACTGTAAGGTGAACAAAGGAGGCATCTCTGACCATCCGCTCTACTCACGCCTTGAGCCGTCACTTGTGCCGTCAGGACGTCGATGTCATTATTATCGATGTGTCCGGCCACAATCAGCTCAGAGTCCTGGTAGTAATGATTGAAGCTGTTCTGGGTTAAATCATTCACTTGGAGATCGGGATATTGTACGGAGACATCCAGGAGGACCGGGAACGCCACTTCTTTGTAGAAATTCTGCAAAACGATGAAAACCATCCTAAACTCAATCTATGGTCTTTGTATTTTGTTCTCGATGGAGCAGGGAAGATTTAAGACTGGATCACACCACATGCTTTGGGCTGCATTAGTCAACTTAGTCCAAAGGCATGGGCCAGGCAAAAATCCTTGTTTTGTGACAGATCACAACGTCCACTGCTTTACTAACACCCTCCACTGTTCTACTGACACTATCCACTGCTCTACTGACACCGACCACTGCTCTACTGACACTATCCACTGCTCTACTGACACCGACCACTGCTCTACTGACACCATCCACTGCTCTACTGACACTGTCCACTGCTCTACTGACACTGTCCACTGCTCTACTGACACCATCCTCTGCCCTACTGACACCGTCCACTGCTCTACTGACACCGTCCACTGCTCTACTGACACCATCCTCTGCCCTACTGACACCGTCCACTGCTCTACTGACACCGTCCACTGCTCTACTGACACGTCCACTGCTCTACTGACACCGTCCACTGCTCTACTGACACTGTCCACTGATCTACTGACACCGTCCACTGCTTTACTAACACCCTCCACTGCTCTACTGACACCGTCCACTGCTCTACTGACACCGTCCACTGCTCTACTGACACCGTCCACTGCTCTACTGACACCGTCCACTGCTCTACTGACACCATCAGGGGCGGACTGACAACTCATGGGGCCCCCGGGCAATAGGAGATTTTGGGGCCCCCCAGCAAGCTGCATGCTGTGGGGGGCACTCCATAGGCGGGAGGGGCGAGGAGCAGCGAAGAGGGACCCGAGAAGAGGAGGATCTGGGCTGCTCTGTGCAAATCCAACTACACAGAAGAGGTAAGTATGAAATTCTTGTTATTTAAAAATAAATAAAATAACAATCCCTTTAATTAAAAGCCAGCAACTGTTGAGAGAACACCTGGGTCAGGTCTATGTACAGTATAATGTACAGAGTACGTGGGTTAGTACTGAGTAAGTAACAAACAAAACAACATATAGAGTACAGCAGTCGGGATGAGCGCCACGCTCAAATCAGAGTCCTCCCTTACACCAAAGTCCCAACATTCTCCCTATACATGACAGTCTGCAGAGTCAGTCCTCCCTTACATCAGAATCTCCCCTTACGACAGAGCCCCCACAGTGGCACCCTATGGCAGAGCCCCCAGAGTATCGCCTTTTATCGGTGTCCCTTTACACACACCTTTGCACCTTACTGCTTGGTGAGGTAGGCAGCTGGCAGGAAAAGGCTTTAAAAAAAATCCACTTGTTGCAGCCTCTGAACTGCGCAAGTTGTCACTGCACAGGTGTGTACACAGACCTGCTGCCGGTTCCGAGGCCGAGCTCAGCAGTTCACCAATCAGAAGGCTCCAAATTGCATTAAGTGCATTTTTCATGGGTACGGGATTGTTAGAGCGATTTCTGTTGAGCGGCAGTGGGCACACATGGATCATACGGTATACACACACAGTATACACACAGACACACACACAGTATACACACAGACACACACACGGTATACATACAGACACACACACAGTATACAGACACAGTATACACACAGACACATACACAGTATACACACAGACACATACACAGTATACACACAGACACATACACAGTATACACACAGACACACACACGGTATACATACAGACACACACACAGTATACAGACACAGTATACACACAGACACATACACAGTATACACACAGACACATACACAGTATACACACAGACACATACACAGTATACAGACACAGTATACACAGTATACACACAACCACACACACACACAGTATACACACAGACACACAGTATACACACAGACACACACACAGTATACAGACACAGTATACACACAGACACACACACAGAGTATACAGACACAGTATACACACAGTATACACAGTATATATACACACACACACAGTATACACACAGACACACACACAGTATATACACAGACGCACAGTATACACACAGACACACACACAGTATATACACAGACGCACAGTATACACACAGACACACACACGGTATACATACAGACACACACACAGTATACAGACACAGTATACACACAGACACACACACAGTATACATACACACACACAGTATACACAGCATACACACAGACACACACACAGTATATACACAGACGCACAGTATACACACAGACACACACACACGGTATACATACAGGCACCTTCACAGTATACAGACACAGTATACACAGTATACACACAGTATACACACAGAAACACAGTATACACACAGTATACACACAGACACACAGTATACACACAGACACACACACAGAGTATACAGACACAGTATACACACACAGAGTATACACACAGTATACACACACAGTATACACACAGACACACACACAGTATACAGATGCAGTATACAGACACACACACAGTTTACACACAGACACAGTATACAGACATGGACACACACACGGTATACAGACACAGTATACACACAGACACACACACAGAATAAACACACAGACACACACAGTATACAGACACAGTATACACACAGACACACACACAGAATAAACACACAGACACACACAGTATACAGACACAGTATACACACAGACACACGCACAGTACACACACAGACACATGCACAGTATACAAACACACACAGTATACACACAGACACACACGGTATACACACAGTATACACACACAGAATACAGACACAGTATACACACAGACACGGACACACACACAGTATACACACAGACACAGTATACAGACATGGACACACACACAGTATACACACAGACACAGTATACAGACATGGACACACACACGGTATACAGACACAGTATACACACAGACACACACACGGTATACACACAGTATACACACGCACAGTATACAGACACAGTATACACACAGACTACATACACATACACATTAGGCATATACATACACACACAGTATATACACACCAGCACATTTCATTTAGAAATCAGTCTAACACTCTGCTGCTGCCCCCATCTCCTGACATGCTGGGACTTGTAGTTCCCCAGCAGCTCACAGACACATTCAGTGGTAATACAGGAGGATGATGTGTCTGTGTATTGGTGGGCAGGTATTCAGTAGGGAGGTGTAGCAGAGATTGGGGGAGAAGTTCAGAACATCCTTCCCCCAGGAGAAGTGCACTTCTCACACACAGAAAAACGATCTAACAGGCTCAGTAACAGGAGCTCTGCTAGAGGAAACACAGCCTCCCCTTTCTTTTTACCAGAGAAAGCACTAATAAAACGACATTTAACTTAGCCAAGTTCGTCAACTTACCTTGCATCAGCCTGAAGTCCATCCCACACTGCAGGCTGTGTCCCCGCCTCCCTCTCCTCTCCTCCAGATGTCGGCATATCCTGCTCTATATTCAAAGAAGCCGCGCGGGGGAAGGGGGCGTGTACACTGTGTTCCCATTGGCTGAGGAGGTAGTGGAGGGGCGGAGCAGCTATAGCCTCCAAAATTTTACATCAAAATGATGTCGGTGTCAGACATTTCAGTGACAGATGTAAAAATACACAGATTTTTACAATCTGTCCCTGGTTTTACTGAGGCTGGCAACCCTGATGGGGCCCCCTAGTGGCATGGGGCCCTCGGTCAGTGCCCGAGTGCCAGAATGGTCAGTCCGCCCCTGGACACCATCCACTGCTTTACTGACACTGTCCACTGCTTTATTGACACCGTCCACTGCCCTACTGACACCATCCACTGCTCTACTGACACTGTCCACTGCTCTACTGACACCATCCACTGCTCTACTGACACCGTCCACTGCTCTACTGACACCGTCCACTGCTCTACTGACACCGACCACTGCTCTACTGACACCGACCACTGCTCTATTGACACCGACCACTGCTCTACTGACACTGTCCACTGCTCTACTGACACCGCCCACTGTTCTACTGACACCGTCCACTGCTCTACTGACACCGTCCACTGCTCTACTGACACCGTCCTCTGCTCTACTGACACCGTCCACTGCCCTACTGACACCGTCTACTGCCCTACTGCCACCGTCCACTGCTCTACTGACACCATCCACTGCTCTACTGACACCGTCCACTGTTCTACTGACACCGTCCACTGCTCTACTGACACTGTCCACTGTTCTACTGACACTGTCCACTGCTCTACTGACACCGACCACTGCTCTACTGACACAGACCACTGCTCTACTGACACTGTCCGCTGCTCTACTGACACCATCCACTGCTCTACTGACACCGTCCACTGCTCTACTGACACCATCCACTGTTCTACTGACACCGTCCACTGCTTTACTGACACTGTCCACTGCTTTATTGACACCGTCCACTGCCCTACTGACACCATCCACTGCTCTACTGACACTGTCCACTGCTTTATTGACACCGTCCACTGCTCTACTGACACTGTCCACTGCTTTATTGACACCGTCCACTGCTCTACTGACACCATCCACTGCTCTACTGACACTGTCCACTGCTCTACTGACACCATCCACTGTTCTACTGACACCGTCCACTGCTCTACTGACACCGTCCACTGCTCTACTGACACCGTCCACTGCTCTACTGACACAGTCCACTGCTCTACTGACACCGTCCACTGCCCTACTGACACCGTCCACTGCTCTACTGACACCGTCCACTGCCCTACTGACACCGTCTACTGCCCTACTGCCACTGTCCGCTGCTCTACTGACACCATCCACTGCTCTACTGACACCGTCCACTGCTCTACTGACACCATCCACTGTTCTACTGACACCGTCCACTGCTTTACTGACACTGTCCACTGCTTTATTGACACCGTCCACTGCCCTACTGACACAGTCCACTGCTCTACTGACACTGTCCACTGATCCACTGACACCATCCACTGCTCTACTGACACTGTCCACTGCTTTATTGACACCGTCCACTGCTCTACTGACACTGTCCACTGCTTTATTGACACCGTCCACTGCTCTACTGACACCATCCACTGCTCTACTGACACTGTCCACTGCTCTACTGACACCATCCACTGTTCTACTGACACCGTCCACTGCTCTACTGACACCGTCCACTGCTCTACTGACACCGTCCACTGCTCTACTGACACCGTCCTCTGCCCTACTGACACAGTCCACTGCTCTACTGACACCGTCCACTGCCCTACTGACACCGTCCACTGCTCTACTGACACCGTCCACTGCCCTACTGACACCGTCCACTGCCCTACTGACACCGTCCACTGCTCTACTGCCACCGTCCACTGCTCTACTGACACCATCCACTGTTCTACTGACACCGTCCACTGCTCTACTGACACCGTCCACTGTTCTACTGACACTGTCCACTGCTCTACTGACACCGACCACTGCTCTACTGACACAGACCACTGCTCTACTGGCACTGTCCGCTGCTCTACTGACACCATCCACTGCTCTACTGACACCATCCACTGCTTTACTGACACCGTCCACTGCTCTACTGACACCATCCACTGTTCTACTGACACCGTCCACTGCTTTACTGACACTGTCCACTGCTTTATTGACACCGTCCACTGCCCTACTGACACCATCCACTGCTCTACTGACACTGTCCACTGCTCTACTGACACCATCCACTGCTCTACTGACACCGTCCACTGCTCTACTGACACCATCCACTGCTCTACTGACACCATCCACTGCTCTACTGACACCATCCACTGCTCTACTGACACCATCCACTGTTCTACTGACACCGTCCACTGCTCTACTGACACCATCCACTGTTCTACTGACACCGTACTCTGCTCTACTGACAGCTGTAGTTAAATAACATAAATACCTAAGGCAATGATAACGTGAAGTATTGTGAAGAAGTCCGTGAATATAATAGCCAAATGAATGTGATGAAAAATAAACAGTATAATGTGAAAAAAGTCTATGATATCAGATAATCAGATGAGTGACATTCTAGGAAAAAGGTCAATCCACAACTTCACCAAGAAGCACCAATGGACTAGTGTACCTCCACCGTATAAATTACAAGCTTACCAGATAGCAAGCCAAAGGAAGCCTGTGGCTACAACCCAGCCAGGGTCCTTGATCCAAGGCGGCAGCGACAGTACCTCCGGGTACAGCAGATGGACAAACCACAACAAGCCTCCAGGTAGATGTGGGTAGATACTCGAGCCACAACGGTATCGGTTAGCCACCAAAAAATGAAGGGGAACTCACATAGTGTAACCCGTACAATAATCAGTTTATTTAAATAAAAAATCTATGGACTTACATGGTAAAAGAAGATTAAAATGTAAAACCCGTCCACTGCAGAGATAGCGCGATGACGTCAATATGTCCAACCTCCCAACACGCTTTTCGTCATATAAAGACGTCGATTGGGGCACGGGCGACACACTGACATATCGTGTTATATAAGGAAGCAGGGAACCAAGCCTCGTTCTGAGTCATGGGATGGAACCACCTAACTTCCGCATTGGAGGTCTGGAGCCCAGATCCGCCATTTTAAAAATTGGCAAAAATTGTATTGTAATCAGCTAAAAATAACAATTATATCATCTAAAAGTGATTCTTATTCTAAGAGGACAGGAACTTTCTATAATTAAATATACTAATCTCGTATCAGCCAGACTAGTTGGGCAGTGGTAAGCCTCTCTATAAAACAAACTGGAAATCAAATCCCAGCCAATAGGTAATAAATACCAACACCTCAACGGGCCAGATACCCTGGAGGGAGGGTCAATTATCATGATCAGCTAGATAATGGCTTAGAGGTGCCACTCGGGCAGAAGCCAGATACAAATATTTGGTTAAAAAACAAATCGCTGTCTGTATTATACATTAACACCAATAATAGGGGAATATGTAAAAAATCTTAGATGTGATTCAGGTTTACTTGATGAACAGATCCTTTTCATCATGGAACTATTAGAATATGCGCCTTTGCATAACTATTTCTGGTTGGAGGTACAATTCTAAATATGCCCCCAGTTTGGCCAATTTGTTTATGGCCTTATGGGAGGAGGACGTCGTTCATGTTTGCCAGAGACCCCAGCTCGCGCTGTGGGCGAGGTACATTGACGAAGTCCTCCTTTGGAATGGTGGTTGTGACGAGCTCGAGCTCTTTATGGAATACCTTAATACCAATTCTAGGGGTATCCATTTGAGCATTGTGGCAAGTCAACCAATCATCAATTTTTTGGATCTCAATATCACAATATCTGAGGGTCAATTTGTTACTTCCACTCACTTTAAGAACATGGACAGGAACTCTTATATTCCTGTGGACAGCTGCCACCACGAGCCGTGGCTTAAGGCTGTTCCTAAAAGCCAATACATGCGCTTAAAGCGCAACTGTACGAACAATGAGGAATTTTTGACTCGGGCAGCTGTCCTAACTCAAAGATTTGAGGAGAATTGATATATAACAGAGATTCTTTAAGTACTGTCCTGGAAGAGATTAACCTTTTAGAGAGGCAAGATCTTTTGAGAGTCAAACCACCACGTGAAAATCAGGTCTCCCAGGTTCCCTTCATCACTACTTACTCTGTTCAGCATAAAAGCATTAAGAATTTGATAAATAAACATTGGCATATTATCAAGAATGACCAGGTTCTACGAACAGTTCTCCCTAATAGACCACAAATGGTGTATAAAGGAGCTTCCTCTCTTCGTAATAGAGTGGCACCGAACGTCTTGGACCCTCCCATTATTAAAGGCCGTTTTTTTTGAAAATCTGACTGGATTTTATCAATGCAGGAGGTGTCGTGTGTGCTTCTTCAATGGCTGCACCCAAAGACGTACACATAGGTTTTGTTCAACTAGTACCTCAAGAGAACATGAAATTGAACCATTCATTACGTGTTGCACAGAGGGGGGGGTTGTTTTTATTTGATCCAGTGCCCTTGCGGGCTCCAGTATGTGGGCCAGACAAAGCGCCCCCTCTCTGTGAGACTTAATGAGCATATTACGAATATTAAGAGTGGCTTTCTGAAACACTCAGTGTCTAAACATTACCTTTTGGTCCACAATAAAGACCCTTCCAGGACCATTTTTATGGGTACAGATAAATATCGCCCATCATGGAGAGGCAGTTCAGAAGTATTTCAAGACTTGAAATGTCTTGCATTCACAAAATTAAATGCTACGTCCCATTCGGGTTGAATGTGGACGTGGACTTGAATGCCTTTATAGACAATTCTTAAGCATGACTTGATTTTATGTTTTATTTTTGAATTTACTGGTGTAAACTCGTTGTAAGTCTGTGGTGGAGACGCCTTTTGGGGGGGCATTTCTAATTCCCCTTGTTGGGGTTAGCGGGTTTTCCCTTAACATATTGGGGATTATTTTGTCCAGTGTGAGCATACAGTTATATTCTGCTTTGGGAGGTTCTTCCATTGCCCCACCGGACCATTTATTATTCAGGTATGATATCTCCTCCTTTATTTATTAAGGACGACATACCATTAATTCCATTTTCCACTTTTACATTAAATTAAAATACATTTTTCCAATTTTTATATATTCCCCTATTATTGGTGTTAATGTATAATACAGATAGCGATTTGGTTTTTAACCAAATATTTGTATCTGGCTTCTGCCCGAGTGGCACCTCTAAAACGGTTGCCATTATCTAGCTGATCATGATAATTGACCCTCCCTCCTGGGTATCTGGCCCGTTGAGGTTTTGGTATTTATTACCTATTGGTTGGGATTTGATTTCCAGTTTGTTTTATAGAGAGGCTTACCACTGCCCAATTAGTCTGGCTGATACCAGATTAGTATATTTAATTATAGAAAGTTCCTGTCCTCTTAGAATAAGAATCCCTTTTAGATGATATGATTGTTATTTTTAGCTGATCGCAATACAATTTTTGGCGATTTTTAACAGGGCGGATCCGGGCTCCGGACCTCCACGCGGAAATTAGGTGGTTCCATCCCATGACTCAGAATGAGGCTTGGTTCCCTGCTTCCTTATATAACGCGAATCGTCACTGCGTTGCCTGTGCCCCAGACGACGTCGTTATATGACGAAACGCACATCGGGAGGTTGGACATGCTGACGTCATCTCTGCAGTGGACGGGTGTTTGCCTGTTTACCGGCCGGTTTTACATTATAATCTTCGTTTACCATGTAAGTTCGTAGATTTTTTACTTAAATAAACTGATTATTGTACGGGTTACACTATGTGAGTCCCCCTTCATTTTTTTTGGTGGCTGACCGATACCGTTGTGGCTCGAGTATCTACCCACATCTACCTGGAGGCTTGTTGTGGTTTGTCCATCTGCTGTACCCGGAGGTGCTGTCACTGCTGCCTTGGATCAAGGACCCTGGCTGGGTTGTAGCCACAGGCTTCCTTTGGCTTGCTATCTGGTCAGCTTGTAATTTATACGGAGGAGGTACACTAGTCCATTGGTGCTTCTTGGTGAAGTTGTGGATTGACCTTTTTCCTAGGATGTCACTCACCTGATTATCTGATATCACAGACTTTTTTCACATTATACTCGTATTTTTCATCACATTCATTTGGCTATTATATTCACGGACTTCTTCACAATACTTCACGTTATCATTGCCTTAGGTATTTAAGTTATTTAAGCGCAGCTTTATTGTTCTTATTGTGTTTGGTTTGTATCTCACTTTCTAGCTGCAGATTTTAGTTAGGGGTCGATTTGGGTTAGCGCCGTGTTCCATATATTCCATATTTGTATATATTCGTTTCACGCGGCTTCACCTGCAGCTGTAGGGCGGAGTCAGAGTCCTCGTAGATCCGCCTTGCTAGACCTCCGTTCTGCAATGACATCTTCTCCAAAAAGCCGTAATCCACATCCCGACCGAACCCCAGACTGTACAGCGTGGCCACGCCCTCCGCGGCGCTCTTCACGTTCCCCATTATCGTGTCCAGATCTATGACTCCTGGGAGAAAAAAATAACCCAAAGTTAAGAAATGTTTCATTTTCCTGTATAATGAGCTACATTTCTGCTGGCATGTAACCTGCGAAAAGAGCTCCGCCCTCCTCCTAGCACGTGATTGGCTGGCCACTGTCATTGGTAGAATCTTGAACCTCCCCCTTCCCCCCCCCCTTTGCTTCTATTACATTGTATCATGTTTGGCACAAAACTCGAGGGAAAGAGCTTTCATTTCCTTCTGCTCCAGTGCCATTGGTCACCCTTCTGGTCCCTCAGCGTCTTTTTATTAAAATAATTGCTGTTGGAATGTCTCCAGCATTCACAAGTAACCCCCATATTGTGTATAATATTGTTTTGAGCTCCATCTAGTGGTTACAATGTGGTATTTTTCTGATTAAGGTATTTCAGGAAGGTACTGCATTATGGCCACTAGGTGGAGCTAATGATTATAGGAATGAAAATATTAGGAATGGGAATTGAGCGAGTTTGGGCTCCAAACATCAGCGTGGAGTGAAGGAGAGGTCCCTTAAGCCGCACATCGCTGCAAAGATCAGGGGCCAGGCCACGCCTCCAACGCATTTCGCTCCGCTCCCTTCCCCCGGGGCTTAGTAACCCTTGAAAGTACACCTGTCACTGTGATTGATGTAAAGGTAGGTACCAAGAAGTTCCTTCATATAATATACGGCAGTGATCTCCAAACTGCGGCCCAGGGGATAGATGTGACCCTCTTCTTGCCTGTATCCGGCCCCTGGGGCACTATTCCCCCCACTGACACCAATGATGGGGCACTATTCCCCCCACTGACACCAATGATGGGGCACTATTCCCCCCACTGACACCAATGATGGGGCACTATTCCCCCCACTGACACCAATGATGGGGCACTATTCCCCCCACTGACACCAATGATGGGGCACTATTCCCCCCACTGACACCAATGATGGGGCACTATTCCTAACACTGACACCAATGATGGGGCACTATTCCTCCCACTGAGACCAATGATGGGGCATTATTCCTCCCACTGACACCAATGATGGGGCACTATTCCTCCCACTGACACCAATGATGGAACACTATTCCTCCCACTGATATCAATGATGGGGCACTATTCCTCCCACTGATACCAATGATGGGGCACTATTCCTCCCACTGACACCAATGATGGGGCACGATTCCTCCCACTGACACCAATGATGGGGCACTATTCCTCCCACTGACACCAATGATGGGGCACTATTCCTCCCACTGACACTAATGATGGGGCACTATTCCTCCCATGGGAGTAATTCATGGAACATAGTTTACTTCCACTGGCCACAGTCCGGCCCCCCTTATGCCTGAAGGACAGTAAAATTGCCCTTTGCTTGGAAAGTTTGAAGACCCCTCCCTGCTATAATGGGACCAACTCTCCAGCTCCCAACCCGCCCACTTCAGTGCTCAGCTTTCTATTGGTCAGAGAGATATGGTTGGAGGGGTAAGGGCTCATGTTAATGGGGCTTGTTTCCCTCCATTGGTTGTCAAATGCAAGGAAGCAATAGGAGTCCCCAATGACATGAAACCTAATGGGTGGAGTTTGCACACAAAAAGGGGTGGAGACTAAATTGAGATATAACCAGGTACCATCAGATCCTGCCAGAAATCCAGCACAAGCTAACCGCCTGTGTAGTGACATCAGCCCTGCCCAGCTTACCTCTCTGAAGTACGGAACACCCGCCCCCCCCCATTTTATGAAGATAGGAGAGGGAGGTGGACTGTAGTCCTTGCCTTAGGGTGACAAGGTTGCTCCTCCATAGATACAGCACAGTGAGTGAGTGTTGTCACCCTGGGACAGGAAGTGTGTTACTGGCAGGATCACCAGGTTATAATAAAGAAAGAAAACGAATGCAGCCGCCACATCGAAGGAATGATAAGCTGCATAATGTGACATTTCTGTCCTTTAGGTTTAGATACACTTTACATGTCAGGTCATGGGGGGGCGCCATAATCCAGGGCTTCTTACCAGAGGTGGGGTCCCCGTCAGACAGGAAGATGATGATCGAGGTGCTGACCTCAGGGAGCGCTTTGCTCGTTCGCTCATTTCTCAGCATTTTAGCAGCAGCTACTAAAGCCGCATTGATATTCGTGCCTGAAAGAGAACCGAGATACACCGAATAATAATATCCGACTATAGAGAATGTTACAATGTATCCTCCCCCGAGGTGTCACACATCCCCCCTGTATACACCGAATAATAATATCCGACTATAAAGAGCGTTACAATGTATCCTCCCCCGAGGTGTCACACACTCCCCCCCCTATACACCGAATAATAATATCCGACTATAGAGAGTGTTACAATGTATCCTCCCCCGAGGTGTCACACATCCCCCCCCTATACACCGAATAATAATATCCGACTATAGAGAGTGTTACAATGTATCCTCCCCGAGGTGTCACACATCCCCCCCCCTATACACCAAATAATAATATCCGACTATAGAGAGTGTTACAATGTATCCTCCCCCGAGGTGTCACACATCCCCCCCCTGTATACACCGAATAATAATATCCGACTATAGAGAGTGTTACAATGTATCCTCCCCCGAGGTGTCACACACTCCCCCCCCCCTGTATACACCGAATAATAATATCCGACTATAGAGAGTGTTACAATGTATCCTCCCCCGAGGTGTCACACACTCCCCCCTGTATACACCGAATAATAATATCCGACTATAAAGAGCGTTACAATGTATCCTCCCCCGAGGTGTCACACATCACCCCCACCCTGTATACACCGTATAATAATATCCAACTATAGAGAGTGTTACAATGTATCCTCCCCCGAGGTGTCACACATCTCCCCCCCCCTGTATACACCGAATAATAATATCCAACTATAGAGAGTGTTACAATGTATCCTCCCCCGAGGTGTCCACCATCACCCCCACCCTGTATACACCGAATAATAATATCCGACTATAGAGAGTGTTACAATGTATTCTCCCCCGAAGTGTCACACATCCCCCCCTGTATACACGAATAATAATATCCGACTATAGAGAGTGTTACAATGTATCCTCCCCCGAGGTGTCACACATCCCCCCCCTATACACCGAATAATAATATCCGACTATAGAGAGTGTTACAATGTATCCTCCCCTGAGGTGTCACACATCCCCCCTGTATACACCGAATAATAATATCCGACTATAGAGAGTGTTACAATGTATCCTCCCCCGAGGTGTCACACATCCCCCCCTGTATACACCGAATAATAATATCCGACTATAGAGAGTGTTACAATGTATCCTCCCCGAGGTGTCACACATCCCCCCCCTATACACCGAATAATAATATCCGACTATAGAGAGTGTTACATTGTATCCTCCCCCGAGGTGTCACACATTCCCCCTCTATAAACCGAATAATAATATCCGACTATAGAGAGTGTTACAATGTATCCTCCCCCGAGGTGTCACACATCCCCCCCTGTATACACCGAATAATAATATCCGACTATAGAGAGTGTTACAATGTATCCTCCCCGAGGTGTCACACATCCCCCCCTGTATACACCGAATAATAATATCCAACTATAGAGAGTGTTACAATGTATCCTCCCCCGAGGTGTCACACATCTCCCCCACCCTGTATACACCGAATAATAATATCCGACTATAGAGAGTGTTACAATGTATCCTCCCCCGAGGTGTCACACATCCCCCCCCACCCTGTATACACCGAATAATAATATCCGACTATAGAGAGTGTTACAATATATCCTCCCCGAGGTGTCACACATCCCCCCCTGTATACACCGAATAATAATATCCGACTATAGAGAGTGTTACAATGTATCCTCCCCCGAAGTGTCACACATACCCCCCCTCTATACACCGAATAATAATATCCGACTATAGAGAGTGTTACAATGTATCCTCCCCCGAGGTGTCACACATCCCCCCCTGTATACACCGAATAATAATATCCGACTATAGAGAGTGTTACAATGTATCCTCCCCCGAAGTGTCACACATACCCCCCCTCTATACACCGAATAATAATATCCGACTATAGAGAGTGTTACAATGTATCCTCCCCCGAGGTGTCACACATCCCCCCCTGTATACACCGAATAATAATATCTGACTATAGAGAGTGTTACAATGTATCCTCCCCCGAGGTGTCACACATCCCCCCCCTATACAACGAATAATAATATCCGACTATAGAGAGTGTTACAATGTATCCTCCCCCGAGGTGTCACACATCCCCCCCTGTATACACCGAATAATAATATCTGACTATAGAGAGTGTTACAATGTATCCTCCCCCGAGGTGTCACACATCCCCCCCCTATACAACGAATAATCATATCCGACTATAGAGAGTGTTACAATGTATCCTCCCCGAGGTGTCACACACTCCCCCCCCCCCGTATATACTATATAGGTAATAATATCCGACTATAGAGAGTGTTACAATGTATCCTCCCCCGAGGTGTCACACATCCCCCCCCACCCTGTATACACCGAATAATAATATCCGACTATAGAGAGTGTTACAATATATCCTCCCCGAGGTGTCACACATCCCCCCCTGTATACACCGAATAATAATATCCGACTATAGAGAGTGTTACAATGTATCCTCCCCCGAAGTGTCACACATACCCCCCCTCTATACACCGAATAATAATATCCGACTATAGAGAGTGTTACAATGTATCCTCCCCCGAGGTGTCACACATCCCCCCCTGTATACACCGAATAATAATATCCGACTATAGAGAGTGTTACAATGTATCCTCCCCCGAAGTGTCACACATACCCCCCCTCTATACACCGAATAATAATATCCGACTATAGAGAGTGTTACAATGTATCCTCCCCCGAGGTGTCACACATCCCCCCCTGTATACACCGAATAATAATATCTGACTATAGAGAGTGTTACAATGTATCCTCCCCCGAGGTGTCACACATCCCCCCCCTATACAACGAATAATAATATCCGACTATAGAGAGTGTTACAATGTATCCTCCCCCGAGGTGTCACACATCCCCCCTCTATACAACGAATAATCATATCCGACTATAGAGAGTGTTACAATGTATCCTCCCCGAGGTGTCACACACTCCCCCCCCCCCGTATATACTATATAGGTAATAATATCCGACTATAGAGAGTGTTACAATGTATCCTCCTCCGAGATGTCACACATCCCCCCCTGTATACACCGAATAATAATATCCGACTATAGAGAGTGTTACAATGTATCCTCCCCCGAGGTGTCACACACTCCCCCCCCCCGTATATACTATATAGGTAATAATATCCGACTATAGAGAGTGTTACAATGTATCCTCCCCCGAGGTGTCACACATCTCCCCCACCCTGTATACACCGAATAATAATATCCGACTATAGAGAGTGTTACAATGTATCCTCCCCGAGGTGTCAACCATCACCCCCCACCCTGTATACACCGAATAATAATATCCGACTATAGAGAGTTTTACAATATATCCTCCCCGAGGTGTCACACATCCCCCCCCTATACACCGAATAATAATATCCGACTATAGAGAGTGTTACAATATATCCTCCCCGAGGTGTCACACATGCCCCCCTGTATACACCGAATAATAATATCTGACTATAGAGAGTGTTACAATATATCCTCCCCGAGGTGTCACACATCCCCCCCCTATACACCGAATAATAATATCCGACTATAGAGAGTGTTACAATATATCCTCCCCGAGGTGTCACACATCCCCCCCTGTATACACCGAATAATAATATCCGACTATAGAGAGTGTTACAATGTATCCTCCCCCGAAGTGTCACACATACCCCCCCTCTATACACCGAATAATAATATCCGACTATAGAGAGTGTTACAATGTATCCTCCCCCGAGGTGTCACACATCCCCCCCTGTATACACCGAATAATAATATCTGACTATAGAGAGTGTTACAATGTATCCTCCCCCGAGGTGTCACACATCCCCCCTCTATACACCGAATAATCATATCCGACTATAGAGAGTGTTACAATGTATCCTCCCCGAGGTGTCACACACTCCCCCCTGTATACACCGAATAATAATATCCGACTATAGAGAGTGTTACAATGTATCCTCCCCCGAGGTGTCACACATCACCCCCACCCTGTATACACCGAATAATAATATCCGACTATAGAGAGTGTTACAATGTATCCTCCCCCGAGGTGTCACACATCCCCCCTCTATACACCGAATAATCATATCCGACTATAGAGAGTGTTACAATGTATCCTCCCCGAGGTGTCACACACTCCCCCCCCCCCCCCGTATATACTATATAGGTAATAATATCCGACTATAGAGAGTGTTACAATGTATCCTCCCCCGAGATGTCACACATCCCCCCCTGTATACACCGAATAATAATATCCGACTATAGAGAGTGTTACAATGTATCCTCCCCCGAGGTGTCACACACTCCCCCCCCCCGTATATACTATATAGGTAATAATATCCGACTATAGAGAGTGTTACAATGTATCCTCCTCCGAGATGTCACACATCCCCCCCCATACACCGAATAATAATATCAGATTTGTCACACATCCCCACCCCCCACCTCCTTATACACTGTATAATATTATCAGAATAATATATGATTACAATGTATCCTCCCCTGAGGTGTCACCCTCACCAGCCCCGCCCCCTGGATACACTGTATATTATTATCAGACTAATATATGAATACAATGTATCATTGCCCGAGGTGTCAGACCCCCCTCTATATCGTACCCCCTCTCGCCGTGATCTGTGCAACAAATTTTTTGGCGCTTTTGATGTTATCCGGCACGGCTTTCACCAGATTATTCTTCCATTTTGAAACGTCTTCGTTAAATTTTAAAATGCCGACGTGATCTTCCTCCGGGAGCTCTTCCAAGATTTTTGTGAAGGCTTCAAATGTCTACAAAAAAAATAAAAAAAAAGCCCAGGAAGAAGTTTAAAGCTGCAGTTTGATCTGCTTATATTTCACCTTCCCTGCCCCCCCTCCCCCCTCCCCCATCAACAAACTAATACATTTTTTAAATAAAATCTTTCCATTTTCATTACATATTTATTTTAGTTGCTGTGATGTCATCACTGGGTCTCTCTGCTCTGTGCAATGGCGGCCAATCGCAGCCTGCCTTAGTTCTCCTTAACTCTGATGCAAGCAGTGGGTGGGCCTTTGGGAGGAGTTATGCAAATATAAAAATACCTTGGAGGAAGGGGTGTCAGTCTGGAGGAGTGGGCGTTCCTAGGCAGGCTGTATTTGCATAGGTAACGCCCACAGGTGACGCTGAGCCGCAACTGAACTGAAATCCAATGAATGAAAGGGGCGGGGCCAGGGACAGTCAGGATGCCCAACCTGTGACCCTCCAGCTGCAGAACTACAAGTCCCATGATGCTTTGCAAGGCTGACAGTTACAAGCATGATTCTCAAAAGCAGAGGCATTATGGGACTTGTAGTTCCACAACAGCTGGACGTCCTCCAGCCAGGAAATGAGGCGGGGCTCCATCTGACTTCCTGCAGCTTCTAATGCATATGGCGAGAAGCTCACAGTGTGCAATGAAATCAGAGGAAGCCGTTTCAGTCCAGGAGAGGAGCTGGTAGAACTGTGCAAGACTGAAGGGGGGGGGGGGGGGATTTAAGTGCTTTAAATTTGTTTTCCTGTGAGAAATCCCCACCCCCTTCTCTTTTCTACAGGCAGCCAATAAAAGGCTTGAAACAGCACTATAAGCAGCTTACACATCTCCAGAGACAACTTGGATGGACTGTGAGCTCCGCTGCAATAATGTACATTTTTACATATTTTTTACACCGCTATGGTATATGTTGGCTTCTCATAAAGAAACAATAATAGAGAAGAGCACGGGCTTCAGATTTGTTTTTCAGGTGACCACTGGAGATTGTTTTATTGTAATTGTTATCGATCGATTTCCTCCTTCCATCCCTAGGATGGATTTTAGAGCTGACAATTATCCTCTCACAATCAGTGATTGGTGTCACCTGCTGCATCTTGCGTCCTCTCATCGATCCGCTGCAGTCGATGACAAACACCACGTTTTTAGGCAGCCTGGCGAGGCTGCTGGGAGCGAAGTAATGTACAAAGTATCCATTGACGATCTGTGAGTGAGATACAAATGTGAAATGATAATGATATTAATGGAAAGTCCATGTACTGGCAGGAGCATGCTCGCTAGTGTTCACTTCCACTGTATTGGCTCTGATTGATCACATGACATCACTACACTATGAGCTCTCACTGCATTGGCTCTGAATAATCACATGACATTCCACGACCAGCATTCACTATACTGGCTTACCTGACATCATCACAAAACCAGCTTTCATGGGTTCTGAGTGATCACATGGCATCTCCACGCTGCCATCTTCCACAACATTGGCTCTTGCTAATCACATGACACCATCAGGCTGCCAGTGTTAGCTTTATATTAGAACACGTGACCGCATTATCAGGTTTCTCCATTGACTTGCATAACCATATGATTTCACAATGCCTACCGTCTCCTCATTGGCTCTGGATGATCATATGACCCAGCCACACCCCCAGAATTCACTAAACTGTCTCTGGGTGGTCACATGACATCAGCACACTCCCAACTTTCACTAGATTGGCTCTAAATGCACACATGACATTATCACACTCCCAACTTTGACTACATTGCCCCTAAGGAGTCACGTGACATCATCAAACTCCCAGCTTTCACTACATTGGTCCTTAGGAGTCACGTGACATCATCAAACTCCCAGCTTTCACTACATTGGCCCTGAGAAGTCACATGACATCAACAGACTCCCAGCTTTCACTATACTGCCCCTGAGGAGTCAGATGACATCATCAAACTCCCAGCTTTTACTATATTGCCCCTGAGGAGTCACATGACATCATCAAACTCCCAGATTTCACTACATTGGCCCTGAGGAGTCACATGACATCATCAAACTCCCAGCTTTCACTATATTGCCCCTGAGGAGTCACATGACATCATCACACTCCCAGATTTCACTACATTGGCCCTGAGGAATCACATGGCATCATCCAACTCCCAGCTTTCACTGAAATGCCCCTGAGGAGTCACATGACATCATCAAACTCCCAGCTTTCATTATACTGCCCCTGAGGAGTCACATGACATTATCACACTCCCAGATTTCACTACATTGGCCCTGAGGAGTCACATGACATCATCGAACTCCCAGCTTTCACTAGAATGCCCCTGAGGAGTCACATGACATCATCAAACTCCCAGATTTCACTACCTTGCCCCTGAGGAGTCACATGACATCATCAAACTCCCAGATTTCACTACATTGGCCCTGAGGAGTCACATGACATCATCAAACTCCCAGCTTTCACTATATTGCCCCTGAGGAGTCACATGACATCATCAAACTCCCAGCTTTCATTATACTGCCCCTGAGGAGTCACATGACATCATCAAACTCCCAGCTTTCACTAGAATGCCCCTGAGGAGTCACATGACATCATCACACTCCCAGCTTTCACTAGAATGCCCCTGAGGAGTCACATGACATCATCACACTCCCAGATTTCACTATATTGCCCCTGAGGAGTCACATGACTGACTCTGACTACTCACATTATATTACATTTTCCCAACCAAATCAGCAGCCTTGAAGATCCCTATTAGAACAAAGGAAAGTTTTATTTTAGGTTCCTGAAAACTAACCTGGATGTTTCCAGCAGTTGTTTCTCTCTTCACGTCATATTTTATTGTAAACTCGCCATCCAGAAGGGTTTCAGAGCAGATGGCACATTTACGCTGCTGGTGCACAGTGGGCTTAAAGGTGATATGCGCCTGAAAAGTATACATTGTGTCAGCCAGAATAACTTCAGTGCGAAACCCAAAAGCAAAGGAAGACAAATGCAGACAAAGGGGGACCAAGAAAGGCATAGGAAGACCAAGGAAGACAATTTAAGGCTAAGGAGGGCCAACCAAGGAAAGCAAAGGAAGGCAAATGAAAACAAAAGAGGGTCAATGAAAGCAAAGAGAGACAAATGCATAAAATGGAGGACCAAGGAAGACAAATGAAGACTAAGGGGGGCCAAGGAAAGCAAAGGAAAACAAATGAAGACTAAGGAGGGCCAAGGAAAGCAAAGCATGACTATGGAAGACAAAAGAAGACCAAGAAAGGCAAAGAAAGACAAATGAAGGCTAAGGAGAGCAAAGGAAAAACAAGGAAGACAAATGAAGACTATGGACAACCAGGGAAAGCATAGGAAGACCAAGGAAGAAAAAGGAGGACCAAGAAAGGCAAAGGAAAACCGAGGGAGACATATTAAGATTAAGAAGGGCAAAGGAAAGCAAAGGAAGACCAAGGAAGACAAATGAAGACCAAGGAGGGTTAAGAACAGAAAAGGAAGTCCAAGAAAATCAAATGAAGACTAAGGAGGGCCAGGCAAAGCAAAGGAAGTCCAGTGAAGACAAATAAAGACTAAGCAGGGCCAAGGAAAGCAAAGGCAAATCAAGGAAGACTATGGAAGACAAAGGAGCTCTAAGGAGGGCTAAAGAGTATTAGGGAAGACAAAGGGAACCCAAGGAAGACAAAGATAGACCAAGGAGGACAAAAAGGAAGACCAAGAAAGACCAAGGAAGACAAAGAAAGATCAAGGAGGAACAAGGAGGACGAGGGAAGGCAAAAGAAGACCAAGGAAGACAAAGGAAGATCAAGAAAGACAAAGGAAGACGAAAGAAGACAAAAGAAGGGCAAAGGATGACCAAGCAAGGCAAATAAAGACCAAGGAGGACTAGGAAATACAAAGGAGGACCAAGAAAGAGCAAGGAAGACAAAGAAATGCTTTGGAGGACAAGGTAAGGCAAAGGAAAAAGAAACAAGATAAAGGTAGACTGGCCTTGTTTCCCGTGTGACTTTTTGTAACCACATCCACGAGTTCATTTGTGATGAAGGTTCCATGAGCCTCCACAAAGCTGATTTCCTGGGGCTCAATGATGTCCACGTTTATCTGTCAAACAATACATATACAATTCAGGTTCAGATCCCATTGTATGTTGTGCCAGACATTAAGCGATGTCAGTCTGGTGGAGTGGGCATTTCTATGTAGGCTTCTTTTGCATGCAGACCACTTTAGGTATTGCCCACATGTGATACTTGGCCTCCATAACTGAAATAACTGAAATCCATTAAATCAAAGGGGCAGGGCAGGCCAGGGACAGTCTGGCCGGGGATTATATAATAATCTGGCCTGCTACAGCTTCTAAAGCACATTGTGAGAAGCTCACAGTATGCAATGAAAACAGAGTAAGCCATTTCAGTACAGGAGAGGACCATGCACAACTAAATGACTGAAGGGAAGGCTGGAGGTCAGATATAACCCCTCTCCACCAGTAGATATAGACTTCTTATACAGGATGAGGGATCCCTCACAGATGATCATCTTACCTGAAAGTTTTCTACCAGCTGCTTTGGTTGCACTTTGATCTGCAGCTCATAACTCCCGTGATGCCGTTTCAGTAACTCCTCATAGGTCAGTTTGAAGATGGCGGAGGCCCGCGCCCCAACATTCACACAGATTTTGAAGTTTTCCATTTTCCTTCCCGTTGATCTAAATTTTCCAAATGTTACATTGTAAACTGAAAGTGACACTCATCAGATTGTGTTTTATGTGAATTCTACGTATCATGGAAGAGTTACTTATCAAATGATAAATCTACAATCAATCCGCTATCCAAAACGAATATATACAACTCCACATGTGAAATCGGGAAGTTTGCCATTCTTGTGACAGCTGGAGGTAACATTCTTGTCACAAGGTATGTAAAAAATACTTTTCCCAATTGTGTAAGATGGAGGGGGAGGAGTCAAAGGAGAGAGAGAGTCATATTTATAGGTGAAGGTCAGTTTTAAAGAGAGAAGGGTAAGGAGGAGTTCATTAGGGCTCATTAGAGTAAACTAGAGTTAATAAAGGGTTCCTGTGAAAGAAATGTTAGAGATACAAAAGTAACAATGTCTCTATCTCTTACCTGATCAGAGTTTATAAACAATGTCACTTTGTATCTCTCTATCTCCCATCTGATCAGAGTTTATAGACAATGTTACTTTATATCTCTCTATCTCCTGTCTGATCAGAGTTTATAAACAATGTTACTTTGTATCTCTCTATCTCCCATCTGATCAATGTTTATAAACAATGTTACTTTATATCTCTCTATCTCCCGTCTGATCAATGTTTATAAACAATGTTACTTTGTATCTCTCTATCTCAAATCTGATCAATGTTTATAAACAATGTTACTTTATATCTCTCTATCTCCCGTCTGATCAGAGTTTATAGACAATGTTACTTTGTATCTCTCTATCTCCCGTCTGATCAATGTTTATAAACAATGTTACTTTGTATCTCTCTATCTCCCGTCTGATCAGAGTTTATAGACAATGTTACTTTGTATCTCTCTATCCCCTGTCTGATCAATGTTTATATATAATGTTACTTTATATTTCTCTCCTGTCTGAACAACATTTATCCTGGAGACACAACAGAAAAAAGCAAATCTCTGCTATATGAGGGAAATCTCCTCCTAGTTGTCACCAGAGCAGGTCACCCCACATTGGAAGGTCACCTTCCTATTCTTGTTCTAGTGGATCGCCAATAATATATCTTTCTATCCCGGTGACAAATCTAGAGGATGAATCACCCAGTAAACAGCAATAAAAATCCGACAGGGGTTATAATCCTTCCTGACTTCATACAAAGAATAGGCAGGGAATGTCCCATAGCAGCTGGAGGAGGGGTACAATGGTGACACCTACTGGACAAGCCCGGCACTTTCCCCCCGGGACACCGCTCGATCGTACTGCTGCTCTGCGTCTTCCTTCTTCTTTACCACGCCGTCAGTTGTCACTCCGTCTACCGTCCTTCAACATAAAAGAGGCTTTTCAAAATTATATTCTGGTGGTCATTAGAAGATACTTTGTAATATTCTCTATACATCAAGACAAATCCGGATGAAACAAATGGAATCGTTTTTTTTATTATTATTATATTTTATTCTTTTCCCCTTGCCAGGTGTGTTGGGGTGATAAATAATAAATAGGAATGTCACCGCATTGCACCATCGATGGATCATGCATTGCGATAACACACAGTGAGACACCCCAATATAACAACGAGGATCGATTCCCTCCGCTCGGCGCGGGATGGCGCTCACATGCTGAAGTTGGTGATGAACGCGGTTTTGGGAAGTTCCACATCGAAGATCGCCTCCTGAGAAGAGTTCCCCGTGTTTTGGATCTCCGTAGTGATCAGAGTCCGGGCAAATCGGGACGTGACCTTACAATCGATGTCCATTCTGTAGATGTCCATCGAGGATCCCACCTGCAGAGAGATCACACATCTGAAAATGGAGACCTCAAGGCTCTGTACAGAGGAGCTTACACTCTAATGTCCCCCCACAGTCACATCAGTCTCTGTACCAAAGGAGCTTACACTCTAATGTCCCCTCCCCCCACAATCACATCAGTCTCTGTACAGAGGAGCTTACACTCTAATGTCCCCTCCCCCCCACAGTCACATCAGTCTCTATACAGAGGAGCTTACACTCTAATGTCCCCTCCCCCCCACAGTCACATCAGTCTCTATACAGAGGAGCTTACACTCTAATGTCCCCTCCCCCACAGTCACATCAGTCTCTGTGCAGAGGAGCTTACACTCTAATGTCCCCTCCCCCACAGTCACATCAGTCTCTATACAGAGGAGCTTACACTCTAATGTCCCCTCCCCCACAGTCACATCAGTCTCTATACAGAGGAGCTTACACTCTAATGTCCCCTCCCCCACAGTCACATCAGTCTCTGTACAGAGGAGCTTACACTCTAATGTCCCCTCCCCCAGTCACATCAGTCTCTGTACAGAGGAGCTTACACTCTAATGTCCCCTCCCCCAGTCACATCAGTCTCTATACAGAGGAGCTTACACTCTAATGTCCCCTCCCCCCACAGTCACATCAGTCTCTGTACAGAGGAGCTTACACTCTAATGCCCCCTCCCCCACAGTCACATCAGTCTCTGTACAGAGGAGCTTACACTCTAATGTCCCCTCCCCCCACAGTCACATCAGTCTCTATACAGAGGAGCTTACACTCTAATGTCCCCTCCCCCCACAGTCACATCAGTCTCTATACAGAGGAGCTTACACTCTAATGTCCCCTCCCCCCACAGTCACATCAGTCTCTATACAGAGGAGCTTACACTCTAATGTCCCCTCCCCCCCCCCACAGTCACATCAGTCTCTGTACAGAGGAGCTTACAATCTAATGTCCCCTCCCCCACAGTCACATCAGTCTCTATACAGAGGAGCTTACAATCTAATGTCCCCTCCCCCACAGTCACATCAGTCTCTATACAGAGGAGCTTACACTCTAATGTCCCCTCCCCCACAGTCACATCAGTCTCTATACAGAGGAGCTTACACTCTAATGTCCCCTCCCCCCACAGTCACATCAGTCTCTATACAGAGGAGCTTACACTCTAATGTCCCCTCCCCCCCCACAGTCACATCAGTCTCTGTACAGAGGAGCTTACAATCTAATGTCCCCTCCCCCACAGTCACATCAGTCTCTATACAGAGGAGCTTACACTGTAATGTCCCCTCCCCCACAGTCACATCAGTCTCTGTACAGAGGAGCTTACACTCTAATGTCCTCTCCCCCACAGTCACATCAGTCTCTGTACAGAGGAGCTTACACTCTAATGTCCCCTCCCCCACAGTCACATCAGTCTCTATACAGAGGAGCTTACACTCTAATGTCCCCTCCCCCCACAGTCACATCAGTCTCTGTACAGAGGAGCTTACACTCTAATGTCCCCTCCCCCACAGTCACATCAGTCTCTGTACAGAGGAGCTTACACTCTAATGTCCCCTTCCCCCCACAGTCACATCAGTCTCTATACAGAGGAGCTTACACTCTAATGTCCCCTCCCCCCACAGTCACATCAGTCTCTATACAGAGGAGCTTACACTCTAATGTCCCCTCCCCCCCCACAGTCACATACGTCTCTGTACAGAGGAGCTTACACTCTAATGTCCCCTCCCCCCACAGTCACATCAGTCTCTATTCAGAGGAGCTTACACTCTAATGTCCCCTCCCCCACAGTCACATCAGTCTCTGTACAGAGGAGCTTACACTCTAATGTCCCCTCCCCCACAGTCACATCAGTCTCTATACAGAGGAGCTTACACTCTAATGTCCCCTCCCCCACAGTCATATCAGTCTATACAGAGGAGCTTACACTCTAATGTCCCCTCCCCCCACAGTCACATCAGTCTCTATACAGAGGAGCTTACACTCTAATGTCCCCTCCCCCCACAGTCATATCAGTCTATACAGAGGAGCTTACACTCTAATGTCCCCTCCCCCACAGTCACATCAGTCTCTATACAGAGGAGCTTACACTCTAATGTCCCCTCCCCCCACAGTCATATCAGTCTATACAGAGGAGCTTACACTCTAATGTCCCCTCCCCCACAGTCACATCAGTCTCTATACAGAGGAGCTTACACTCTAATGTCCCCTCCCCCCACAGTCACATCAGTCTCTGTACAGAGGAGCTTACACTCTAATGTCCCCTCCCCCCCACAGTCACATCAGTCTCTGTACAGAGGAGCTTACACTCTAATGTCCCCTCCCCCCACAGTCACATCAGTCTCTGTACAGAGGAGCTTACACTCTAATGTCCCCTCCCCCACAGTCACATCAGTCTCTGTACAGAGGAGCTTACACTCTAATGTCCCCTCCCCCACAGTCACATCAGTCTCTATACAGAGGAGCTTACACTCTAATGTCCCCTCCCCCACAGTCACATCAGTCTCTGTACAGAGGAGCTTACACTCTAATGTCCCCTTCCCCCCACAGTCACATCAGTCTCTATACAGAGGAGCTTACACTCTAATGTCCCCTCCCCCCACAGTCACATCAGTCTCTATACAGAGGAGCTTACACTCTAATGTCCCCTCCCCCCCACAGTCACATACGTCTCTGTACAGAGGAGCTTACACTCTAATGTCCCCTCCCCCCCACAGTCACATCAGTCTCTGTACAGAGGAGCTTACACTCTAATGTCCCCTCCCCCACAGTCACATCAGTCTCTGTACAGAGGAGCTTACACTCTAATGTCCCCTCCCCCACAGTCACATCAGTCTCTGTACAGAGGAGCTTACACTCTAATGTCCCCTCCCCCACAGTCACATCAGTCTCTGTACAGAGGAGCTTACACTCTAATGTCCCCTCCCCCCACAGTCACATCAGTCTCTATACAGAGGAGCTTACACTCTAATATCCCCTCCCCCACAGTCACATCAGTCTCTGTACAGAGGAGCTTACACTCTAATGTCCCCTCCCCCCACAGTCACATCAGTCTCTGTACAGAGGAGCTTACACTCTAATGTCCCCTCCCCCCACAGTCACATCAGTCTCTGTACAGAGGAGCTTACACTCTAATGTCCCCTCCCCCACAGTCACATCAGTCTCTATACAGAGGAGCTTACACTCTAATGTCCCCTCCCCCCACAGTCACATCAGTCTCTGTACAGAGGAGCTTACACTCTAATGTCCCCTCCCCCCACAGTCACATCAGTCTCTGTACAGAGGAGCTTACACTCTAATGTCCCCTCCCCCACAGTCACATCAGTCTCTGTACAGAGGAGCTTACACTCTAATGTCCCCTCCCCCACAGTCACATCAGTCTCTATACAGAGGAGCTTACACTCACCGGAGCGCCATGGTTTGGTCGGAATTCACACACAGCGAGGAGAACCACCACTATGTTCCTCCACTTGTTAGGAGCCATTTAAAAAACGTTAAAAAAAATACGTACTTCCTGAGAACATTGATGGACATTCGGATTAATGGATAACTTTGTAGAGAAACAAAACCCCCCAAAATGTTTTACGCAACCCGAATTTCACAAGCGGTTCCTGTAGGAGGCCAATGAGGAGCTTCACTTCCAATTCTGGAAAGAGTTGTGAGGAACACGGATCAATAATTGCACATTGATCTGTAGACTGAAAACATTGGCAGGCGCTCTCCGGATGGTCGGCTCCTCTTTGATGGGGGGGGGGGGGGGCGCCTGTAAACCCGTGACACACGTGTGCTTGAAGAATGTCTCCCCTCCCCCTGAGCCCCGCCCAGAAAACAGATGATCGAGGCTTGATACACCAACAAAAACCCTTGTAAAATACAGTGAAACCTTGGTTTGAGAGTAACTTGGTTTGAGAGCGTTTTGCAAGACAAGCAAAATTGTAAAAAGAAAATTGAACTTGATATACAAGTATCGTCACAACGGAGTATAAAAGAGAAGAGAGGGCGCCTCTAAGTGTAGCAATATGGTTACATTGAATGAAGGTCCAACATTTAGCAACTCACATGCTTGATGATTAAAACAGACACATCTAATGCCCTGTACACACGACCGGACTTTCCGGCAGACTTGGTCCAACGGTCTTCCCGACGGACTTCCGACGGACTTTCTGAACGAACGGACACGCCCACACACAGACTAAAGTCCGTTCATTTTGAACGTGACTCGGGTACGACGGGCCTAGAAAAGGAAGTCAATCTCGCCGCTTTTATCAGCGAGATTGACACCTTGCGAGCCCCGTCACAGAGCATCCCAGGCCCTTAGGTCTGGTATGGATTTTATGGGGAACCCCCACGCCCAAAAAACGGCGTGGGGGTCCCCCCCACAATCCATACCAGACCCTTATCCAAGCATGCAGCCCAGCCAGGTCAGGAAAGAGGGTGGGGACGAGCGAGTGCCCCCCCCCTCCTGAACTGTACCAGGCCACATGCTCTCAACATGGGGGGGTGGGTGCTTTGGGGGAGGGGGCGCCCTGCCCCCTTGAGTGCAAGGACATTTACCTTGGGCCTTATCCTGTCTGTCATGTTCTTTTTACCACTAGCAGACATTATTTATATTTATATTTCTTTTTCTTCAGCAAACGATTTTTTCACTTTTTCGTTTTTTTGTTTTTTTCCCCCTTTTTTCTATTTTTCACTTATCCTTGATAATGCTTCGGTGCGGTTTTTCCATCACTGAATGTAAAAAAACGTTTCGAACCCTCAGCCCCTGAGGAAGGTATTTGAACACTTCATACTGGAAACGCGTCGGGCATTAGGACATTTACATTGTATGACGATCGTGTGTACAGTTTTTGTTTGGTTTTCCATGTGATAAACATTGTTCACTCGTCATATGTAGATTTTATATGTTTTTTATTCTACATTATTAAAGATGATATTTTATTCATCATTGGGTGGTCTGTTACCTTCTTTGTTCCTATTTATAGGGATGGGACCACAACGCTCCGTGTGACATGATGGGATCCTCTCTTTTCTCTAAAGCCCCGAAAAAGGGCGAAAAAGGACCAAAGATGCTGAAGAGTGAAGGAGGCCAAACACCGGATTCCACCCAATAAGTAGCACATGGACTTCTCTGGACATAGCCGTGTGACCCAACGCAGGTCAGCTTCTTGTCTGGTAATTCTGCAATTGAATATGAACTTCTCTCCAGCCTGAAATGCGTGAAAACACCCAGGAAAAGGCCATAAAAGGGTTAACAATAAAAAAACACCAAATAAAAACACGAATGGGGCCCGAGGCGTATTGGACAGTTTTTCCAGTAGTCTCAGCTGCTCCCCTCAAAACTTAAAAAGTAGGGAAAGGAGTACTTATAGAAACCCCATACAGGACAGAGGAGAAGCAAACTGACCCCTAAACCACTTCAGTGCCTGGACCACCTTCTCCCTAAACCATATCCCCCCCCCCCCCCCCTCCCCCCAGAGTATACTTTACCATTTTGGCGATGTCTCGGTTCTGTAGATTTTAGTGCTTGTAGTCTACCCCAAGTGTTCCTCAGCCGGGTGCTGTCTGGGTTTCCTTGGGGTGCAGCGAGTACAGGACCCAATCTACCCTGGATTGGCATCATGAGTTGCCATGGTGCTGGTGGGTCAGCCGCCAGCACCCCAACAACTGATTACACTATAGGTCCAGGATGCACGGCATGTCTCCAGCATTCAGGAGAAAACAATCTGCTGGGCTGCTGGAGCTCCGAGGTGATTGGGAGGCTCTGATGTGATGGAGGACCTCTGATATAAAAGGGGGGAGGCTCTGATGTGATGGAGGACCTCTGATATAAAAGGGGGGGAGGCTCTGATGTGATAGAGGACCTCTGATATAAAAGGGGGGCTCTGATGTGATGGAGGACCTCTGATATAAAGGGGGGGTCTGATGTGATAGAGGACCTCTGATATAAAGGGGGGGGGGCTCTGATGTGACGGAGGACCTCTGATATAAAAGGGGGGGAGGCTCTGATGTGATGGAGGACATCTGATATAAAAGGGGGGGCTCTGATGTGACGGAGGACCTCTGATATAAAAGGGGGGGAGGCTCTGATGTGATGGAGGACCTCTGATATAAAAGGGGGAGAGGCTCTGATGTGATGGAGGACCTCTGATATAAAAGGGGGGGGCTCTGATGTGATGGAGGACCTCTGATATAAAGGGGGGGTCTGATGTGATAGAGGACCTCTGATATAAAGGGGGGGGGCTCTGATGTGACGGAGGACCTCTGATATAAAAGGGGGGGAGGCTCTGATGTGATGGAGGACATCTGATATAAAAGGGGGGGCTCTGATGTGATGGAGGACCTCTGATAGAAAAGGGGGGGGTCTGATGTGATGGAGGACCTCTGATATAAAAGGGGGGGGGGGTCTGATGTGATGGAGGACCTCTGATAGAAAAGGGGGGGTCTGATGTGATGGAGGACTTCTGATATAAAGAGGGGGGGAGAAGTCTGGTGTGATGGAGGACCTCTGATATAAAGGGGATGGGGGGTTCTCAAGTGATGGAGGACCTCTGATATGAAGGGGGGGTCTGATGTGATGGAGGACTTCTGATATAAAGGGGTCTTTCTTGTAAGAACTTCATTTCATCCAGGTGGTTGTGCGCATCATCCAGGGCTCAGGTTTCCAATTGATACCTTTTAGACCGGGGGGGGGGGGGTACCTCCAGATATTGCATACTTTTAAGGGCCGGTACACACTGCTGTGACAAAGTCCCATGACAAGTCGTTCCCTTTTAACAGCAACGGAACTGTTTTAATCGATGCAATCAAGTCACTCAGACTTAGAAAAAGGTTCCTGCGCTGCTTTGGGGCCCCTTCATCACAACCTCCATTGACTTTTTTGTTACGCCCTTGGCACCGGCTGTATACAAATATTCGGCTCCTTGGCGCCGAGAGGCCACATATTTGAATTGCGGTCACTACAGCGGCGCGCTCCCAGCAGTTACCGGAGCATAACGGAAAGCTCCCAATCGCAAGTTTTTGGATCACGTGACCGCCAATCACGGAGGTCACGTGATCTTAAACCTTGCCCCGCCTCCTGGCATCCTAAACCTCTTTAAAGGGCCGGGAAGCACCGGCACAAAGAGGTTCAAGAAGTCGTATGCAAGCTGAGATGAAGTCACACGGTGTATGGGGGGATCCGAAGCCGCGCTGGTGGGACCCGGCCCTTGAGGTTGCTGCGACTGAAGAAAGGTTGGGAAAATACTGGTTCACCACCCCCCCCCAATGTATTTAAAGCAGAACTCCACCCCAGCAAAAAATTAAAGGTGAGCAGCTACACACTTTTTATTCGGACACTTACCTGTCCTGGAATCCAGCGATGTCGGCACCCCAGACAATGTTTCCATCGGCTCTCTGGTGCCACCGCCATTACCTGTAAGGGAAACAGGCAGTAGAGCCTTAAAGCTTCACAGGCGGTTCCATATTGTGCTTTCTGAATGGCCCAGCGGCGGAGGAAGGAGGGGGCCCCCCTAAGGTCACCGCGCCAAGATCTCTCAGAAGTGGGGAACGGTACCTGTCAAAGTACCCGCTCCCCCCTCCAAGGTGCCATATATGTGGCACCGGAGGGGGAGGCAGGTAAGTATCGCTTCCACTTTTGGGTGGAGCTCCGCTTTAAAGCATAACTGACATGGACAACAGCCCTCACTGCCTCTCTGAAAAGCGATCCGCAGTGGATAGTGCAGTATAGATTGTTGGGGATATTTCCCAGACTTTCCTCACTCGGTGACACCCAGCGCCAAGTATTTTCCCACCAAATTATCTTAAATATTAAAAATTGGACACAAAGCACATCGCAATTCTCCCCCCCCCCCCCCCCCCTGAAATCTTAACAAAGCATTTCCCCGATTCTATGCAGAGGTCTCTGCTCAAGCAGAAAGCTGTCCAAAAAAAAAAAAAAAGGGAAGAACAGGAAGTCTGCCAAGTTTCTCAAAATTCCTCAGCTGCTGAGCGAACTATAAACATTGTAACGTTTTGTTTTTTAGATCAAAGGAATGAACTTCTGTCTGTAGATGAGGGCAGTATAACCACCTAAAGACTAAACCTTTTTCTGACACTTGTTGCTTACAAGTTAAAATCAGTATTTTTTGCTAGAAAATTACTTAGAACCCCCAAACATTATATATATAATTTTTTAAGCAGAGACCCTAGAGAATAGAATGGCGGTTGTTGCAATATTTTACGTCACACTGTATTTGCACAGCGGTCTTTCACATGCAATTTTTTTGGGAAAAAAAAAATACCCTTTACCCCTTCAATGCCTTCCCGCCCAGACCAATTTTCAGCTTTCAGCGCACTTTGAATGACAAAGTCATGTGACACTGTACCCAAACTACATTTTTATCATTTTGCTCCCACAAATAGAGCTTTCTTTTCGTGGTATTTGGCTGCAATTTTTAATTTTCTGCTAAACAAATAAAAAAAAAAAAAGTTTTTTTTTTCCTGTTACAAAACTTTGTAAATAAGTTTTCTCCTTCACCGACGGGCACTGATATACACTAATGGAAGGTATTGATGGGCATCACTGTTTGGCAGGCATTGTTTGGCACCAATTAGCATCCATTGTGGGCACCAGTGGTTGGCATTCTCCGGGGGGGGGGGGGGGGGGGTTGGAGAGATCATCAATCAGCACAGACCCCCTCCCCCATCAGAGCAGCTGATCGGCTCTCCTCTACTTGCATCTGTCAGACATGAGCGAGGAAAAGCCGATCACCGGCTCTTCCTGTTTACAATGTGGTCAGCTGTGATTGGACACGGCTGATCACGTGGTAAAGAGTCTCCGTCAGAGATTTTACCTGGATCGGAGTTGTGGGGTATCAGACTGACACACCGCAACAACGATCGCCGCGATGTGCGCCCCCCGGAGACACGCATCGGCTTGTTATCCTGAAAGGCGTCATATGACGTTCGGTGAGGATAACACAACCACTTTACTGACGTCATTTTTCTATATGGTGGGCGGCAAGTGGTTAATGATTTATTTTTTTTTTTTTTTAAAAACACAAACAGTAAAGTTAGCCCAATTTTTTTTTGTATAATGTGAAATGTTACGCCGCGAGAATCGTGATCTTTATTCTAAACAAAAAAAAAAAAAATTGTGATTCCCATTTTCCCCAGAATCGTGCAGCTCTATGAGGAGGCTGCACAATCCTTTTTTGCTCGATATACAACAAGCTTTATTACAAATCGTGCAAGTTGACAAAGTCGGACTCTGGCACATTGCTGATCACCAGACCTCCTACTCCCTCAACTCGTTTCCCCCAATAAGAAGTTTAGTCATCACTGAGGTGAGAACAATATAATTGGGGAGGGGTGAACGTTGTGCCATAGTCCGGCATTGTGCTTTGGCACTATTTACAATAAAGCTTGTTGTGTATCAAGCAAAAAAAAAAAAAACAGCAGAAGGAAACCCTTGTATCTGGATGCTGCGGGGGAGGAACTGACCCCAGTAGGTAAGTACTCATGTCTGGAGGATGATCTGTAAAGACTGCCTGGAATGAGGACATCTATATGTATAAGACCCCTCTTGCACGGGGGGGGGGGCTGTTTGGTTGCAGGGGGCACCAGGGAGGGGACAGGCCCCCACTGCAGGCAGCCTAGCAAAGTCTATGGCAGGACGGGGCGGAATGTCTTGTGGAAGGTCGGGGCCCGTCTGCTCAGGAAGAGGCAGCCCAGCAGTACTCAGTACAGCATTCAGCCCCGTCCTGCCCACCATAGGGTTAGACCGGCCGCCTACAGAGCTGCACCTTCCCTCCTGGGTGCTGAGAGGGATGCACTGCAAGTAACCCCCCCCCCACAGTGTGCAGGGCGGGGGAGGGGGGTGTCACATGACTGACAGGTGACCCATTCGAGGTTACAAGTTTCCTGTAGTATCTGCATCTTGATTATTTTCCCTGCTAGAATCGCTATGAAGCCGCATGACACCGATGAACAGAAGGAACGAGGAGACTCCCAATAATTCCAGAATGATCCGTTTTGAAGATTTTTTTATTCAAATGACAGAAAATACACAGAGAACTATTTCAGATTCTTTGCGTTGTTCGCCTGCATCTTCTTCATTCCTTTCTTGTTGTGTTTTTTGGCAAAACGCATATTCCTCATAAACTTGGGATCCACCTGAAAGACAAAGAACAAACGGATGTGAGAAGATTCCAGCATGGAAAAGAAGAAAGGTAACAGCGCCCCCTGCAGGGACAACTCAATCCATACACCGGGTCCACTCACAGGTGCCGAGGCTCGATGTGTCCCAACACACTCCAATACAACAGTAATAAGGAGAGACGGAAAAACTGTAATCCTTGAAGTGACGTTTATTGGTACAACAGAGTGACAATAATACAAAGCTGACGCGTTTCGGCAATAGCCTTAGTTGTAGCTACGACTAAGGCCATTGCCGAAATGCGTCCTGCTGCTGCGTCTATTGGACACAAACAGCAAGACTCAGCCCGCCCCCCCCTGCATCATTGGATTCTATTGACAGCAGCGGGAGCCAATGGCTGCGCTGCTATCAATCTATCCAATCAGGACCCAGGACACTGGCTGGAGCTGCTGTCCCCGTCGCTGGAAATACGGGGTTCAGGTAAGTAAAAGGGGGGTCTGGAGTTGGTGCATCACAGGAGGGTTTTCACCCTATTATATAGAATATAAACCTCGGGGGGGGGGGGGGGTTACACAACTCCTTCAATGCTGCTCCACAATGTGCTGCCGGGGGGGGGGGATTATTTACAGCTTGAAATAAAGTCTGAGCCACTTACAGCTCTTAAAAGTTTATGTGCAGAGAGACAAAGATACCCCCAGAGAGGAGTTCTGCAGGACTAAAAAGTAGAGATGCACTGGAATTTCAGCTGACGAAACATATCGGGCCAAAAACATCCTGTTCTGCAATTTGCCGAAAGAAAAATGTTGCCGATAATGGCGCAGAAAAAAAAAGGGCGGGGCCATCCCGCCGGGTGCCGCACATGTTTCATCCCGGCGCGCCCCTCAGAGTCTCCCCTCCCTCCCACTCCTGTCCTACACAACCCCTCCCCAGTGCCTGGTAATGCATGTCACGCTGTGTGTCAGAGATCTGAATCGCCGTGCAGCCGATGCCCCGCGGAATCATTGTGCCGTGTGTCATAGGAGGCGGGACATCGGCAATTCAGATCCAGATCTGACACACAACCTGACATTCATTACCAGACACTGGGGAGGGGCTGTACATGATGGGCATTGGTGAGGCTGCTACAACTGACTGGTAGGAAGCATCTGACAGGCACTTGTGAAACTGCACTTGGACACTGGAGAGGCTGCACTGATCTCCTGTACCATGTCTGCAGTCTCTGACCATCTCCTGTACTATGTCTGCAGTCTCTGACCATCTCCTGTACCATGTCTGCAGTCTCTGATCATCTCCTGTACTATGTCTGCAGTCTCTGATCATCTCCTGTACTATGTCTGCAGTCTCTGATCATCTCCTGTACTATGTCTGCAGTCTCTGATCATCTCCTGTACTATGTCTGCAGTCTCTGATCATCTCCTGTACTATGTCTGCAGTCTCTGATCATCTCCTGTACTATGTCTGCAGTCTCTGATCATCTCCTGTACTATGTCTGCAGTCTCTGATCATCTCCTGTAATATGTCTGCAGTCTCTGATCATCTCCTGTACTATGTCTGCAGTCTCTGATCATCTCCTGTACTATGTCTGCAGTCTCTGATCATCTCCTGTACTATGTCTGCAGTCTCTGATCATCTCCTGTACTATATCTGCAGTCTCTGACCATCTCCTGTACTATGTCTGCAGTCTCTGATCATCTCCTGTACTATGTCTGCAGTCTCTGATCATCTCCTGTACTATGTCTGCAGTCTCTGATCATCTCCTGTACTATATCTGCAGTCTCTGACCATCTCCTGTACTATGTCTGCAGTCTCTGACCATCTCCTGTACTATGTCTGCAGTCTCTGATCATCTCCTGTACTATGTCTGCAGTCTCTAATCATCTCCTGTACTATGTCTGCAGTCTCTGATCATCTCCTGTATTATGTCTGCAGTCTCTGATCATCTCCTGTATTATGTCTGCAGTCTCTGATCATCTCTTGTACTATGTCTGCAGTCTCTGATCATCTCCTGTAATATGTCTGCAGTCTCTGATCATCTCCTGTATTATGTCTGCAGTCTCTGATCATCTCCTGTACTATGTCTGCAGTCTCTGATCATCTCCTGTATTATGTCTGCAGTCTCTGATCATCTCCTGTATTATGTCTGCAGTCTCTGGTCATCTCCTGTATTATGTCTGCAGTCTCTGATCATCTCCTGTATTATGTCTGCAGTCTCTGATCATCTCCTGTACTATGTCTGCAGTCTCTGACCATCTCCTGTACTATGTCTGCAGTCTCTGATCATCTCCTGTACTATGTCTGCAGTCTCTGATCATCTCCTGTATTATGTCTGCAGTCTCTGATCATCTCCTGTACCATGTCTGCAGTCTCTGATCATCTCCTGTACTATGTCTGCAGTCTCTGATCATCTCCTGTATTATGTCTGCAGTCTCTGATCATCTCCTGTACTATGTCTGCAGTCTCTGATCATCTCCTGTACTATGTCTGCAGTCTCTGACCATCTCCTGTATTATGTCTGCAGTCTCTGATCATCTCCTGTACTATGTCTGCAGTCTCTGACCTTCTCCTGTATCATGTCTGCAGTCTCTGATCATCTCCTGTATAAAAATATTTTTTAAAAACAGTCATTTTCAGTTTAGTTTTCAGCACCAAAACACCCATTTGGTGCTTCCCTAGTAAAAAGACCCCGTGTGCACAGGAGGCTGAAGACACACGGGAGGGGGGGGGGGGGGTAGGAGATGCTCCAAGGCTGATAATATTCAGAGCCGGTGTTCTATCAAGAAAAACCTAAAACCTCTGGTCGAAAAATGCCCCCCGATGGGTCTGCGCATGCGAGGTAACAAACGTCACTTCTGCTGAAATGTCGACCAGCTGGCGTGACGTCGTCTGGAGGCATTTTTTTCGATGGGACGGGCCGTATACAAAGCTATGCAAACAGTGGAGGGAGAATGTAATTGTCAGATTGCGCCTCAGTGTTGCAGGGCGGGGGGGGGGTTACAACACAGCCACATCCCGCCCCCTGCAACAGTGAGGCTCAATCTGAGGATTACATTCTCCCTCCACCGTTTGCATAGCGTTGGCTAATGTCCCCGATGGGTCTGCGCATGCGCTGTGTTGACGTCATGCCAGCTGATCAACATATCAGCTGCAGTGATGTTTGTTACTGCGCATGCGCAGACCCATCAGGGGCATTTTTTGATAAAACACCAGCTTCAGACATATGAGGAGAGAACACATCAGTATTTTATAAAAGGACACTCAACTTGCCCATCCCCCAAACCTCCATATACCCCCTTCAGCCCCCTCACACTTTATTGGTTGTGACATCCCTGCCTGGGTCATGTGACTTTGCCCGGCACCATCACCAGGTCACATGATTAGAGAATTGGCAGGTATTCTTGGAAGGAGCTACAAGGTGTAATTGGAAGCCCTTTCAAGGGACATGATCTCTGCCCCCGGGGTGGACACGGTGTCCGAATAAATCTATTACTCAAGTATTTTTTATATATATATATATATATATATATATATATATATATATATATATATATATATATATATATATATATATATATATATATATATATATATATATATATATATATATATATATATATATATATATATATATATAAAAGTTCAAAGTGTTGGTTTGAAATAAAATGTAATAATTAGGTGTATACAGTTTATCTCCACACTCCCCTAAGGACGGGGGGGGGATGGGGGCGTCCATGGGGGGGTCCCAGACTTTCATCACACAGAGTTCAGGGATGGAGTCAGAGAGGACAGAACGCCCCCCGACACCGAACTACACTGACCGTCCAATCCCATCACTGCATTATATTCTTCTATATCGGGGTGATTACGGAGCCCCCCCCAATCATCTCACAGTACAACATTCAATTTTCTACAACAATCACTTTCAAATTAACCTCATAAAAATCTGTGTGAGAGAAAAGTTCCTCCCATCCAATCACATTGATAGCCCAAAATAAAGTCTATAAAAATCACACCGGGAAGTCCGAAAACCACCCCCAACATTTCCCACCAAACAGAGGCACCAGAAAAACATTACATCTCCCCCAGGAGGAGGCGGGACAAACAACTCAGGACTATCATACCACATAAATATACAACTTTATTATATTTTTTAAATAAACAAAATCATTTAAACTCTCAGGCACCACCCAGCCTGAAAATAAGCCACACCCCCCATCTTCTGTCTATAGGTAGAGAATAATAAGCCACACCCCCATCTTCTGTCTATAGGTAGAGAATAAGCCACACCCCCATCTTCTGTCTATAGGTAGAAAATAAACCACACCCCATCTTCTGTCTATAGGTAGAGAATAAGCCACACCCCCATCTTCTGTCTATAGGTAGAGAATAATAAGCCACACCCCCATCTTCTGTCTATAGGTAGAGAATAAGCCACACCCCCATCTTCTGTCTATAGGTAGAGAATAATAAGCCACACCCCCATCTTCTGTCTATAGGTAGAGAATAAGCCACACCCCGTCTTCTGTCTATAGAAAATAATAAGCCACACCCCTTCTGTCTATAGGTAGAGAATAATAAGCCACACCCCTTCTGTCTATAGGTAGAGAATAATAAGCCACACCCCTCGTCTTCTGCCTATAGGTAGAGAATAAGCTACACCCCCTTTAATTGGTAGAGAATAGTCCACACCCCCCTGTCCTATGGCTGACTATTGGTAGATCACAGGCTGAGCTCCACACACAGGACCCTCTCCCCTCCCCCACTTACCCCCTTGAGGGACTCGTATCTCTGGGATCGGGGTTTCTTGATGCCGTTTCTGTGCCATTTACGGGCTGTGAAAAGAAAACGTCACAATTATTCACCAGATTTATTATTCACCAGATTCAGAGGATAGAGAGAGGCGGGAGCTCTGACAGGAGCCCCTCCCATCCTCCGCACATTGTACTGCCTGGAGGGGAAGCCGCCAGTGAGCTCCGTACATTCCGACCCAACAATGGTGGATCCAGAATTATGACATCATAAGGGGGGGAGGGGACACCAGACGTCATGCAGGTCACAGAACGCGGCTCTTATGGAAATACTCCGACCTCAATGTATAGGAAATATTTTTAAAGGCGCACTCCATCTTCTGAAAGGTTTCATAAAATAATGAGTGTTAATTATATTTTTTTTAACCCTTTCACTGCCAGATCGATGGCCGACCGGCTCCTGTACATTTACGTCGGCAGTTTGAAGATGGATCTCGGTAACGGCGGGAGCCGCTGTCACAACTGAGGTATCCATCTTCTGAGCCGGCAGTCCTGTTTACGATAATGGTGGTCTCTGCGGTGGATTCGCCACAAGATCACCGTTGGGGGCGGGAGAGGGGTCACCCCCCCCGCTCTCCGCTGCTTATCGGAGCCGTTGGGAGCGGCGGAGGCCATCGGGACCTGTTTGTAGCCGGGTATGGAGAGGAGTGAGGGGAACATGGGGCCCCCTCCCCCTGGGCCCCACCGTCTCCATACTATAGCAAAACGTCAGCTCCGCCCACACGTCTTAAAAAGGCACATTTTATTTGTTGTCATTTTTTTCAAATGACAAAATTATTTTTTATTATTATTTTTTTTTATTGCATTTAAGTCCAAATACGAGAAGTGAGGACTTTGTGACCCCCCAGATCTCATATATAAGAGGACCTGTCATGGCTTTTTCTATCACAAGAGATGTTTACATTCCATATAATAGGAATTAAAGTGACAATTTAAAAAACAAAAAACAAACAAGTGTAAAAATAAATAAAATCATGTAAAAATAAATAAGAAATAAATAAAATGTTTTGGACGCGTCCCGTCCCGATGAGCTCGCGCTCAGAAGTGAAGCATACGTGAGTCTGGACACTGCATGGTCTCCTCCCAGCCCCCGCTCTGTATAGGAGGTGAGAACCTCGTCTTATGGGCCGGAGGAAGTAAAAATATGTACCAGTGTCAGATGGGACTTGTAGTCCTCACTACACCATCTGGGACTGCCAGGGGGAGGGTAGGGGAGCACTGGCTGGGACTGAGGGGGGGAGGCACAGACGCGACACGAGGGGGGGCACAGACACGGGGAGGGGGGGGGAGAAAGACGCGACACGGGGAGGGGGGGGGGAGAAAGACGCGACACGGGGAGGGGGGGGGGAGAAAGACGCGACACGGGGAGGGGGGGGGGAGAAAGACGCGACACGGGGAGGGGGGGGGAGAAAGACGCGACACGGGGAGGGGGGGGGGAGAAAGACGCGACACGGGGAGGGGGGGGGGGAGAAAGACGCGACACGGGGAGGGGGGGGGGGAGAAAGACGCGACACGGGGAGGGGGGGGGGAGAAAGACGCGACACGGGGAGGGGGGGGGGAGAAAGACGCGACACGGGGAGGGGGGGGGGAGAAAGACGCGACACGGGGAGGGGGGGGGGAGAAAGACGCGACACGGGGAGGGGGGGGGGGAGAAAGACGCGACACGGGGAGGGGGGGGGGGGGGGGAGAAAGACGCGACACGGGGAGGGGGAGAAAGACGCGACACGGGGAGGGGGGGGGGGAGAAAGACGCGACACGGGGAGGGGGGGGGGAGAAAGACGCGACACGGGGAGGGGGGGGGAGAAAGACGCGACACGGGGAGGGGGGGGGAGAAAGACGCGACACGGGGAGGGGGGGGGGAGAAAGACGCGACACGGGGAGGGGGGGGAGAAAGACGCGACACGGGGAGGGGGGGGAGAAAGACGCGACACGGGGAGGGGGGGGAGAAAGACGCGACACGGGGAGGGGGGGGAGAAAGACGCGACACGGGGAGGGGGGGGGAGAAAGACGCGACACGGGGAGGGGGGGGAGAAAGACGCGACACGGGGAGGGGGGGGGAGAAAGACGCGACACGGGGAGGGGGGGAGAAAGACGCGACACGGGGAGGGGGGGGAGAAAGACGCGACACGGGGAGGGGGGGAGAAAGACGCGACACGGGGAGGGGGGGGAGAAAGACGCGACACGGGGAGGGGGGGAGAAAGACGCGACACGGGGAGGGGGGGGGAGAAAGACGCGACACGGGGAGGGGGGGGGAGAAAGACGCGACACGGGGAGGGGGGGGAGAAAGACGCGACACGGGGAGGGGGGGGAGAAAGACGCGACACGGGGAGGGGGGGGAGAAAGACGCGACACGGGGAGGGGGGGGAGAAAGACGCGACACGGGGAGGGGGGGGAGAAAGACGCGACACGGGGAGGGGGGGGAGAAAGACGCGACACGGGGAGGGGGGGGAGAAAGACGCGACACGGGGAGGGGGGGGAGAAAGACGCGACACGGGGAGGGGGGGGAGAAAGACGCGACACGGGGAGGGGGGGGAGAAAGACGCGACACGGGGAGGGGGGGGAGAAAGACGCGACACGGGGGGGGGGGAGAAAGACGCGACACGGGGGGGGGGGGGGGGGAGAAAGACGCGACACGGGGGGGGAGAAAGACGCGACACGGGGGGGGGGAGAAAGACGCGACACGGGGGGGGGGGAGAAAGACGCGACACGGGGAGGGGGGGGAGAAAGACGCGACACGGGGAGGGGGGGGAGAAAGACGCGACACGGGGGGGGGGGGGGGGGAGAAAGACGCGACACGGGGGGGGAGAAAGACGCGACACGGGGGGGGGAGAAAGACGCGACACGGGGGGGGGAGAAAGACGCGACACGGGGGGGGGAGAAAGACGCGACACGGGGGGGGGGGGGGGAGAAAGACGCGACACGGAGGGGGAGAAAGACGCGACACGGGGGGGGGGGGAGAAAGACGCGACACGGGGGGGGGGGGGAGAAAGACGCGACACGGGGGGGGGGAAGAAAGACGCGACACGGGGGGGGGAAGAAAGACGCGACACGGGGGGGGGGGGGAAGAAAGACGCGACACGGGGGGGGGGGGGGGAGAAAGACGCGACACGGGGGGGGGGGGAGAAAGACGCGACACGGGGGGGGGAGAAAGACGCGACACGGGGGGGGGAGAAAGACGCGACACGGGGGGGGGGAGAAAGACGCGACACGGGGGGGGAGAAAGACGCGACACGGGGGGGGGAGAAAGACGCGACACGGGGGGGGGGGGGAGAAAGACGCGACACGGAGGGGGAGAAAGACGCGACACGGGGGGGGGGGGGGGGGGGGGGAGAAAGACGCGACACGGGGGGGGGGAGAAAGACGCGACACGGGGGGGGGAGAAAGACGCGACACGGGGGGGGGAGAAAGACGCGACACGGGGGGGGGGGGAGAAAGACGCGACACGGGGGGGGGGGAGAAAGACGCGACACGGGGGGGGGGGGGGGGAAAGAAAGACGCGACACGGGGGGGGGGGGGGAAAGAAAGACGCGACACGGGGGGGGGGAAGAAAGACGCGACACGGGGGGGGGGGAGAAAGACGCGACACGGGGGGGGGGGGGAGAAAGACGCGACACGGGGGGGGGGGGGGAGAAAGACGCGACACGGGGGGGGGGGGGGGAGAAAGACGCGACACGGGGAGGGGGGGGAGAAAGACGCGACACGGGGAGGGGGGGGGAGAAAGACGCGACACGGGGAGGGGGGGGGGAGAAAGACGCGACACGGGGAGGGGGGGGGGAGAAAGACGCGACACGGGGAGGGGGGGAAGAAAGACGCGACACGGGGGGGGGGGGAAGAAAGACGCGACACGGGGAGGGGGGGGAAGAAAGACGCGACACGGGGGGGGGGGGGAAAGAAAGACGCGACACGGGGGGGGGGAAAGAAAGACGCGACACGGGGGGGGGGGAAAGAAAGACGCGACACGGGGGGGGGGGAGAAAGACGCGACACGGGGGGGGGGGAGAAAGACGCGACACGGGGGGGGGGGGTGGGGGTAGAAAGACGCGACACGGGGGGGGGGGGGAGAAAGACGCGACACGGGGGGGGGGGGGGGAGAAAGACGCGACACGGGGGGGGGGGGGAGAAAGACGCGACACGGGGGGGGGGGGAGAAAGACGCGACACGGGGGGGGGGGGGGAGAAAGACGCGACACGGGGGGGGGGGGGAGAAAGACGCGACACGGGGGGGGAAGAAAGACGCACAGGGGGGAAGAAGAGCACGGGGGGGGGGGGGGGGCTTGGGGATTGAAAGACGTGACAGGGGTGGGGGGGTGGGGGAGAAAGACGCGACACGGGGGGGGGGTTGGGGGTGCGGCTAGACGCGACACGGGGGGGGGGGATAAAGACGCGACACGGGGGGGGGGGATAAAGACGCGACACGGGGGGGGAGAAAGACGCGACACGGGGGGGGGGGGGGAGACGCGACATGAAGGGAGGGGTTACATACATTGGTTGTGGGGTGGGGGAGGGAGGAGGGGGGAGGGAGGAAGGGGGAGGAGGGGGGGGGAGAGTACATACATTGGTTGTGAGTTGTGTGGTTCTTGGATTTCGCCATTATGGATTCTGTGGAGACAAAAACACAAATCTAAGTGATGTGATTGGAGGAGACAGACAGACAGACGACAGATCTCATTGGACTCCAAAACCAACTCCGCCCACAAAACCGAGACCCCAAACTAATCACTGAGACCCCCCAATACCCCCCCGGGGGCCACAACATGACCGACATCAACCCGAGAGATCCACATCACTGGGGGGAGGGGGGGAGGGGGACGAATACTGAGAGAGATTTGAACACCCCAATATCATCAGAACCCCAAATGTCTCCAATGCTGGAGAAGGGGGGGGAGGGGGGGCTCCGCTGTACAGATCAGTGATGGGGGAGGGGGGGGGGGACTCTATTGTTTTGGGGACCTCATTGGTTGTCATGTCTGATCTCAGGGGCCCCACATACAGCCAATACTAGAGAGGGGCTCCATCTATGGATATCATGAGGGGCCCCTCCCGGGGGGATCCTGGAAATACCTCCCCATCCCCCACTCAGACACCCCCTCCTGTCCCCCCGACCACCTACCGGCCCTCTCCCCCCCTCCCCCGCACAGGATTCCCCCGGATTACCCGGACAGGACCGACACTCACCCCCAACCTCTGTCAGAGCAAACCGGAAGAGAGAGAGATCGCGGTGCACGCCGGGAGAAGAGAACGTCCGGAGCGCCGCCTAATCCCTTCCGCCGGAACTCCGAGACCGAAACAAACGTTCCGCCTCATTCCCCTCCCCCTCCGCCTTCCTCCCCCCCACAGACAACGCACCCAAATTATTATTATTTTATGTTACATAGAAAAACAAAACATTCGCTATTATTATTCTTGTTGTCATAATAATTACATTTATGTCATATTATTATTTATTGTTACATTTATTTATTTATTTTTGTGCTGTTTGATTTTTTTTTCCTTTTGCAATTATTTTTTTAAACATTTTTTGTCTCTCTTCATCCTTCATACATTCCCCTCCCCCCCCCCCCCCCCCATGACAAGCAATGCGGCTCCAAATATACTTTGTTTTCTTTTATTACAAAATGTCGTCTTCCTCCATATCTTACTCTTTTACTTCTTTTTTTGTCTTTCTTGTTTTTCATTATTAAAAATAATATAAAATGTCGTCATTTCTTCTTCTTTGGACTCCTCTAATATCCGTCATATCATTCCAATATACAGCAATATACAACAATATACATCAATATACACCAATATACATCAATATA
>JBBGZY010002731.1:0-185000 GCA_037952925.1 Lithobates clamitans
AACTGACAGGCAGACCTGATTGGAAAGCCCGTTTGAAAGAACCCTTCAGCTTTAGTAAATAAATCCCAATGTGCTTAATCCACCTTGCCTACCTCACTTGAAATGAACAAATCAGATAAACAAATATACAGGATGTCAGCACCAATTTTCAGCTGACCTAGAAGACCCTTTAGAAAGATTCCTTTCCACCTCATTATGAAAATCCGGTTCTATGATGGTACTCAGAGGTGCACACAAACTTCAGGATAATTAGTAATCTCGATCTAATATACAAAATATCATTCCATCCCTTATTTCACGCTTTAATTCAGATAAATCCCTCATCCAGCCTCATCCCCAGTCTAGACAATCTGCTGCAGCTCTGCAAAGAAACCAGTCAGCCTCCAGGTTTGAAGCTAGGTTCACATTGCAGTGATTTGGCATTTGACATGTCAAATCGGTGGCTATTCCTGGTGTAGCATCACATATTGCGACCCATCACATATCGCTACCCGCTGGAGTGCGCATGTGCCACACCGCCATATGAGTTTCAACACTTTTACGACATAACTCCACCCCTAAGTCCAGGTTCAAGCCCCACCATCCAAGTGGACATAGAGCCAGATTATAATTATGCCGAGCGAAGCGAGGCCGTGCCCGAAGTGTGGCGAGTGAAGCAATCCCATGAGGGGTGCGGAGTTTTGCCGTAAAAGTGTTGGAGCGCATATGGCGTCGTCGTGCATGTGATGGGTCGCCATATGTGACGCTACACCGGCAATGGCACTGTCCGAATCGGTGTAATGCCACACAGATTCTCAAAAGTAGTTTCTGTTCTACTTTTGGCGACTTCGGGGTGTGATTTGTATAGAAATCTGTGCAGCAAACCTGGGTTCATTGTCAAAGCTTAACTGAACAAGCTGAAGTTAGAAGCTGATTGGCTACCATGCACAGCTGCACCAGTTTTAGTAAATCAACCCCAATGTATCTCTCCTTAGACAGTATAGTAGATACCAAACTCGTCCTATATAGAACACTGAAGGGCTCTGCCTATGGAATACAACCCTGCAGAGTTTATCCTTTGTACTATCCCTCTCCTGTCTTGTTCTGAGTCCGGCACCGCTGGTTGTAATCCCCTTTTCTTCTTCCTACCAGAGCTCTCCCCGGTCTAGGGAGCACTCCTAGGGGCAGAGCTCTCCCCGATCTATGGAATATTCCTCAGGTCAGAGCTCAGCCCAACTCAATTTTGTTCCAGAGTGGAAAGGGAAGTTCCTGTCCCACTGCCGGTCTAGGGAGCACTCCTCGGGTCAGAGCTCTCCCCGGCCTAGGGAGCACTCCTCGGGTCAGAGCTCTCCCCGGCCTAGGGAGCACTCCTCGGGTCAGAGCTCTCCCCGGCCTAGGGAGCACTCCTCGGGTCAGAGCTCTCCCCGGCCTAGGGAGCACTCCTCGGGTCAGAGCTCTCCCCGGCCTAGGGAGCACTCCTCGGGTCAGAGCTCTCCCCGGCCTAGGGAAGATTCCTCAGGTCAGAGTTCAGCCCAACTCAATTTAGTTCCAGAGCGGAAAGGACAGTTCCTGTCCCACTGGCAGTCTACCAGATCACAGCTCTGTATACATTATATGAAGCAGCAAGAGAGGACACCTCCATCTAAATGTAGACTGTGTACAGAACGAGTGACATGAATTAAGAGTAACATTATTGCACTTCTGTACTCACGGGCAGGACTGGGGCGGAAAACAGCCAGGTGTGGCTGGTGGCAGCCAAGCGGGCCAATATTCTGCAAGTGGAACTGGGATCAGTAGCCACAGGAAAGCAGAAGAAAGTGGGTTTTCTGTTCACTCCATTTGTGCTACTGTGTTAGAGGCTGAAAGTCTTTGCCTGTAATGGGCCTGTGCTGAACAAACGGTTAGTTCCCTAAGGAGTGAATGATTAGGAGCTGTACATAAGAAACCAAGAGTGTGCAGGAGGACATGGGAAGAATCTGTAAACAGGGAGGAAGTTGTCCTTGAAGTTCAGGTTGGGCATCCCATAATTCCTTACCCTATCCAAGTTATCATCCCCTAATAAAGAAAACAAAGACAAGCCAAGAACAGGTTTCTGAGTTGGAGTGAATGAAGGAAATGTGATGCGATTGCCAGCCAATCACCTAGCATTTCCTTCATTCACTGTCCTTGGCTTGGGCAGCAGTGGGGAACCCCAACTTCGACTCCGATGTAGGTTTTGCTACAAAAAAAAAAAAAAAAAAAAAAAAAAAGGGTATACTCATTTAACCCATATACATTTTTTTTATATATTTGTTATTCACCCCCCCCCCCCACATTAATACATGTTTAACCACTTGCCAACCGGCGGCAGTACATATACTCCGGCAGGTCGACTCTATTGTGCGACACATACCTGTACATAGTTTTCGTCCAATAGCCCACGCGCTGATTGTCCAGAGAGAGGAGCCAATTGGCAGGTTCGGGGCACTGCGATCGCTCCCAAGAAAGCTAGAATGGTGGTCTGCCGGTGTAAACAATGCACACCGCCATTCTGCCAGAGATGAACACAGTGCTAATCAGGAACATGGATCATTGTGTTCATCTAGTGAGTCCATCCCCCACATGGTTAAAAAACATCCTCTAGGGACATACTTAACCCTTTGATTGCCCCTGGTGTCAACCCTTTCCTGACAGTGTCATTAGTACAGCAACAGTGCATATTTTTTTAGCACTGATCACTGGAATAATGTCATTGGCTCCCAAAATAAAGTGTCACATTTTGTCCAATTAATATACACTTATTGCAATTATTTTTTACCAAAAATATGTAGAAGAAAACATATTGGCCTAAACCGATGAAGACATTTGTTTTACTTTTTTTGGATATTTATTATAGCAAAAAGTAAAAAAATTGTTTCTTTATTTTCAAAATTGTCAGTTTTATTTTTAGCGCAAAAAATAAAACCCGCAGGAGGTGATCAAATACCACCAAAAGAAATCTCTATTTTTGGGAAAAAAAAAAAAAAGGATTTTGTGTAATTTCACCTTACAGATATTTCTGTAAAGATGAACTTTTAAATGAATTTTCAGATTCCTTCACTTCCTGTAGCTTATATCAACATTCACCTGTTAAAGTGGAGTTCCACCCAAAAATGGGACTTCCGCTTTAAAAGAAGGTGACCCCCTGACATGCCACATTTGGCATGTCATTTTTTTTGGGGGGGGGGGGGGGGAGGGGGAGCGGATACCCTCTTTTCAGATACCCACTTCCTTCTGGCGCACCCTCGGTGCTAAAAGGAAGATCATCTCTCCCCCCTCCTTCTAGGCAATCATCTGGGACACGTCATGGTGCGCTGCGTAGCTCGCGCATGCGCAGTGGGTGCCCAGCTGCGAAGCCACAGCCGGGCGCCCACAGTTGTAATGCTGGCACTGCAGAGCGGAGGGGGAGATGAGCAGGGCTTCAATCCCCCGCATCGCTGGACCCTGGGACAGGTAAGTGTCTGATTAAAAAAAATTATTTAAAAAAAGTCAGCAGCTGCAGTATTTGTAGCTGCTGACTTTATTTTTTATTTATTTTTTTTAAGCGGAACTTCGCTTTAAGGTCATCTCCCAGAAGCCTTCACTTCCTTGTTACATCACATAAGAGGGCGTGGTAGGGTGTGTTCACCACTCTGGACCACACCTCCCTCATTACAATACCACCTGCCACCCACTCCCTATACAAGCCGATTGTACAATCTTCTTTAGATCTTCCATTAGCTATGTAGTACAAGAGCCTGTCTAATTGGATACAAATTAAACGGATTGTTCAGGTATGTCTTCTATTCCATAGGTCTGGTAAATCTAAAGAAAACTGTACAAAGATTGTACAGATTGCATAGTTTATGGCCAGCTTTATACAAGTACATAGGAGGGAGCGGACAGAGACACTCAGTTCTCAGGCCTTGTTCACATCTCCATGTAGGGGAAAAAAAAAACCAAAACACACCATCACACATTCTCGCATGTTTGTTTTGAGGCGGTTTCACTCGTCAGGCATAGGGCAGCTCATTCACTTGAATGGGCTTCCCTACACAAACAATCAAAAATAGTGTTGGTGCGTTTGCTGCACTTGGAGCCTTGAAAATGTAATGTCAACAAACACAATGCAAATGTGCAGCATTTCTGAAACACATGGCAAAGTGCACGTTTTATCTACAGTTTTCCATGTGTTTGGAAACACACAGATGTGACTGGAGCCTCAATGTTCTCATGTAAATGCACCAATTTCACTTTCAGGCCCCATTCACACCTAGGAGTAAAGGAAGCGCATGTTTTTTGGCTCGTTTTTCCAGTGACACACATAGGGCAGCCTGTTAATTTTAATGGGCTGCGCTACACCTGGCAAAGTAGCTCGTGGGACATTTTTGCACTTTTTTTTTTACTGCATTTTTCATCTGTTTTTTTCATGTGGCAAAATGTGTGTTTGCTTCTGTGTTGAGTGTGCCGTTAACAATGGCACTGAAAGCGCAACTAGGTAATCTTAGGTGTATAAATGCGGCTATACACTCTACAATCTTGATTGTCCAATCATGGAGGACACACCATCTATTCAATCAATCACTCTGTATCCAATCAGGCAGGCTCTTGCACTAAATCAAGGGTGTCCAGTGGGCCGCATGTGGCCCCAGGAAGTTTAGCATGCAGCTTGAGCCTGTCTGAAGGGATGCTGGGGAAGCCAGGCAAATGCACACACAGAGAAATGCAAGGGGTGCTATAAAAAAAATAGAGTTAGGTACCTGGTAACTCTTTTTCTAAGAAGTCTTCCAGGGCAGCATCTGAGAGATAGGCTCCTCCTCCCTGAAACAGGAAACACATTAGTCCACCATTATAAATTTCACAGTCTTACCTGCGTGCCTCAGTTGTATTAAAGCACCGAAGGAAATCTCAGTAAATCTTAAAAGCTCCCCCGTTGTACCTGGTATTTGTCTTTTCAAGGGTGGGAACTAGTGCTGCCCTGGAAGACTTCTTAGAAAAAGAGTTACCAGGTACCTAACTCTATTTTCTCGAATCGTCTTCCAGGGCAGCATCTGAGGAGGATGTATCAAGCAATACTTACTAGGGTGGGGATAGAAACTGGAGCACCTTGCGACCAAGTGCCTCGTCTTGGTCAGACAGCTGGTCTATGCGGTAGTGCCTTGCGAAGGTACTGAAGCTCGACCATGTTGCTGCCCTGCAGATCTGCTCCGGAGTTGCCCCTGCTTTCTCTGCGACCGAGGTAGCCCAGGCTCTGGTTGTGTGTGCTCTGATCCCGCTTGGCGGAGTGAGGCTTTGTGCCTCATAGGTCGTCTGTATGGCCATTCTTATCCATCTGCTGATAGTATTCTTGGAAGCCTGTTTCCCTTTGTTGACTCCTGCATAAAAGGACAAAAAAAAGGGAGGTCGTTCTTCGCCCATCCTTCGTTCTTTCGAAGTATGTTTCCTACATCGCGTTTGTGTCTCTTTTCGCTAGCCATAGTTTTTGGAAGCAAAAGTATGGATGATATTTTGGGTTCTATGGAATGTTGAGGGGACCTTGGGTAGAAAGGCCGGGTCTGGAGAGAGAATTATTTTGTCTAAATGTATTAGGCAGTATGGTTCCATTATAGACAGTGCTTGGATTTCGCTCACTCTTCTGGCTGATACTAGGGCCACAAAAAGTACAGTCTTTAAGGTGAGGTTTTTGTCTGAGCCATCTTCCATCGGTACAAATGGAGGGGAAAGAAATCCTCTAAGTACTGTGGGCATGTCCCAAGTTGGAGTTCTATTCATTTTGGCTGGTCTAGCTCTTTTGAGTGACATCAGGAATCGCTTTATCAGCAGGTCCTCTGCTAGTCTTGTGTCTATGAACAAGGAGAGAGTGCTGCAACATGTACCTTCAGCGTACTTGGGGAAATATTTTTGTCTGCTCCATCTTGTAGAAAATTATTCCTCTTTTGGAATATGGTTTGTTTCTGTTCCAGGAGACAAACTTTTTTCCCTCACTTTCTCGTAGATCGCCCTAGTTCCGGGCTTCCTGCTGTTTAGGATGGTATCGATCCCATTGTCTGACAATCCTTCGTTCTGAAGTCTCACCCCTTCAGTACCCAGGCCGAAAGCTTCAGGATTCTGTGGTTCGGGTGGTTGACTGGGCCCTGCGATAGGAGATCTGGTTGGTCTGTCAATGTCAGCTGAGGCTGGATGCTGAGGTTTTTCAAGTGGCTGAACCATACCCTTTGTGATCAGTGCGGTGCTATTAGTATCACCATTGATCTCTCTCTGCCTTTATTTTTTGAATCACCCTTGGTATTATGGCAGTTGGAGGGAATGCATAGCATAGTTGCCATACCCAGCTCTGGTTGAAGGCGTCTACGTCGCTGTTGCCATCTATGGGGTCTAGAGAGAAGAATGTTGGTGATTTTGCAATCGCTTTGGAGGCGTATAGATCTACCTCGGGTACTCCCCACTTTTGAGTGACTTGTGCGAAGGTCGCTTGGTTCAGAGACCACTCCGTCTGTTTTATGGTCTTCCGGCTCAGGAAGTTTGCCAGCGTATTGTCTGTTCCTTCAGATAGATACCTGATATTGACTTTGTTTGATTCTGCCCATAGTAGGATTTTCTCCGTCAGCTTCATCAAGCTTCGGGACTTTGTCCCACCTTGCCTGTTTAGGTATACCACAGTTGTGACGTTGTCCGATTGTAACTTTACGTTTCTCCCCTGTATTGCTGGTTTGAACGCTTTTAATGCTTCCCCCACTGCCTTTAGCTCTCTCATGCTTGAGGAGGCTTGGGACCATTTGGAGGTCAATTTTCCCTGTGAGCAGAGGCCCTCCAAGTGTGCCCCCCAGCTTAGGGCACTGGCATTGGTGGTGATCCTGATTGGCTTGGATTGGGCCCATTTGCGTCCTTCGATGTATCGAAGTAGATTGAGCCACCATTGTAGTGTCAGTTTGACTGTGGTTGGAACAGGAAAGGACCTGTCTAGGGATGAGTGGCTGCCATCCCACTGGGACAGAATGTAGTTCTGTAGAGGTCTCATGTGAATCTGTGCCCAGGTGATAGCTGGAATAGAAGACGTCAATCCTAGTACAGTCATACCTTGTCTGAATGTTATGGAGTTGGTCCTTATTAGGAAGGTTACTGCCTGTGTGATTTTTTCGTTCTTTTCTGCCATTAGGAAGGTTTTCTTTAGTCTGGAGTCCAGTGTATATAGCCCAAATATACCCCTCACTGGCTTGGGGTCATCTGTGATTTTTCTGCATTTATTATCCATCCCCAGTTTTGCAGATAGGACATACTTGTGCACAGGTTGCTTTCTAGGGCCTCTGCTGAGTCCGCAAAGAACAGTAAATCGTCTAAATATGGTACTATGTCAATACCTAGTTGTCTTAGACCTTTTAACGCTTCTGCCATTATCTTTGAGAAGATTTTTGGTGCAGAGGAGATGCCGAAAAGGAGAGCTGTGTATTGAGGGTGCAGCGTAGTTGCTGGCCCTTGTACTGCGAACCTCAGGAATTTTTGGATGACCCTCCTTTATGGGGACATGTAGGTAGGCATCCTATAGGTCTATTGTCGCCATAAATGTCTCCCGTGGAAGGATGTCATGTCTTTGGAGTGTGGGAGGAAACCGGAGTACCTGGAGGAAACCCACGCAGGCACAGGGTAAATATGCAAACTCCAGGCAGGTAGTGTCGTGGTTGGGATATGAACCAGCAACCCTTTTTACTGCTAGGTGAGAGTGCTACCCACTACACCACTGTGCTGCCCTCCCTAGGTGTGTCACTCTCCAGAAGTTCTTGAAGCTGTGTTAGCTGGATTAATAAAGTCCGGGCTGTGCAGGTGGAAGCTATTGCCGGATTTCCATGGGGTCACTTAAGGTACCGGCGTCATCAAAGGCCAAGTCAGATTTATTTGTGACTTTTGCCAGAGAACCATCCACTTTGGGGCATTTAGCCCAGGTTTTGGTGTCCGTCTCAGCAAACGGGTCTGCGTTTGACTGTGGCTGGCATGAAGAGTTTCTTCTCTGGGTCTTTGCACTCTTTTTTTTTAAAGATATCTTTATGAGTTTGGTGTACAGGGAATGTACTAGGCTTTCTGGGTTGTAGCTCTTTATACATCTTGTCATGTATTGTAAGTTCTGCGGATTTATGTTCTTTAATACCTAGCGTGTCCGCTATGGCTTTTAGAAGGCTATTCGTATCCCCTGATAGAAATAATGTTGCCCTCTAAAACCGCATCTTCCTCGTCGGAGTCTGAGCATTCTCAAGTTCATTCTCCGATTCGGATTCCTCCGAATCCTCTTGTTCTGTCTGTTCCCTGTTACCTGAAGGAACGCATATCCGGTGGTAGACGGGGTATTGGTCTGACTGACGCTTGATGGCACTTCTAACTTTTTAATAGCTGAGAGTAGAGGCGCCATGGTGCTCTGTATTTCTTTCTTGAAAGAGCTGAGCAGATCTTTCAGATACCCTTGCGATTCTTTGGCCACCATTTTGTCTATACATTTTTGATATAGGGTCTTTTTTTTTTTTTTTTTCCCCCCCCCGGTGGCTGCACAAAGCACATGTTTTGTTGCTTTCCACTTCCCTTTTCCTCAGGGGTCTTTGCCTGAAATCAAGCACAAAAAAGGTCCCCATGAGGTAGGCGGGTAAAGACTGCCTGTAAGTAGGCAGTTTTACAGTGAGGTTAAGACAGAGGTGACTCTTGAGTATTCTGGCTTACCTTGGAGCTGTCCTGGCTTGCAGGATCTGCAGGGCAGGGTGGAGAAGCGTCAGACATGGTCAGCCACCAGGATCCTCTGCTTAGAGGGGCCTTTTTAACTGCTTCCTGCTTAAGCTCCGGCCCCGCCCCCAGCTGACCCCCTGCAGGTTGGTGGATACACCTGCACATGCCGCTGCAATTGGTATCCTCCCTTCTGGGCCCAATAGGGAGGGGGACTCTGCTGCAGTATGCATGTATATTGATATATTTGCTATTATTAAAAATCTTTTTTTTTTTTTTTAAATTCCCGCCCCCGGAAGTGATGTAACCGTAGCCCATTCCGTATCCCTGGAAGCAGGCTCCAGGAAAATGGCCGCTAACCTGGAAGTGTCTCTGGCGCCATCTTGGTACACCCCACCAAGCCTCCATGAGGAGAGGCTTGTTTTGCAGTGTGTAGAGGACGCCGATCGTGGCAAAAAAAAAAAAAAACAGCAATCAAGTGGGTGGCGGGTGCGGACATCACGGGGGTAGGAGAGGAACAAAAAATAAGCCGTGAGGCACCTACCGGTCCGGCGTGGCAGCGGCTGTAATCAGGGGGTAAGGCATCCATGCACCCACACCACTGTACGCTCTTCATGTCTGGGAGTATGTTGCCAGAGTTTGCACATGGAGTTCCCTGGTGAAAAAACTGCAGCAGGTCCCTTGAGCAGCGGCATGGGGGAAATGTCAGTACATTATTGCAGCTTGGGGGGATGATTGCAGACCCCTCTGTAGGGATGAAATCTCAGGCAGAGCAATACTGCTCAAATATGCTGCCCCTGCTCGCCCTCCCAAGGCCCGCTGGGCTGGATGGGATGCTGGCAGGGAGTCTCCTGCAACTAGCACAGAGACTGAAGTAAAATAACAAATGTTTCTTTTGCAGCTCCTGTGGGTCCGGAGGAAACACAAACAACTGAGGCACGCAGGTAAGACTGTGAAATTTATAATGGTGGACTAATGGGTTTCCTGTTTCAGGGAGGAGGAGCCTATCTCTCAGATGCTGCCCTGGAAGACGATTCGAGAAAAAATTGTTAATGGGTAAAGGGCATGTGCTGAGGTCAGCTGGTAAACTCCTTCCTGGGTTCTACTGGTTTGTCTGTCCTGTGCGTCTATATACCAGGAAGTTTCTGAAGTGATCTGCAAACTACGGCTCAGGTAGGCCTTGTTTTCAAAATCAACGAAAATTTGTATTTTTGTGCAACAGAGATACATTACTGGTATATTGTTACCAGCTGGATTTTATAAAAAAAAAAAAAAAAAAATATTTGAGCTTAGCCTTTTAGGCCGGGTTCAGTCACATATGTGCAAACAGTTTTCACCATATCCAATTCGCATGACAGGTGAATATGACTGGCTCTTAATGGAGCCGGTTCACGCATCTCCAGAGCAGCCACAGTGAGGATCCCAAAAAGGTCCTGTGCATTTTTGGGTCCGGTTTAGGGGCAGATTGAGGCAACAATTTAGACCTGAATCGCACCTAAACTGAAGAACAGAAACGCACCGGACCCCATGCTGGGAACTACGGCCCCACATATGTGAACTCGGCCTAAGGGTCTTTGTTTTTAGTCACTGCAGTGACATTTTCTTGACCAAGTATCATTAGAATCTTGAATTTTTCTGTCATTGGTTTGCCCTGCAGCGTATGACAGTCCCAGTCTTTATCTCTTAGTAGATCACAAGACAGCTGAGCTGTCAGCTATGGATATGTAGAAGCGTCCATCCAGTCACATCCGCACCCATCTGCCCTTTAAATACATTTCGCTCACCAAGCCAAGCTTCCGATTGGTTTGACAAAAAGGGGCGGTGCCTTGAAACATATCCATGCCCCTGCTACATAGCGACATCATCCACAAGGAAATCCAAGCAGACCCGATCACCGCCGAGTGGACTGAGGGCCAGTTCATACCAAAGAAACAGTCTGGATGCTTTTCTGCATGCGTGTGTTTGATGCAGTCCAGTGCATTTTCTCCCCCTCTTTTTTTCTTAACCTTAAATAAGGACATGTGCTCCAGTGCCTTTTTGATGCCTTTTTCAGCGTTCCAGTGCAGGAAAAATAAATGAATCATGTGCTACTTTTTTTCCTGGAACTGCAAGCACTGTGTGAACTATACCATTAAAAAAAACCCCATATAACCTACTTTCCATGCAGAAAACAAAAAACAAAACAAAACAAAAAAAAAAAAAACACCCACACTGGACTGCATGTGGTGTGAACTGGCCCTGAGTTATCTGGAAGCTGCCGCATTGCCAGCCAGCTTACGCTCCAGTTCCTATCACCAGCATCACTCGGCCTGTGCCTGGCCGCTTGCCTGCTGATCTCTGCAGTCCTCTAAGGCTCCATTCACACTAGCGCGTTTGATGCATTTTGCAGAAATGCATGGGAATTTTTTTAACATGGGTTCCTATGGAACATGTTCATATCAATGCCTTTTTGTACCTCTGCATTTTTGGAAAGGGTCAGGGACTTTTTTCATGCAAAAAGCAGAGTTTTGCATGTAATAGAATTCAATGGACCAGCATCAAAAACGCAAGTGCAGCGTTCCCCCCCCCCCCATTTTTATTTTTTTTTAGACTGTATACAGTCTTTAAAAAAAACAAAACAAAAAAAAAACAAAAAAAAACGCAAAACGTGGCAAAAACGCGGCAAGCATCACAAAAAAAAACTCCAAAAACGCTCAAAAGCAACATGCATAGATGTGAATCGAGCCTAAGGCCTCTTTCACATGGACGATCCGTATGTCCGTTTTTCATCCTTCCGTTTTCGGATGAAAAACGGACATACATTCATCCCTATGGAGCGTCGGATGTCAGCGGTGACATGTCCGCTGACATCCGACCCCGCTCCGATCCGAAAAGTGTAACGGAGGAAAAACCTACTTTTCCATCTGTTTTCGGATCGGATGACGACGGACACTACGGTCCGTCGTCATCCGATCCCCCCATAGGGGAGAGCGGCGCTCTGACAGGTCCGCCGCTGCACAGCATGCAGCGATGCACCTGTCATCTTCCTGCTCAGCGGGGATCGGCGGAGCGATCCCCACTGAGCCAGCGGATGTTCACGGGGCGGATCAGTGAGAAAGAGGCCTTAGGCTGGGATTCACACTTATGCAGTTTTAGTGATTTTTGCACTACAGTCCATTTAACATTGTTTCCTATGCAACATGTTCTATAATGCAAATATGAAAAATGCAAAAAGCATTAAAAATGCATAGGTGTGAATCCAGCCTAAGAGGCAAAATGACGACATGTACACTACTTACTACTAAATAGTGAGTGCAAGATTTGTACTTTTACTTTATGTCACTTGTTTACGTGGTCTGCATTTAGATTAGCCTATTGTATATTCTCTCATCCAGATCTTCAACATCCATTCCTTTTCCCCCCCTCTCCCCTTCTTTGCACCTCATTTGTCATTTGGGGTCTCGGTAGTGCTGTAGTTCCTAGTTTAGACGGTATAATTCATATAGCTGAGGCTTCATACAATGTGCCCACCTCTAATATAGACCAACCAGCTTGGGAAAGTTTGACTGAATTTTTAACTAGTAAAAGGGGTCTTCAAACAATGGCTCTCCAGTTGTTCAGGAACTACAATTCCCATCATGCCTAGTCATGTCAGAGTTTTACAAAGTCTCATGGGACTTGTAGTTCCGCAGCAACAGCTAGAGGGCCGTAGTTTGGAGATCCCCGACTGTTAAAGTGAAGATCAGCTTTAGCCCCCGCCCCATTCACAATTGGCGTGATTTGACTTGTCAAATCGCATGCCAAATCACAACCTATTGGGGCGGTGCCGTTGCCAGCAATCGGTAAGACGCAGACTTTGCGGCGCCGCACCGGATCCCCAAAAGTAGTTCCTGCACTATTTTTGACAACGTCAATAGACACCTGTGCATGAACCCACACAGATGTCTTTCAAATCGCCCCCAAACTCGCACTGAAATGCGGGTTTGAAATTGTGCGAGTTCAGGTGAAGCTGCACGATTTTCTAAACCCACGCTCAGTGTGAACGAAGACTTAAAGCTAAAAAATTCTATTTGCTTTATGACAGCTGTCCACTCCTTTCAGAGAAAACCGGAATTGTCCAATAAGATCTTTAATGAGAGTGTGTGCATTCAGTACCAGTCCGGTAATGTTATGGCAAACAGTGGTGACTCTACTGGTGCTATTTCCAGGTGATGTACAATGCCTTCAGAGAAAAAAAATGAAACTTCCAACAAAACCTAACCATGTCTCAGCTCTGACTACATATCAGCAATCCTAACAGACTGACCAACGCTACTGACTGTCAACACCAACACCAACCTTTATCTCCAACAGAGCAGACCTGTTTCCTCTCCAGACTGCAGAGTACTGACTGGGGCTCCCAGGTGAGACTAAAATTGATTGAAAGGGAGAGGTGCAAAATCTGGACAGAGGATCAGAGGTCTCAAAAGGTGCCTGGGAGATTTGTAAATCCCGAAATAATGGAGATAAGACAAGAACAATGACTTTATTGAGAGTGGTCTGGTCTCACTGGTCACAAGGGGGATCTGCTGCCTTATGAGGGCTTTTTTTGTGAAATTTCCATTAGTAAATGTAAATATATATTTGTATAACTATATACTAAACAAGTTTAGAGGTGTTAGATATTGGTATAAATATATGGAGAACAAGGGTTCAGGTTTAGTAGTAGGGATGATCTCCGGCGAGTTCGCACACCCCACGCGCAGAGCCCGCCAGGAAGTCGGCACAGCGCTGCGCTAATCACAAGCAGTGAGACATTGTCCAGATGCGCGGCTGCAGAGATCGGGAAATGCCTCACTGCCTGTGATCCGCGCAGTGCCGACTTCCTGGCGGGCTCTGCGCGTGGGGTGTGCGAACACGCCAGAGCTCATCCTTATTTAGTAGTGTGATTGATTAATCAGATAACTTTGAAGTGCATGAATGTTTTGATCAGTGCTGGGCAACGACACCACTCCCCCTGCCCCACCCCTATTCGGTCAGTCAGTCGGTGGGACGGTCGGTCGCATCTTACCCCATCACGGCCTCCCATTCCCCTGCTCCCCACGGTGGTGGCGGCAGTGGCTTCCGTTTCCTCCCTCCTTCCCAGCAGCCAAATCGGGAGTCTTCTCTTTTCGGCCAATCAGAAAACGGGTCTCACACCCCCGCTTCTGATTGGCCGGATTGAGGATCGGTGTTACAACAGCGAATATTCATTCGCTGTTGTAACACTTGGGTGGGCTCATGGCGCCACGAGCCACCCTATTTTGCAGCCTATTAGAGCCTATGGCGCTAATCAAGTGGAGGTAAATTGGGTATCTGGCGCTCCAGGAGGCAATGCCCTTAGTTTGTAATAATGTACATTTGATTAGTCAGTCTTTAGGTAAAAACAAAGTTGAACCACGGTAGGCCAGTAGAAGGAGCTGTGAGCGCCGAGCGTGTAGCCTTTCATTCCACAGAGACAGTCCTGACCCCTTCCTCCCGCCCCCTGCTGGTGACATCATTTCCTCTTCCGGTTCAAGCTGGACAGCATGGAGCCAACTACTTCCTGGTTTTTCCTGAATGTACAGCTTATTCAGCACAACATCACACCAGAACCTCTCCCAGCTACCCGGATCGTATGAGGAGCCTGTGGGACGCAGTAGAACTGCCAGGTCTATATACTTATGACGAGCATTACTCCCACTTGTATCTTGTAAGTGTTTTTAACCTTGTGCAATAAATAATATTGTTTTAATACTACACTTAGAGGCACCCCCCCCTTGTTTCTTTTATATGGCTCTAATCAGGGGCTGCAAAAAAAACACCCCCGCCGCTGTAATTCAGGTGCCCGGCTTCCTGAAAGGGGCCAGACGCCTGAATAGGGGGTGGCCGCGGCGGCCATGGATAAATTCATGTTATGCATCAATCTATCCATTATTCATATAGGGGGGTGGCAAGGATAGAGGGGGTGCTCCCTAATGGACAGGCCGCCACTGGTTTTGATGCGGGTGCCACAGGGAATGTTCTATTTTTTTACCAGTGATACTGGACATGAGAAGGGAATAGAGTTCTATTAATTGCCTTATCTCATTATTTTAGACTCTACAGGGCCTAAAGTAATTATCTGGACCAGGCCATTTAAATCCCTTGTTTTAGCTATATCCACTTCAATGGACCCTCTCTTTTTTTATATATTTATATATATATATATATATATATATATATATATATATATATATATATATATATGCACACACACAAAATGAGAATGGCCTTCTGTCTAGGAATACATAATTTGCTCACAAAAAGGCCATGACATTGCATACTTAAAGGGGTTGTAAACCTTCGTGTTTTTTCACCTTAATGCATCCTATGAAAAAAAACCTGGCAGTGTCCGGAACCCCCAGCCCCCCCGTTTTACTTACCTGAGCCCCGGAACCTGACCCGGTGGGGATGCACTGTCTCTCTGCCTGGGGTTCTCGGCTCTTTATTGGATAGATTGCAGCGCAGCCATTGGCTCCCGATGTTGTCAATCAAACCCAATGACGCGGGCGCCGGGGGGGCGGGGTCGAGTCCTGCATTCGGCCTCTATGGACGCCGAATGATGGACTTGGGAGCGCGCCCGCAAGGTAATCCCCCAGGACAGCGCTTCACCCAGGGGGTTATCTGATGCAGGGGGAGCTGCGAGAGCCACCAGGGGACCCCAGAAGACGAGGTTCGGGGCTAATCTGTGCAAAACAAGCTGCACAGTGGAGGTAAGTATGACATGTTTGTTATTTAAAAAAAAAAAAAAAACACGAACCCTTACAATCACTTTAATTTCCCCTCCAAAAAGGTGATGACCTGGCTTACTTAAAGTGGTTGTATACCTTAATTTGTAATTTTTACCTAAGGTAAGCCTTTAATAAGGCCTATAATAAGGCTTACCTGTAGGTAAAATGAATATCTCCTAAACCTGTACGGTTCAGGAGATATTCCCTTTGCATGCAGCCGCTGACGTCAGCGGCAAATGCGCTCTGAATGCCCGGCAGATGCTGCTGAACCTCGCCGGGAAGAAGACTCCTGCACGCATGCGTAGGAGTGACGACATCGCAGCTCTGGCCACTCACAGCGCCGGAGCCGTGAACCCGGAAGAAACGCAGAGGGCAAAATGTCGGCTCCCTTGGCGTGGACTAGGCTCCAATACGGGGGCTTCGATCTGAGGTAAGTATTTCATTATGAGCTAGTATGCGGTGCATACTAGCTCATTTTGCCTTTGCCTCCCGGGGTTTTTTTTTTAGATGTGCGGGTATACAACCGCTTTAACCACTTAAGCCCTGGACCATTTGGCTGGCCAAAGACCAGAGCACTTTTTGTGATTCGGCACTGCGTCGCTTTAACTGACAATTGCGCGGTCGTGTGACGCTGTACCCAAACAAAATTGACGTCCTTTTTTCCCCACAAATAGAGCTTTCTTTTGGTGGTATTTCATCACCTCTGCGGTTTTTATTTTTTGCGCTATAAACAAAAAAAGAGCGGCAATTTTGAAAAAAACACAATATTTTTTACTTTTTGCTATAATGAATATTCCCCAAAAAATATATAAAAAATTTTTTTTTCCCTCAGTTTAGGACGATACGTATTCTTCTACATATTTTTTAAAAAAAAAATCACAATGAGCGTATATTGATTGGTTTGCGCAAAAGTTATAGCGTCTAGGATAGTTTTATGGCTTTTTTATTATTATTATTATTATTATTATTTTTTTACTAGTAATGGCGGCGATCTGCGATTATTATCGGGACTACGACATTATGGCGGACACGTTGGACATTTTTGACACGTTTTTGGGACCACTGGCATTTTTACAGCGATCAAAGCTATAAAATTGCATTGATTACTGAAAAATGTCACTGGCAGTGAAGGGGTTAAGTGTATCCTATTGTGTGTTCTAACTGAAGGGGGGAGGGGACTGCGCAGGGGACATGACAGATCGCTGTTCATAATCTGTATGAACAGACTGTCTATACTTCCCTCAGAGAACCGGAAACTGTGTGTTTACACACACACAGATCCCGGTTCTCCGAGCCCCGAGCGATCGCGGGAGCCCGGTGATGATCGCAACCGCCGGGCACTCGCATCGGCTCCGGGGGCGAGCAGGGGGCGTCTATGGTACCAACATACCATGACGGAAATTTGCGCAGCCGAGCCATGTTGCCGCAGTACAACTGCGGCGGCTGGTCGGCATGCGGTTAAAGTATAACTAAAGGCAAATTGGAGAGGGATTAGAACACCTGTCAGTTTTTATTGCAGTCTATGTCCCTGTTAGGGGGTTTCATCCTCTCTATTTGTTCTGTTTACTATTATCATTGAAAGTAAAAGAAAATCACACATTTTGGGTTGTCCCCAGAAAAGTAATAGAAGGGAAATCTTCCAATGGGGACACTAGTTCTGGTGACCTGTGGGGCCCTCAAATAATTTCCTTAACCACTTGCTGTCCGCCGCATGTACATATACGTTGGCAGAATGGCACGGCTGGGCAAATGGGCGTACCTGTACGTCCCTTTGAATTTGCCACCCTGTGGTCGCTGGTGCGCCGCCAGAAGGCATTCGCGCACGACCCCGCCGCGAGTTCCGTGAGTAGGATCGCGGCTCCCGCGGACTCAATGTCCGCGGGGTTACCCGCGATCGTCTCACGGAGAGGAAGAACAGGGAGATAGTTAATGTAAACAAGCATCTCCCCGTTCTGCCCTAGTGAGAGTGTCACTGATCTCTGCTCCTTGTGATCGGGAGCTATGATCAGTGATGTGTCACTCGTAGCCACGCCCCCTAACAGTTAGAATCGCTCCCTAGAACACACTTAACCCCTTCCTAGCCAGCTAGTGGTTAACCCCTTCCCTGCCAGTGTCATTTTTTTACAGTAATCAATGCAATTTTTTAGCATTGATCGCTGTAAAAATGACAATGGTCCCAAAAATGTGTCACAATTGTCCGATGTGTCCGCCATAATGTCGCAGTCATGATAAAGATCGCCGCCATTACTAGTAAAAAAAAAAAAAAAAGAAGAAAAATGCCATAAAACTATCCCCTATTTTGTAGACACTATAACTTTTGCGCAAACCAATCAATAAACACTTATTGCAATTTTTTTTTTTACCAAATATATGTAGAATACGTATCGGCCTAAATTGAGGAAAAAAAAATGTTTTTTTATATATTTTTTGGGGATATTTATTATAGTAAAAAATAATGTGTGTTTTTTAAAATTTTGTTTGGGAGCCACGTCGCGCGACCGCGCAATTGTCAGTTAAAGTGACGCAGTGCCGAATCGCAAAAAGAGCTCTGGTCTTTGGCCAGTCAAATGGTTCGGGGCTTAAGTGGTTAATTTGCAGGGATTTCTTCTCACTTCCAGTTTGACTATGGGACAGTAAGTGAAAGCAAATCACCCCAATGAGACAATGAGAAATATGACTGGTTATAACCTTCCCTTACTCTATCCAAAATGAAAAAATAAGTTCTACTTTACATTTCCCCCCCAAAAAATGATTTGCTAGTGATGTACCCGATATTCATTGACATGGGGGGTGCAGGATCTGGGGGCCCCTTGTTTAAGGGGGCTTCCAGATGGGGGGGTGCTTGCACGTCTCCCCCCCCCCCATTTTCCTGACCTGCCGGGCTGCATGCTCAGATTAGGGTCTGGTATAGATTTTAGGGGGACCCCACAGACTTTTTTTTTTTTTTTTTGCGTAGGGTTTCCCTTAAAATTCAGATTAGGGTCTGGTATAGATTTTAGGGGGACCCCACAGACTTTTTTTTTTTTTTTTTTTTTTTTTTGCGTAGGGTTTCCCTTAAAATTCATACCAGGCAGAAGGGCCTGGTGAGGACTGGGGGGGGGGGGGGGGGCACACCATGTTTTTTTCTTTTTTAATAGCCAGGGGCTGGCAGTTTTAATGGAGATTTTTTTCTTTAGAAATGTCAGTTTGCATGTTCTGTATATGCTACTAAGGTGCCACTTTACAGGCACATTAAGGGCTCCCCCAGGCATGATATTAAAATGGGTTTTTTCATTGTCATTGTTGCACTTTAAGCATGATTAACATCACTGCTCCTGAAAAAAACCCTTTTTTTTTTTTTATACATGTCCCCCAGGCCAGTACCCAGACCCCCATACCCCTTTTATGGCCAATTACTTGCATATAAGCCTTCAAAATGGGCAATTTAGATTTTTTGATTTTCAGCTCCTATAAACTTCAGTGGGGTTCGCTGTTAAGGCTAGGGGGGTGTTCGGCCCATCCCTGGTGGTAGCAATTGAAAATGGTGAACGGTGCACCCCAATCAGAAAATCACTGCAGTTCCTTACAAAGATGTATTGTCCCCTGTATTACAGATAGCCAGAAAGCACCTAAGGAGTTTAAGGTCTCCTTTCAACCTGTTTGCTTTCTCCACCAGAGCCAATATGGAATAAACCACCAAAACTGATCAAGGATAAGACACGGAGAATACTCGTATAATACTTCATATCAGAGATTTATTAAAAGTATAGCTGTAACCCTCACAATAAAAATTAGGCCAACAGGCTTCATACGCATATACAGGTATATCTATTATAGCGTTCCTATGGCCAGGGCCGGTGCTACCACTAGGCAGCCACCTAGGGCGCCCGGCCACTGGTGTTCCTACTCTCCTCTCTCTGCAGCAAGCAACTAAGTCTCAGCATCAGCAGGCAGCCGCCTGGCGCATGGCGGAGGACTGTGTCTGTGTCCTGACTCCCGAATGAATGGAAGCAAGCAAACCTCCCCTGCTGCGCCTTTGAGCGCCTCTGATCAGTGATTGCTGTCCGTGACATGACCAGCCGATTTGCCTCTCTGCCCATACGTGATTCCTAATCCTGTGTCCCCTGCCCCCCCCCCCAGTCGTAGAAGCCGCTCTCCCTCCTGGCCTCTCCCCACTGTCCCCCCCCCTCCCTTCTTGGTAGGCTGCATTGATGGGCGCTGATGAGGCTGCATTGATGGGCGCTGATGAGGCTGCATTGATGGGCGCTGATGAGGCTGCATTGATGGGCACTGGTGGGCTGCATTGATGGGCGCTGGTGGGCTGCATTGATGGGCGCTGGTGGGCTGCATTGATGGGCGCTGGTGGGCTGCATTGATGGGCGCTGGTGGGCTGCATTGATGGGCGCTGGTGGGCTGCATTGATGGGCGCTGGTGAGGCTGCATTGATGGGCGCTGATGAGGCTGCATTGATGGGCACTGGTGGGCTGCATTGATGGGCACTGGTGGGCTGCATTTATGGGCGCTGGTGAGGCTGCATTGATGGGTGCTGATGAGGCTGCATTGATGGGCACTGGTGAGGCTGCATTTGATGGGCGCTTCATTAAAAAGGTGGGGGTATACATGGGTAGGGAAAAGGGGGTGGAGCAAAATGAGGTTTCGCCTAGGGTGTCAAAAAATTGTTGCACCAGCCCTGAATATGGCTTACACAGTCTGTCCCGGACATCAATCAAGGTTCGCATGCATGACAACGTCTTGATCATTTTCTTGTTTAAAATTAGATTGCTGGCTTTCCATATTTAGGTCTTTTAAATGTACTTCATACATTTCTGTTGTGCTTGAGCTCTGATTTTAAGGCTTCATGTACACACAGCCCAGTTTGGCCATGGGAAAATGCAAAAAGTGGCAAACACGCATTTTCTGGTGGCCAAAATGTTCCTATCTTTAACATGGTTCATCCACATTCAGGAGAGGGAGGTTGAAGCTCCCCTACCCGCAGCAGCTCCTAAACTCTGGTAAAAGCTTATGTGTACATGGACACAGGGGTTTATTTACTAAAACTGGAGGGTACAAAATCTGGTACAGCTCTGCATAGAAACCAATCAGCTTCCAGGTTTTTTTTCAAAGCTTAATTGAACAAGCTGCAGTTAGAAGCTGATTGGCTACCATGCACAGCTGCACCAGATTGTGCACCTCCAGTTTTAGTAAATCAACCCCATAGGCTTTTATGGAGTTCAGTTTAGGAGCTTTGGCAAAAAAACACCAAAAACTCCTACTTTAAACTTTAGGAGCTGTAGTGTACATGAAGCCCAATCAGACCTTATTCTCGAGTCATATACTGTATATACAGAGCTGGAGGTCTTTTTAAAATGTCATAATTATAGCTATATAACTGAGGGTAACTATTCATTTTTCACGCCTTTCTATAGTTTCTCTTTAAAGATGTATTTTCTACCTCATAATGTAACAAGTTTTATTTTTTTTTTTCTCCAGGACACTATGGACTCTGTTGCCCATGATGTGGAACGTCTTTTGGATAGAATGGTCTTCTACTCATGATTACAGAAGTACTTCCCCATTGTGAAGGAACTTGAAAAAGGTGAATTTGGAAATGTACTCTTGGCAAATGACAGGAAAATAGGTCCGTGAATTAATTTAATCCCCATTTCAATTTCCTCTACAGATATTTATGTTTATGTATGGAAACTTGATCTGCAAGAAATATTATCTGCAAGAATGGACTTTTTCCCAAGAGGTCAACAATTGTACACTTACTCTAAAATAAACAAAGCAGTCAAGTAGAATCCCTGTACAACACTATTAATGAAGAATAGCAGGTAAATGCAGCGAAAAAGTATGGCCCAATGATATAATTTAATTCAGCTCCTATATATACAGTTGTGCTCATAAGTTTACATACCCTGGCAGAATTTATGATTTCTTGGCCATTTTTCAGAGAATATGAATGATAACACAAAAACTTTCCTTTTTCAAGTCGTCTTCCAGGATGGCAACCTGAGAGATAACTGGTCCCACTTGACAGAAAACATAATCAACAAAGAGGTTAAAACCCACGCCCCTCCCTGTGTTTCTCAGTTCTTGATTGTGTTTCCCCACACAAAACCATTTCTTTTTTTCTAAAAGACCCGAAGCCGTGGGCTGGTGGTCTCCCCCTGGGAGCCAGACCGCAGGCTTGTGAAGCTTTTGGGTCCGGTAGGGCTTGCCCTCCCTGGGGGGGGGGGTCTCCCCATTTTTCTCAGGGGAGCAGCAGATTTGGGAAGAGCTGAAGGACCATGGGTACAGTGGGGTACCCAGAAGTTCAGGGACCATTTTCCTGTTCCTCCCGCCTCTTACCTGGCAGGTGTCCGTTCAGCGGGGGGGAACTGGCGGTCGGATCTTTCTCGGGGCGTCAGGTACGAAATACCCCCGACTCCCGGCACTCCTGCATAGGGTCGTGCGAATGGCTGGCCGTGAGAGATTGTGCCATTCGGCTGGGCTGAGAGAACTTGGCGCCATCTTGCTGGTGATGGCAAGAGGAATGACACGGCTTCCTCCCTAGCGCCGGAAATGATGTCGCCATGCCTCCCCGGGTCACTTCCGGTCCGGGGCTTCAGCAAAATGGCGGCAGCGTTCTGAGCTGGGAGCAGAGGTCTGACCGACGGTGGAGCAGGCTTCCACATCCTGCTCTTACCTGATCATCAGCAAGAGTTGGAAGACTCTGGTGAGAAGATGGAAAGAGTGGAGAGGCCCTAAGCTGCCGCAGCATTAGAGGAGACCACAGGGGGTGAGTCGACTTATCTGGCAGGGGTAATGATGGGGCGGGGACCCTGACTCTTACTCCTGTGGGACATAGCAAGGGGGCATTGCTGTCTAATCTTCATATGTGTCTCTTATAGGGGAGGATGTTACTGCCCAGGTGGTTGCCAGCCGTCCTAAAGCCCCTTCCTGCTCTAAAAGATGCGGATATTGTAATGATAAATTACCACAGGATCACTCTAAACCTTTTTGTTACAACTGTATCCACAAGCTAGCGGGGAAGGAAACCTCTCAGGTTATGAAAGACTTTCTCTCCATTCAGTCGGAGATGCTGTCAACCCTTAAAGCCTTCCAAGCAACCTTCAAAGCTAGGGACCCTGAACCCCACACTAGCAGAGTGGGTTCTTCCTCCCAGGAGGGTCCCTCCTCTAACCGAGCAGACATAGACATCCGGAACCCCTGAGACCTCTCCCCTCTCAGGATTCTGCGGAGAAAGAGGCTGAATCCCCCGATCAGAGTGGTTCTGACGAGGGCATTGAGGACAGTCAGGAGGAGGACTCCAGACCAGGCAGACATATCTTTGTCTCTGATGATATGGAGGGCCTACTTAGGGCAGTGTATGCATCAGAAGAAATTCAGAAACCCGCACCACAGGTGTTCGTACAAGATAGGATGTATAGAGGCTTGGTTAAGCCCCTATCCAAGGTCCTCCCGATCCACCAGGCCCTTAAGGATATCATCCTGAGTAAGTGGAAGGAGCCTGAAAGAAAACTCTTGAAGTTTAAAACGTGAAAACGTAGGTGCCCCTTTAAGGAGGAAGAGAGATTCTTTAAGACAACTAGATTAGATACTTCCCTGGCCCAGGTGTCCAAGCAATCCGATCTCTCATTTGAGGATGCGGGCAACATTAGGGACCAGATGGATTGATGAACCGAGACCCTCTTGCGCAGGGCCTGGGAAGCCAATGCAGCGGCTATGAGTCCTGCCTTGGCTTTGGCTTGTGTGGCAAGGAACACAGACATGTGGGTCACCAAAATAATGGAGCATGTGTCACAAACCTCTAAGTCCAAACAGGTCTTGGACTCTTTAGAGGTGATTGGTAGGGCAGTAGCCTACCTGGCAGATGCAGCAGTCGAGACGGTGCGTACAACCGCTAAGACTGGTACCCTTTTGAATTCCGAAAGGAGAACCTTGTGGGTCAAGACCTGGGATGGGGACAACACTTCTAAGACATTTGAGGGTTCCCTGCTCTTCGGCACTGGTTTGGATCAGGCCCTTTCTAGGTCTACAGAGAAAGGCAAGAAATTTCTCATTAAAGAAGGATAGGGGAAATTTTTTTTCCAGACCCCTAGGCTAAAAACTGGTTTAAAGACAAAAAGGAAGGTACCGTTACCAGGCGTTGGGGGGGGTCGGCAAAGGCAAGCAGAAGGGAGGTCTTCTCTTCCCCAGCCAGAAGTCTGCCGACAAGGATACCAAGTGACGTAAGGGTAGGGTGAAGACTCTCTCTCCGTGGGAAAGGATTACTCAGAGTCCCCACAGAGTCCCCAATCCTTCAGATTGCATAAGAGAGTTACAGATTGGAGTTTCTCTCCTCACCTCCCCCAAGTTTCCCTCTAACCCACTTACCCAGGGACCCTCAGAAAGCAGTGGGTCTCTTACACATTATCGGACAGCTGGCAGAGCAGGGGATCATAGTGCCAGTCCCAGCAGAACAGTGTGGGCAGGGATTTTATTCCCATCTTAGTCCCAAAGCCCTCGGGAAGGTACAGCCTCATAATTAATCTAAGGCGGCTAAACAGGTTCCTGCGGTACCTATGGTTCCCCATGGAAAGCGCCTATACTCTCAGAAGGCACCTTCTGAAGGACGTATTTATGGTAACAATAGACTTGAAGGATGCCTATCTTCACGTCCCTATTTTTCCAGAGCACCAGGCCTTTCTAAGGTTCATGATCCCCTGGGAGCAGGGAGTGCAGCACTGGCAGTTCTCTGCCCTACCCTTTGGACTGGCAGCCAGTCTGAGAGTGTTTACAAAGATCCTGGAAGAGGTGGTTGCATTCCTTCATCTCCAAGGGGTAACGTTGGTCCCTTATCTCAATGACATACTGAGTTACATGAGATCTCCTTCTCTCCGACCTGGCCAAGGTAGTGAGTACCTTGGAGTCCCTTGGGTGGATTATCAGCCAGGAAAAATCATCGCTGGTTCCTGCCCAGACCAAGCTCTATCTAGGATTCCCGGTGAATTCAACAGCACAGAAGCTTGTTTTGCCCCAGGGGAAGGTAGAAGGCCTCATTGCAGCAGTAGCATCCCTTCTAGATTTAAAATAGGTCTCTTACAGAAGGGTCATGAGAGAGTTCTCGGACTGATGACATCCTGCATCCCTGCGGTTCCATGGGCTCAGCTTCATTCCAGGACCCTCCAGAAATTCCTCCTATCCTCCTGGGACAGGAAGAGAGGAACTCTCAGGACAACAGGGTTCCCATTCTAGAAAGGGTAAAGAAGTCTCTGCAGTGGTGGCTCAATCCTCCAGAGGTTGTGGGAGGGACACCTCCAACCCCCTCATGGTAACAACAGATGCAAGTGCTTGGGGTTGGGGGGCCCACTTAGAGGAACTTCGAGCCCATGGCGCCTGGAACCAGAGTCAGAGGAACGTTTCCTCCGACTTCCGGTAACTCTTGGCGGTCAGAGGCCTTAAGGGCCTTTGAGGAAAGAATCAAGGGCAGGGAGGTTCAGATCCTTTCCGACACCGCAACCGTGGTGGCCTTCCTGAATCATCAGGGAGGCACCAGATCTCGCGCTCTTCTTACTCTAGCTCTGGAACTCCTGGAGTGGGCAGAGCAGAGAGTCCCCCTCTATCTCAGCAGTACATATAAAGGAGGCTTACAATGTCGAAGCAGACTATCTCAGTCGGCAACCGATTCACCAGGGGGGGAATTGAACGCCGAAGTCTTCTCCCTCGTATGCTGACACTTCGGCAACCCAGAGATCGATCTCTTTGCCCGCAAAGGGAACAGACGAGTGAAGAGATTCTTCTCACTCTCGAGAGATAGGGGTTCAGAGGGGGTAGACACGCTGGCCCAAGTCTGGGACTTCCTCTTGGGATATGCCTTTCTCCACTTAGTTCTGATCTCGAGGATGCTGCAGAAGCTGAGTCTCTCAGAGGGCAGACTGATTCTGATCGCTCCTTGGTGACCCAAGAGGACCTGGTTCCCTTACCTGGGAAATTGGTCCGTAGCTCCCCCTCAGAGCCTTTTGGAGCCATGGGACCTTCTCCTTCAGGGCCCAGTCTGCCACCCAGATCCCTGCTTCTTCAGGCTGATGGCTTGGCTATTGAAAGGGAGAGCCTATAAAAAGGGGATGTTCTGAGAGAGTAATTGACACCCTTCTTTTGAGCAGAAAGCTCGGTACTAGGCGTATTTATGCCAAAGTCTGGGGAGTCTTCTCGCGCTGGTGCCAGGCAAAGGGGACTTCTCAACAAGAGATTCCTGCCACCCTGGACTTTCTCCAGGATGGCGCAGATCAGGGGTTGGCGACCAAGACAATTAAGGTTCAGGTTGCAGCCTTGTCCAGTTTTTTGGACAGGAGGTTGGCTCTGGACCCCTTGATTAAAAGATTCTTGTCAGCCAGAGATAGACTGTCCCCAGTGCAGATAAGCAAGTTTCCGCCTGGGGACCTTACGCTAGTCTTGGAAGCCCTAACCAGGGCACCATTTGAATCATTACCTCTTATTCCTCCTAAGTTGCTTACCCTAAAGACAGCCTTCCTGCTGGCGGTCACTGCGGCCAGAAGAATAGGCGACATCCAGGCTCTGTCGATAAAAGAGCCCTTTTTTCTATTATTTGATGACGGGGTGTACTCAGGCAGGATCCCCTGTACCTTCCGAAGGTAGCCTCAAGGTTTCACAGAACTTCCTTCATTTTGTACCAATCCTCAGAATGAGAGAGAAAGTTCCTTTCATTGTTTAGATGCCAAATGTTGTCTGTTGGCTTATTTAGAAAGAGTAAAAAAGCTTAGAAGGTCCAGCCACTTATTAGTTAGTTTTTCTGGCCAGAAGAAGGGTCAGCAAGCGTCTAAAGCATCCATAGCAAGTTGGATCAAGCAGACTATTATTTTAGCTTATGATCAGGCTAGGAGGGCAGCCCCGAATAACCTTAAAGCACATTCCACTCGGTCTCTGGCGACCTCTTGGGCAGAAAGGACTATAGCATCGGGGGAGCAAATATGCAGAGCAGCTACATGGACAAACCAGAGCACCTTCATGGACAAGCCAGAGCACCTTCCTGAGACACTAGGGTGGAGTTGCTGAGACACTAGAGTGGAGGGGTGGGGATTTGAACCTCTTTGTTGATTGTGTTTCCTGTCAGGTGGGGCCAGTCATCTCTCAGGGTGCCATCCTGGAAGACTTCCCAGAAACACTGTTACCGGTAAGTGTAACTGGTCATTTTCACCCATGGTTAGTATTTGGCTGAAGCCATTTATTATCAACCAACTGTGTTTACTCTTTTTAAATCATAATCACAACAGAAACTACCCAAATGACCCTGATCAAAAGTTTACATACCCTGGTAACATAACATGCACACAAGTTGACACAAAGGGGGTTTGGATGGTTATTAAAGGTAACCAGCCTCACCTGTGATCTGTTTGCTTGTAATTAGTGTGTGTGTGTGTGTATAAAGCTGCTTGCAGGACTTTTTTGACGTCCTGCCAGCACAGCGCCCCAATGTGAAAGCACTCGGGCTTTCACACTGGGATTGCAGATGAGGCTTTTTTCAGGTGTTTTACAGGTGCTATTTTTAGCGCTAAAACGCCTGAAAAATGCATCCCGTGTGAAAGGGGTCTTAAAGGTCAAGAAAGATGGGCTGCATGGTCGAGTCGCCAGAAGAAAGTCATTACTATGCAAATGCCACAAAGTATCCCGCTTACAATACACCAAACAGCACAGAGACGAGCCTTAAACCTTCTGGCAAAAAGTTATTTGGAGTAATGAGACCAAAATTTAGCTTTTTGGCCACAACCATAAATGCTACATTTGGAGAGGAGTCATCAAGGCCTATGATGAAAGGTACACCATTCCTACTGCGAAACACGGAGGTGGATCGCTGATGTTTTGGGGATATGTGAGCTACAAAGGCACAGGAAATTTGGTCAAAATTGATGGCAAGATGAATGCAGTATGTTATCAAAAAATACCGGAGGAACATTTGCATTCATGAGCCAGGAAGCTGCGCATGGGACGTACTTGGACATTCCAACATGACAATGATCCAAAAGCCACGTCAACCTGCCATTGGCTACAGCAGAATAAAGTGAAGTTTCTGGAGTGGCCATCTCAGTCTCCTGACCTCAATATCATTGAGCCACTCTGGAGGAGATCTCTAATTTACAATTCATGCAAGACAGCCCAAGAATTTGCAGGAACTGGAGGCTGCCAGGAGGAATGGGCAGCTTTACCATCTGAGAAGATAAAGAGCCTCATCCACAAAAGACTTCAAGCTGTCATTGATGTTAAAGGGAGCAATACACGATATTAAGAAGTGGGGTATGTAAACTTTTCATCAGGGTCATTTGGGTAGTTTCTGTTGCTATTATGATTTAAAAAGAGTAAACACAGTTAATTGATAATAAATGGTTTCAGCCAAACTCTAACCATGAGTAAAAGAAATGTTTTATGTTCTCTGAAAAATGGCCAAGAAATCATAAATTCTGCCAGGGTATGTAAACTTACGGGCACAACTGTATAAAACATGAATGAGTGTTGGTAAGGTTATTTAGGTAACTAAGCATTGGGCTGACTCTTTAGAGCAGTTAGGCTACTTTTACACTGAGGCGTTTTTCAGGTGTTTTAGCGCTAGAAATAGCCTCTGAAAACTGCCTTCCATTCACTGCAGTGTGTCTTTTCACACTGGGGTGGTGCGCGTGCGGGACGTTATGAAAAGTCCTGCAAGCAGCATCTTTGGGACGGTTTGGGAGTGCTGTAAATAGCACTCTCAAAACAACCTGCCCATGAATGGGCAATGCTTCCAAAGCGCCTGAAAAGCACTTTGAATGTGTTACAAAATAGGACTTCTTACCATTTTTTGGGGGGTAAAAAGCGCCCTGCTAGTGGCTGAAAAGTACCGCAAAAACGAGCAGCTAGCGGCCAGGCGCTGCCAGTGTGAAAGTAGCTAGTAGCCAGATATAAATGAGTGTGGTGGCAAGTTTTTTGAGATCATGTTGGTGTGTGTATTGGTCCAGCAACGCACCAGCACCTTTGCAGCCATAGTGCTATTTGCTGGGTGTTTGGTGTGCTCCTGTACCTTTTTAAGAAGGGGTGGGCTGCCCTTCAGTCCACCTGCCCGCATTTATCCATCAGAATGCATGTGCCTCTACTGTGGGGACACTCATATTTTAGTGTTAGGACCACAGATATCAGGGTGCCGTGACGAGGCTCTGTGGCTTACGCATGCGTTTGCAAATGCGTGTGGACTAAAGCCCTGTTTTTAACGTATAGTGTTAGACAGGTCAATTTGGTTGTCTGTGAGCTGGTGGTAAGTAGGCTTGGAATTTTTTCCTGGACATTCCCAGGCTTTATTTGTTTCAGTGTGAAAGTAGCCTTATGCAAATATCTTTGTCAAAATGTTTATACTAAAATATTAAACAATTTTATATTTATGAAAATAAGCAAGGATCTATGATTAAGGAGATTCCCACTTATTTCTACAAATCAACAAAAAAAACCCTCTAATTTGTTTATTCAAGCTAGCCTGAACACAAAAGGAATACAAAAGTGTGCAAAAATATATATATTTATTTACTAAACATCAGTGCAGAATAATATAAAAATATAACTGGTGACAAACAATTGGATCAACATTTCAATAATATGGATGATACAGATGATGAGAAAATAACCACAGGATGTTTCAAAAATACCAAGGTAGCAAAACTGATTACCTCCTTGAAAGTAATGAATAGCTTATCAGTGGCTCAGCAGGATGTGAAAACAAAAAGGTGCTGATATTGACATGTGACCTCTCTGTCAACAGATTTTGCAAGCTTGAATTTACTTTAACAGCACATGGACAAACATGTTATACCATGCACAGAATTGGTGGTTTAATAAAGACTTATATTTAAGGTAAAGATACATTTCAAATAATAATTTTATTTTAAGCATACATCATAACTAAACCATTTACTAGAAACTGGAATCTGTTTCATTGAGATTATACATATGTGCATATTCCTCTCTTTAATTGAAAAATGAACAATTCATACTGCAGTTAGAATTATTACAATTCCAAATTTCTTGCTACAAAGACTAAATGCCAGGTATATATCTAGTCAATTGCCAACAGATAAATAGAAATGTATACTTTACCAGAAATCTCAAAATCTTTTGTCTAAGAGATATCAGCTTTGTCTCCTCCTGTACTCTTTTCTTTTCTTTTCCCCTCGTGTTTCCCTCTCCTGTTTTCCCTCCTCACTGCAGTTTGTCTACACACTTTTATCCCCAAAGAAAGTAGGTGTGGATCTGTAATTAATGACCTCCAATGACATGTTATTTTCCGCACAATTACCTAAAGGGGGCAGTATTGGACCCATCCACACAACTACCTAAAGGGGGCCGATTGGTTTAAACATTATTTTGGAATTTTACTTAAAGTGTCAAGATATCACTTCAAATAACCTTTTGATCTGAGCCTTGAACAAAACCATAAATATAATAGGGATGTTTATTCTATAGCAGCGTCTGTCAGACTTAATGTCTCTTCATGAGATATATAGCTTTAAATAAGTCTGAACAACACAGTTGGCTTTTCCTTCAAATGCCTTTGAGAGTGAAGTCATTGGTAAAAGCACAATGGTTATTCATATATAATTTCACCGATAGAACTTTTGTACCTCCCTTCTTATTCATAGTATTTTAACATGCATCCCTCATATTAATAATATATACTAAATGAGTAAAATCAAACAATATATAATGAATATATGTTGAATATTGTAAAATACATAAACAAAAATATTTGAAATTATTCAGTTAAGTAAGCATATAAATGCTCCATATAATGTAATAATAATACAATAGAAATTATTGCTAATATAATTACCCGCAATTAAGAATATTTATTCATAAGGCAAATTTTAAATAAGCCCTTATTTTTTTCTTTTAGTAATAAAGAGAAAATTAAAAACCTCCTATTTATTGTTCAGTTGAGACATGGGTCATCAGTCTCATTATAACACGCTCTGGCCCCATGGCCAGTCATCTTGTTTGGTTGTCTGGGATCCTCACGATTTACAACCTGAGAGAATATGCGATTAGGCTCTTACAAGAAGATTTTAACAAACAAAACAAGATGGTTTCCAAGATGCCCAGGAAACAATATATAAAATATGTATAGGCCTGGTAAATGTATTCTTTTTAACCTCAATAGTGCTGACATCTTAATGGGTATATATCTGTCCTGGAGGAGTGGGCATTCTTAGACAGGTAGTATTTGCATGCAGACCACCCTAGATAAAGATCACATGTGATATTGAGTCTATATGCTTAAAAAAACAGAAATTCAATGAATGAAAGGAACGGGCGAGGGACAGTCAGGCTGGGGAGGATATGCTGCTAAACATGCTGGATATCCTCCAGATAGGAAATGAAGTGAGGTGGGCTCTATCTGACTTGCTGAAGCTTCTAATGCACATTGTGAGAATCTGTGTGCAGTGAAATCGGAGTAAGAAATTTCAGCGCAGGGGACGTTTCTGTACAGCTGACTGCAAGTAAGGCTGAGGTTTAGCTTTAAATAAAGCATAATGCATTCTCAATCTGGGAGCGACAAATTTTATTAGAATGGATATCAAGTGAAACATACAGAAATTACTAACTTAAAATTTCCAACTATGGTAATCTTATTATTTTTTGCACAGGTCAAAGAATGGCATTGAAGGTCATGGATAAAAACATAACAGGTCAGCGGTCTTTCCTCAAGATGAGTTCAATATTTAATTTTTACTTTCAATTCATTCCAACGTCATTGGATGATATGGTACCGCCTTCACCACCACCGACCACTGTGTATTTGTTCAAGAGTTGGTACCTTTTGGTGATCTGCTCTCCGTGATTATACCAAATTTACATACATTAAAGGTATAAGTATAAAAAAATGTTTTTTTCTTAGGTTTGGGCAGAGTTAAGAAGAGTTAAAGGGGTTGTAAAGGCAATGCTCACAATCACTGCCAGCCCCTCTGCTATGATAACATCTACTATACTAAAATTCTTCTAAATACCTTATTTCTCCTCGCCGATGAGCAGTCACATGACTGCCCATTGCTCTCTTACTCCGATGTGAGTACTATGGGGGGGGGGGCCCGAGATCTCCCTCTGATGTCTGCCGGGTGGTCACGTTACCACTGATTGGTGAGGAGAAATACGGTATTTAGAAGAAGAATTTTAAAAAATGACATACACTGTATAGTACATGGTATCCCAGAAGAGGGGCTGGCATTGATTGCGAGAAGTCATTTTTCTACTGCTTGGAGCGGTGCTAGAAGGGAAGGGGAGGGGCGGCTCACACACAGAAGCTGGAAGGGGGAGAGAGCAGAACTGCGGATGATGGAGACACGTAAACTGTCCACAGTGTCAGGGCTCAGCAGCCATGATTACCATGGTCAGGACACAGAACTGACAGGATCAGCTAGCTTTTTACAGTTTAGAAAAAGAAAAATGATACACCACAAGCACTATGCAGTTTATTACTCTTTAAATGAACAGGATAATTTTTTTTTTTTTTTTTTTTAGAGTAACAAACGCTTTTAAAGCTCAATTTTTATTTTCTGCTGTCTGTATCCTTTTGGAAAGATTTCCCTTCACTTCCTCTCCTTGAGATGAAACAGGAAGTGAGAGGAAACTCTCTTAGCTGACATTAGTAGAGGCGTCCATGTGGAAAAACTTACACTTACCTTTTATTCTGACAACTGGTACTTGTTCTGAGCATGCACATACTTGCATATGGCAAAAGAATCCAACCCTATTATAAAATGAAAAAAGTTATGCCTATACATAGTTTAATTGTTTCTGGATAAATATTCAGAATTTCTCCTTTTATTTTAGGTGGGAATTCCAGAAGACGCAGCAAAAAGGTGTGCTGAGCAGATCTCAAGTGCTTTCGAATTTATGGAAGCAAGAGGACTGGTACACATGGTTTTGAAGCCAGATAATGTTTTAGTGTATAACGGGAACTGCTATTCCATCAAACTCACAGACTTTGGCTTTGCTAAGGTCAAAGGGACAGTGATTAGAGGCAAGTGTGGCACCGTGTCCTACATGGCTCCAGAAATGTGCAAAGTTGACACTTCAGATGGTCTGGTTGTGGATGGAAGCCTTGATGTGTTTACAAAGAAAACAATGATACAGTTTACATTTCTGGCCAATGACATTAATTTCTTAAAGCCTTCCTAAAATTCATAGGAGATCCAAGATTTAGATGTTTCGTGTAAATTAGAAATCAGCCCTAGAATAGCTAATCTTAGTTAATAAGACAATAAACAAAGTGATCAAGACCGAAATCATCCAAAAAGAAACCATCCTTCACTGGTTTTGCTCTTCTAGATTAAAAAAAAATGAACTCGGGTTCCTACGAGTTACTGCAATAAACAGGTAATGATTGGTCTTGGCAATGTCATATTAAAATTAATCAGTAAATGATTTTAAAATATTTTAATGTTAAAAGCAAAATGTTAACAGCATATCCAACAAGAGTCCTGCTATTACCATTGTAAGCTAGAAGACCTTTTATATCAACCCTCTTGAATCTAGTTTCACTTTAATACTCCTAACTGCAAGGCTTAGCCCTAGCACTCTGGGAATGGCTAAGAAAAGTTATACCATTGGCATACAGTACCTCACAACTTCTTGAGATGAAAGGACACATAGTATGTAGGCCAGGACAGCACATTCTCATCCTTTTGGTAATTTTCAGGTTATTGCCTGTTTTTGGCTATATTTTTCAGTTTCTGTCTTTCGGTTCTTGCGGTTGACTGGCCATGTTCCTGAGGGACCACCTTTTAAAGTGTTTAGGCAATGTGTTTCCCGTGCCAGTGGGAGGAGCTCCATATGTCAGGGGCTGTCCTGGAAGACTACTGGAAATAGAGTTACTGGTAAGTCTAACTGGTTTTAAAACCAACATCTTCCAGGTAGCATACCACAAATTGTACAGGACACCAGGGATGGGCCCTGGAAGGCAGATACGTTTCCCTGCTATTTGGGTTGTAGTCTTTTTAGGGGAACAATAAAATACATTTTTTATTCTCACCCATCCAGGGTGAAGAGGTAGTCTGGTTAAAGAGGAAAAGACAAATTTACAGTTCTCTCAGGTTTGGTGACTCCGCATTGGGCCCCTAATTTGGAGGCTCAGAGAGACTTTGGGTGGGAAAAGACCTCCTAACCCTGATTACAAGGAATTTGGTTATGAATGGATTAACCCACCCGAAGGAAAGTCCACAAATGGAGCAGGAAACAGCCAACAGGTGTCTGATGTGGAGTGTGAAGCCAAACACACTTAGGAACAAGAATGGTGGAATGCTGGTGACTGACATGGCTATTCTGCTGCTGACTGGGCTTTTGGGACCTCTGAGGCAGTTAGGAACATAACCCCATTAAAGGGACAAATTGTTCAGGCAGTGAGCCAAAAAGCTTGATATGTACTAGAAGTTTGCACTGTTTTCCATACTTTTATGCTGCAAGCAAGCTGCTTTGTTTTACCTTTGAACAATAAATGACTACTTTGCTTTAACAAACGTGCTTGGCTGATGATCTTGGGCTCCCCAAGATAACAGCTGGTGCTTGGATGTGAGCAATTTAGCCATAAAAAGGCAAAAGGAATCAAAACTAACATTCAAAAGGGCCAGTGCCCATTTTTGCATGTTCTGTGCCAAAGCAGCACTGGTGCTGAAAACCTCTGAAGGCGGCATTGAGGAATTCATAAAAGCCATGGTTCAGAGCACAGCAGCCCATCAGGAGGCCACTCAACCAGCAGTTGGCCCTAATGAAAGCCAATTGGCACTACGAAGAGACCTTGGCTCTCTTTATACAGGCACAGGCATTGCAACTAGAGGTGCCAAAGAAGTCTGTCCAGGCCCCGTTGGATGTGCTAGCAGATTGGTTGAAGGAGATTGTTGCTCCCAGTGACATTGAAGACTGGCCATTTTTTTGCTAAAGCTTACACCCCATGATAACAAGGAAGCTTTCCCGACCACGTTTTAGTGCACTGTTGAGAGAGATTGCTTGGCTTAAGGACCTGGGAGTCAGCCTGTTCGCCCCATTCCTATCCGGGGAAGCACAGAAGGCCTACTATGACCTGTCAGCAAAGGACTGTAACAAATTTAACGTGGAGCTCTTAGCCCACCTTGGGGTAACAACGGTGGCTATCCAGGCATACCAGATGCCTTGCTGGAATATGCTGGTAAGTCACCATGGTTCCAAATGCATGATCTGTTGCAGCTGACCACTAAGTGAAAAGATTACAGGACCACAGATTGTGCAAGGGGTCATTGCCGGCCACTACTTAAAGAATAAGTTCACCTTTAAAAAAATAAATCACGTTTTTTTTTCTTGTTGGGCTGTGTTCTTCATGTCTTGCTTTTTAGAACTGTTCTTGGGGTTATTTGGGGCACTGATTCAGAAAATTGCATTGGCTAGACTGCATCAGCTCTAGCTTCTTAGATATGATCGAACTTATATAATTTTTTTAGTCAGTTTTTGAAAGGATATTGCTAATCCACTTGTTCTGTTGCCTAGTTTATGTTTGTGTGAACAAGTTAGCAGATATAGTGAGAGTGAGTGTTTAGCTAAATTTCGATGTACAATTAGGCCCCTTTCACACGAGGCGGACTCCGTTTCTACGGAGCCCGTCTCGGTCCGCCGGCTCAGCGGGAGATCTGTCTGTTGATCTCCGCTGAGCCGGCGGATGACAGGTCCCTCTCTGCTCACTGAGTGGGGAGGGGCTTGTCAGGCGCCGCTGCCGCCTATGGAGGGATCGGATGAAAACGGACAGAATGTCCGTTTTCGTCAGATCTCACCTGCTCCGATCCACCAGCGATGGACCTGGACGTAGAGCCATCCGTCTGCTTTTAGCCGATCGGACCGGGTCGGATGTCAGCGGACATGTCTCCGCTGACATCCGACGCTCCATAGACTAACATGGAGCGCCCGTTCAGGTCCGCCGTCCAAACTGACAGGCGGACCTGAATGGTCCGATTGTGTGAAAGGGGCCTAACAGTTGGAAGTACGTAAAGTGTAAGTTAGTAACTATATTGTAGCTACGATCATATTGGTGGTGTTTGTATATTGAGACTCATATTGTTTCATTTTTGCAGATCGAGCATCATAGAGGTCATAGCTACTTCACGACAGTGCTGCCTGGATCATCCTCATGTATTTTGCTACATTTGGGAGAGTACACCCTGAAAGCAAGAAGGAAACCTGTAGTGGAACCCCGTACTCAAGAGTCTGTCCGCCGTATAAGCTTCCTTTGCCCGGTACCAGTACAATCCAAGGTCCCAGTCACTTGTCGAAACATTAGTGTAGGGTGGAAAACATAAGACTGTTTATTCAAACACAGGCACAAAGAGATATACACTCAGGGGACAACCCCCCTTTCTTTGCATAATGACACAGGGCGGGGTAAACTACGTTCAGTGACAAGAGACACACAGGTGTAATCAACTTTCCAGCAGTAGACCGTCTTATCAGCAGGGAGGGCTGTTGGAGGAATTCCTCCCTCCCTCCCTCCACCCCACCCCCGGTTTACATCCTAGAAATACATATACATCCTATAATAGGTTGCTTCCAAGGCAGACAGAAACAATAGAACAATGGGATACAGCCACACCTCAAACAATCTAGTAAAAAGTCTACAACAGTTTGAGACCAGAAAATATTCCAGCAGTCGGAAAGGTGGAATTCATTTATCTTCACATATTTCTTGACGAATGTTGTTCAGAAATACCACTCTCCCAAGTGAACAAGCCCCTTCATTCATTCAACAGATCAGTGCAGATCAGACTGGGGTTCTCGGTCACCCTGTGCCCCTAATAGACACAGGGTAACTTACACATAGGAGGGGAAGCTGGAGAAGGGGTTTCCAGAGCTCTCGAAGGTAAGCTGGGTTCCACAAGCCCTCTGCCTAAAGTGACTCCTGCCACAAAACCTATTTTTGAGCTTGTGAAGAGAGCATTTCTAGGCTATTTTGGTGTCAAATTTGGAGATCAAGGTAAGCCATGAGCTCCTCATATTGTATGCAAAACTTTCATGGAGCATTTGTGCCAGGGACAAACCTGGAACCTTACACAGGATTGCACTGGCAGATCCCACACTCCCAAGTCCTAGAAAAGGAGCTGCTTCTGTGTGAAATGATTGGAATGTTTGTATCATAAACCTGTGCTTTTGGTGTAAAATAAGCAGATTTGTGTAGTACACTTTTCTTTTTTTTTTTAACCACTTGACTTCTGGAAGCTTTACCCCCCTTCATGACCAGGCCATTTTTTACAATACTTCACTGTTATTTTAACTGGCAATTGTGCGGTGGTGCGAAACTGTATCCAAATAAAATATGTTTTTTTCCCCACAAATAGAGCTTTCTTTTGGTGGTATTTGATCATCTGAGGTTTTTATTTTTTGCACTGAACAAAAAAAAAAACAATTTTGAAAAAAAAAGAATGTTTTTACTTTTCTATTATGAAACATATCCAATAAAAAAATGAAAAAGAAAATCACATTTCTTCATCAATTTAGGACAATATGTATTCTGCTACATATTTTGGTAAAAAAAATCCCAATAAGCATATGTTGATTCGTTTGCGTAAAAGTCATAGTGTCTACAAACTATGGGCGGACAAATCAGACACTAACTGACACTTTTAAAACTTTTTGGGGACCAGTGACACTAATACAGTGATCAGTGCTAAAAAAAAAATGCACTGTCACTGCACTAATGACACTGGGTGGGAAGGGGTTAACATTGGGGGTGATCCAAGGGTTATCTGGGTGCCTAGCCTGTACTTTCTCACTGTGGAGGTTCTTTTACTATGGGAAGGCATTGATCCATGTCCCTGCTGTGCAAGAACACAGGATCAATACCTTCCCTAATGACAGAACGGCAATCTGCCTTGTTTACATAGGCAGATCGCCATTCTCAGGGTATACTGTACAATCAGAAGGTGCCGGTGCACATTAAGTCCACAGTGGCTGCTGATGTGTGTGATCACATTGGGAGCGGTTCACCGGCAGAGCGCATGCCCACCACAGACCCGAAGTGTCAGAGCACAAACTAGGTATGTGATCTGGCACAGATCGGCCTCCCTGCCCCAGTATATCTGCGATGGGTGGTCAGGAAGTGGTCAATGTCCTTCTTTCAGGAAGGAGATTTAATAAAACACTTCATTAAAATATCCAGATTTTTAATGGGCGACCAGAGTGAGGAGTGGTGTATATGACATTAATGCTGTATCTCAAAAACTAAAGCTGATAAGGAAAAAGTGTCGCCATTTTTGGAATCAGCGGGTCAAATATACCTAGGAACAGGTCTGACATTCAAGGCACCAAAATCTGTGTTGGCCTGTGAATAAATGCAATTTTTGCAGGTAAAAAATGTGCATTTAGACACTTTTTTTTTTTTTACACTGCAGTCATGATCAGCAGATTGTGGATGCAATGGCAAGATTTTGCAGACTCTCAGTCAGTTGTTTGTAGGAAGAATCAATGAGAGCGCTCACCAGTGCCTTCACAGTTCACTGAGAACTATATGCCATGGCAGAAAGCAGTGGCGTTGCTAGGGGGTGGCTTTGGGGGCTATAGCCCAGAATCTGGGGCCCATAGCCCTGAGTCTCTGCAGGAGTCCCCAAGGGGAGGGAAGGCTCTCTGGGGACCCTGAATTTAAGGGGGAGGCTCTCTGGGGATCCTGATGTAAAGGGGGGCTCTCTAGGGACCCTGATGTAAAGGGGGGCTCTCTGGGGACCCTGATGTAAAGGGGGCTCTCTGGGGACCCTGATGTAAGGGGGGGGATCTCTGGGGACCCTGATTAAAGGGGGGCTCTCTGTGGAGCCTGATGTAAGTGGGGGTCTCTGGGGACCCTGATGTAAGTGGGGGGGCTCTCTGGGGATATATGCACACACACACACACACACATGTATATACTGTATATATATATATATATGTGTATGCCCACCCAAGCTTATGACTTTCTTTACTACACTGCGATGGGCTCTAGCCCCAGATCTTTTGTAGATCTAGCAATGCCCCTGGCAGAAAGTATTAACCATTGAAGCAGTTGCCGTAACACTTTAGTGAAGATAAAATGTTACACATGTGGATTGTTTGGTCACATTGTAAGGGTTTGTTAGCCCTCTTGTGGGGAAAGGAGTGAAACTAAATCAAAATAAGATGATGAGATATTAAGGTGTACTCACCACACTGAGGTTTTGTAAGAATGAAAAGCCTAGATCATGAGCCCATTCCATACTTTTAAGGCAGAAAATTCGTTTTTTCAAGAGGTACCACTCCCACTACAATGGAATTCTGCCAGAGTTTAAACACAGTTACCCAGATGTACATACCGCAATATGGTCCCGAGTGCCAGTTTCTACCTTCAAGCATGAAAGGCTTTGAGCAACCTTCTATAAGAGTGGGGGCCAGTACAATCCAGCCAACTACAGAAGGATATGTGTCAGCAGCACACAACAATTCAACAGTATTCTGAACATAAGTATCCTCAACTTCCTAGCACAGAAAATCAGAAGTCAGGCAGGGCTCATACCAAAACACTGGACCGGAGACCATATCTACACCCTGCACATCACTGTCTCATCAAGAACCATGCCCAAAATACCAAACATGGATAAATATTTGCCTGTTTCATGGACTTTAAGAAGGCCTTTGATTCACTGTGGCACCCAGGTTTGTTCCTCAAACTAATGAAGAGTAGAAAAGTAGTGAAAACACACAATGTCATCAAGAGCTCATAGCAGGCTTGAATGGAGGAGAAGATTTGGATGCCGCACACCGGATGTAGTCAAAAAAACTTCACTTTATTGAAAAAATGGAATAATCAAAATAACAAGACTGTCATGTAGAAAGTACAGGTAAGCTGACGCGTTTCGCACTCAGGACTGAGTGCTTACTCATAGCTAACAAATATTAAGAAGACAAACTCTTATATAGCTCATTGGGGTATCACATGATTGCCCAATTAGATGGTCATTGAGTCTCAGCTTGAAGCCGATTTAATGAGGTCTCGGCATCTGCTGGCTATTTGGTGTGTTGACTGATTGAGAAATGTTTTCAAAACCGTGGCATATAAATAGATGACAAAGAATGTGAAAAAAGATGTGTATATGTACATGTGTAGGCAAAAAATATATATGTGTGTAAATATATATGGTGAATCCTATCAATAAACGTGTATATAATAATGAATATACTTCTATAACGTGTATATATATAAGGTGATAAGTATCAAAAAAAGGATTACTATTAGGTGAAAGGAAAAAATGTGTAAAAAAAAAAAAAAAAAAAAAAAAAAAAAAAATATTTCTCATTAAAAAAAGAGAAAATATATTGATAAAAATATTCAGACAACGTGCAAAGTAAATGTGAAGAGTGAATGTAATAAAACTATATGTGAACAAAATATATAAATATGATGAAGATAGATATCTCACAATATTGAGATAAATAGTTTTATTCTATTTCGTTCTCCACACATTTTTGTGTTATTATATCTACCTTTTTCCTCGTTTTCTTTTGATAAATATTCATGATTTGTATCATGAGGTTTCACAATTTTATCTATGATATGCCGGTGAAGTAGATGAAGCTCTCTATAATAAGCCGGACTAATACAGGTGAAATATAGAGCAATGTGACCTGAAATAATGCGTGATATGCCCGCGGTTGATAACAAGGTACATATAGGGCCCTATAATAATAGAAATAAACTGTGGGATTCAAAGACATAAAATCACGCTGATAGGGGTTGCCCTGATCTGGTCAAATGGCAGTGATATATGCAGGGTCCCAGTAGACTGACTTGTAACGTAGTGATTCTAAATGATGAGCCTGGCCGAGAGCAGGGTGTGTGTGGAATTTCAGGAATGAAGCAGCGGTGTTCAAGGTAATAGAACGCCGCTAATCTGTGTCACACTAAATGTCTAGATGGAATTATAGTGATGGTAATAAAGTTGGTAGAGGTCTCGGCCAGTCACCCAAGTTTAAGGGATCACAAAAAGGGACAAATGAAAAACAAGTAAGGTACTATAGGCTGGGATACGAAGGCATAAAATCACGCTGATCAGGGTTGCCCTGATCTGGTCAAATGGCAGTGATATATGCAGGGTCCCAGTAGACTGACAAAATATGTTAGTTTGTGATCCATCTCGGGTGGCTCATATAAAAGCACGTCTCAGTATATGTGTGTCAGCAAATGCCAAGACCTCCAAACAAAACATATTAGAATAATACATCTTATGAGTCCACTAATACAATGCTCATATATTGACACCGGCAAGTGAAACAGATGAAAACAGGCATATAATGATCGGCGTGAATCCAATCTATAGAGACGATGAGAAGAAATGTTATAATGCTGCATTCTAAAGAGAAACAACTACATATTCATATTGCAACATTACACTCGCAAAATAAGCACTGAACACAAACGATACAATGTATGTCAGCTTATGTACATATAAATAAGCTTAATATATCTGAATTGTGATCCCAAGGTGTCCAAAAAAATATATATATGGACAACAAGGTGTACAAAATGTGAATGAATGAAAATGAATAAAATGAATAAAATAAAATAAAGTAAAAATGTGTGAAAACATATTGCGTAAAAACCTAATATATATATCAGGTGTTTCCTACACAACTAGAAAGATGTATAGGACAATGAAAATTTCCATATATATCTATGTGATGAGGAATGAGCTAGAATAAAAGTAATAATAATGAAATAAAATTGTGAAACCTCATGATACAAATCATGAATATTTATCAAAAGAAAACGAGGAAAAAGGTAGATATAATAACACAAAAATGTGTGGAGAACGAAATAGAATAAAACTATTTATCTCAATATTGTCGCGATATGCATCCTCAGGTAAAATTAGCTTATACTTTAGTCAGGTATATAAAACACCCGAACATGATGGATATCACGAAACAATAAAAGATATTGTGTATTGCTATTGTTAATGTAACCTTTTGCAAACATCTATTATTGGCCATGGTTCCCTGGGAATTCCTGCTCTGCCATAGTTACTATACTGAGTATGCAGAGTAGGGGAACTTGTCGGGCATATATACCAATCAAGGTGGTAAATATTATGTATTCATGTATAAGATTGGGTATGTTTGTACATGGGCTCCAATGGTCAGTAGATGGAAAAAACTCCTATTTTGGCACCATCTGACCGGAACACAAAACGAGAGGAAATAGAAAATGGCTGACAAAATGTGAAAATGTAAAAAATGAACATGAAATGTTCTTTATAAGGACTCATGATAGTGTAGGTGTTATGACCATGTTCAAGCAGTATAGGAAAGTTACTCATAAAAATAGGAAACATCCCATTCAAAGTTGAGGCCCAAAGGAATTCTCGTATTTAAAGAGAATATCCAATAAACTTCGCGTTTGCAAAGCAGTTGGAATCTGTCTCCTCCCCTAGTGGGGGTGACAATTTTCTCTATACCTTGGATATGGAGACTTGTAACGTCTTTCTGGTGTACAAAAATCCAATGTTTTGCCACGTTAGTTAATCTGTCCTTTTCAATATCGTATAAATGGTCATATAGACGGTCCCTGAGGCGGCGTGTTGTCCGCCCGACATACTGAATCTGGCAAATATCGCAAGTAATCACATATATTATAAACTGAGTGTTGCAGTTTATGAATGAGGCAATATTAAAAACTTTGCCATTTGTACAAGATTGAACCTGCTTGCCCTTTTTTATGTGACTACAGTAATTACATCCTTTTTTGCCACATTTATAGTTACCCTTAAAATTTAACCAGTTGGCCTTCCTTTGTTCAGATACTACTAGGCTGGGTGAAAGTGAATTCCCCAGGGTGGGAGCCCTGCGGGAGACCACTTTAATCCCTTTGGACAGTATATTGTTAAATGCAGCATCGTTGTATAAAATGGGAAGGTATTTGGTGACAATTCTCCTAATTTGGTTAAATTCTGCACTGTATGGTGTAGAAAATACTGGGATGTTAATGGAAGGGGGGCTAATATGAAGTTTATCTTGTAATAATGTATGTCTAGGGATGGTACTGGCTCTGTCAAGTGCTCTATTAACTAGAGCTGTACCATACCCCCGGTTTCTAAAACGCTGGGCCATACTGTGTGCCTCTCTGTGAAAACTTTCAGGGGTGCTACACAAGCGTTTGAGCCTCAAAAATTGTCCATACGGAACACCTCGTATGGTGTGTTTGGGATGTGCTGAATCTGCTCTAAGTAGGGCATTCCCAGCAGTGAGCTTCCTATATAAGGTGGTATGGATGGAGTTGCCTGTACCAGTGAGCTTAACGTCCAAGAATTCGATGCTGTGAGGTTGTAAGGTGCCTGTGAAGTTCAAGTTAAGATCATTGTTGTTGAAATATGAAAGCCAGGTTCCTAAATCAGCATCTGCATCTGATGTAATAAACAAGAGGTCATCAGAAAATCTGCCTGATTCTTTGAGAGCCCAAGCAACTGCCTGTATACCCAGATTGTGTGGGATGCTAGAATAGAGACTGGTGACATCACAACTGATCCACCTATATCCACTCTCCCATCGTAAATGGTGTAATTTACTAAGCAACTGCTTAGTATCTCTCAGGTAGCCAGGCAGGCTGGTGGCCAACGGCTGTAACTGGGAGTCCACCCATTCGCCCAGGCGTTCGTTAAGTGAACCGATGCCTGCTACAATGGGCCGGCCTGTTAGGGGCTGAAGACCTTTGTGGACCTTGGGTAAATGGTGGAATATAGGCATGATTGGATGTTCAGGAATAAGCTTCTCTTTATCTGAGTGTGAAAAAATACCCATCGATACCGCTCTGTCTAAAAGGGCAGAAAGTTTGTGTTTGAAGGGGAGTGTGGGATTGGATGAAAGTAATTGGTAGGTCTGTGTGTCAGATAACTGACGTAAAGCTTCTTGTATGTACATGTCAGTGTCCAAGACAACCACTACCCCCCCTTTATCTGCATTCCTGACAACTATGTTAGTGTCTGCTGTTAGTGTTTTTAAGGCTGATCTCTCATTTTGTGTCAAATTATCTTTAATCGGTTTTCTATGGCAACTATGAGCCAAGCGAGTTAATTCCCCCTCCACCAACCTCTGAAATACATCAAGATCTTTGCCCCTGGATGCCACTGGGTAAAAGTCAGATTTAGATCTGATTATTAGTTTTTTCTGTGAATCAGTGGGATCCATGGGGGGTGGATCCGATTCATCTGCCAGTGTTATTAAATCTTGCAGTGCACACACTTCATTAAAAGAGATGGGTGAAGGGGGAGACTCACCTGATTCGCCAAGGTTCCCTGGAACGTCCTCTTCTCTAGAACCACCAAAGTGTTTCTTAAGTGTTAATAAGCGAGAAAACCTGTTAACGTCCAAAATAGTGTGAAATGAATCAAAATGTCTATTAGGGCTAAAGTTAAGGCCTTTTGATAGAAGGTTGATCTCCTCTTCTTTTAAAGGTCTCTTTGAGATATTAAGTACGGTGGAACTCATTTCTTCATTTTGCCTCTAAAGCTGTAATGTGAGTTGTTTGGAGTTCTTGTGTCTCCTGCCGCCCCTTCTTGTTTTCTTATGGACGATTTCTTCCTCTTGGTGTAACCCGACCTGGGAGGGTTTCCAGCGTTGGTGTGGTTGTTGCTTCTGTTTGTTTCCACAGAACCTGTTGACCTGTCCAGAGAAGAGTCTGACATAGTGCGTGCCAGGGAATTGTCGGCTAGGTCGCTCTCTTGGTCAGAGAAGCTGACCTGTTTGCCGCGGTTTCTCCGTGACCGATTGTGGGAAAACACCGGTCTTTTCCAAGTGTAAACTTTATTGTTCTCATAATCATTTTTATCCCGGGCCATTTTGCCCCTCTTGCTGGCGATCACTGATTTTTCCATTTTGTCTAATTTGTTGCTCAAGCGGCTGTCCAGGTCTGTAAAAGCTGCCAGGTTTTGTGAAGAGGCAAGTTCAGACTGGATAAAAGACATGTCAGATTGTAGTACCTCTATTTCTTTGATTTTAGAGGCAATGAGAATGTTTATTAGTTTGAATGAACAGGTGTCCAAGGTGTCAGTCCATTCTTTTTTGAGATCATCATTGAACAGCTCTGAGGTAGGAAATTTTTTTATCCGTAAACCCCGTGGTATGTGTGCTATGGACAAATAGTCCTTCAAAAAATTGATGTCCCAAAAAGCTCTAATTTCTCTCGCCATAATATGTTCCAGTTTTCTGAAATGACGTATTAACTGTACTCCATCGTCAGCTGACACACCAGGTGTTTGTGTCTGTGACGTTTGTCTCAATGGATTATCAGATGGTGCCTTTAGAGTTCTGCTGTACGAAGTTTCTGCCATGGGTGTCGAGGTGGTATTGAGATCCATAAAGTAAAAAGGAAAAACTCTTCTCCTGGTTAAATGAGCTCTTGAAAAAATGATAGTAGTCAAATTAAATTGTGAAATACCTGGGAAAGCCTCCGGGCAGGTGAAGGGAAAAGCATGTATCCTTAGATGCAGACAAGCAAAGAAAGTGTTTCCACCGCTCAGGCTGACACTGACCCAGGTGTAAGTGGAAGTTTCAGAGCAGAAGAGCTCCAGGTGCTGGCTGAATGCTAGGCAAAGCAGGCTTGAATGGAGGAGAAGATTTGGATGCCGCACACCGGATGTAGTCAAAAAAACTTCACTTTATTGAAAAAATGGGATCATCAAAATAACAAGACTGTCATGTAGAAAGTACAGGTAAGCTGACGCGTTTCGCACTCAGGACTGAGTGCTTACTCATAGCTAACAAATATTAAGAAGACAAACTCTTATATAGCTCATTGGGGTATCACATGATTGCCCAATTAGATGGTCATTGAGTCTCAGCTTGAAGCCGATTTAATGAGGTCTCGGCATCTGCTGGCTATTTGGTGTGTTGACTGATTGAGAAATGTTTTCAAAACCGTGGCATATAAATAGATGACAAAGAATGTGAAAAAAGATGTGTATATGTACATGTGTAGGCAAAAAATATATATGTGTGTAAATATATATGGTGAATCCTATCAAAAAAAGTGTATATAATAATGAATATACTTCTATAACGTGTATATATAAAAGATGATAAGTATCAAAAAAAGGATTACTATTAGGTGAAAGGAAAAAATGTGTAAAAAAAATAAAAAAATAAAAAAAAAATATTTCTCATTAAAAAAAGAGAAAATATATTGATAAAAATATTCAGACAACGTGCAAAGTAAATGTGAAGAGTGAATGTAATAAAACTATATGTGAAAAAAATATATAAATATGATGAAGCTCTCTATGATATGCCGGTGAAGTAGATGAAGCTCTCTATAATAAGCCAGACTAATACAGGTGAAATATAGAGCAATGTGACCTGAAATAATGCGTGATATGCCCGCGGTTGATAACAAGGTACATATAGGGCCCTATAATAATAGAAATAAACTGTGGGATTCAAAGACATAAAATCACGCTGATAGGGGTTGCCCTGATCTGGTCAAATGGCAGTGATATATGCAGGGTCCCAGTAGACTGACTTGTAACGTAGTGATTCTAAATGATGAGCCTGGCCGAGAGCAGGGTGTGTGTGGAATTTCAGGAATGAAGCAGCGGTGTTCAAGGTAATAGAACGCCGCTAATCTGTGTCACACTAAATGTCTAGATGGAATTATAGTGATGGTAATAAAGTTGGTAGAGGTCTCGGCCAGTCACCCAAGTTTAAGGGATCACAAAAAGGGACAAATGAAAAAGAATCTCAAAGAATCAGGCAGATTTTCTCTCATTTTACAAGATTTTATTTTACAGGCATTAGATTATTTACTCACACACAATTTCTTCATGTTTGATGGGGGCTATTATCTCCAGAGATGCGGGGCCTCTATGGGCGCCAAATTTTCGCCCTCCCATCTTCATGGGTTGGTGGGAGAGGTCTCGCATCTTTGGAAGTGATAGCCCCCGCAGACTAGATACGGTTTTTTATTGCCATTTCATTGATGACCTCTTGTTTATTACATCAGATGCAGATGCTGATTTAAGAACCTGGCTTTCATATTTCAACAACAATGATCTTAACTTGAACTTCACAGGCACCTTACAACCTCACAGCATCGAATTCTTGGACGTTAAGCTCACTGGTACAGGCAACTCCATCCATACCACCTTATATAGGAAGCTCACTGCTGGGAATGCCCTACTTAGAGCAGATTCAGCACATCCCAAACACACCATACGAGGTGTTCCGTATGGACAATTTTTGAGGCTCAAACGCTTGTGTAGCACCCCTGAAAGTTTTCACAGAGAGGCACACAGTATGGCCCAGCGTTTTAGAAACCGGGGGTATGGTACAGCTCTAGTTAATAGAGCACTTGACAGAGCCAGTACCATCCCTAGACATACATTATTACAAGATAAACTTCATATTAGCCCCCCTTCCATTAACATCCCAGTATTTTCTACACCATACAGTGCAGAATTTAACCAAATTAGGAGAATTGTCACCAAATACCTTCCCATTTTATACAACGATGCTGCATTTAACAATATACTGTCCAAAGGGATTAAAGTGGTCTCCCGCAGGGCTCCCACCCTGGGGAATTCACTTTCACCCAGCCTAGTAGTATCTGAACAAAGGAAGGCCAACTGGTTAAATTTTAAGAGTAACTATAAATGTGGCAAAAAAGGATGTAATTACTGTAGTCACATAAAAAAGGGCAAGCAGGTTCAATCTTGTACAAATGGCAAAGTTTTTAATATTGCCTCATTCATAAACTGCAACACTCAGTTTATAATATATGTGATTACTTGCGATATTTGCCACATTCAGTATGTCGGGCGGACAACACGCCGCCTATATGACCATTTATACGATATTGAAAAGGACAGATTAACTAACGTGGCAAAACATTGGATTTTTGTACACCAGAAAGACGTTACAAGTCTCCATATCCAAGGTATAGAGAAAATTGTCACCCCCACTAGGGGAGGAGACAGATTCCAACTGCTTTGCAAACGCGAAGTTTATTGGATATTCTCTTTAAATACGAGAATTCCTTTGGGCCTCAACTTTGAATGGGATGTTTCCTATTTTTATGAGTAACTTTCCTATACTGCTTGAACATGGTCATAACACCTACACTATCATGAGTCCTTATAAAGAACATTTCATGTTCATTTTTTACATTTTCACATTTTGTCAGCCATTTTCTATTTCCTCTCGTTTTGTGTTCCGGTCAGATGGTGCCAAAATAGGAGTTTTTTCCATCTACTGACCATTGGGGCCCATGTACAAACATACCCAATCTTATACATGAATACATAATATTTACCACCTTGATTGGTATATATGCCCGACAAGTTCCCCTACTCTGCATACTCAGTATAGTAACTATGGCAGAGCAGGAATTCCCAGGGAACCATGGCCAATAATAGATGTTTGCAAAAGGTTACATTAACAATAGCAATACACAATATCTTTTATTGTTTCGCGATATCCATCATGTTCGGGTGTTTTATATACCTGACTAAAGTATAAGCTAATTTTACCTGAGGATGCATATCACGACAATATTGAGATAAATAGTTTTATTCTATTTCGTTCTCCACACATTTTTGTGTTATTATATCTACCTTTTTCCTCGTTTTCTTTTGATAAATATTCATGATTTGTATCATGAGGTTTCACAATTTTATTTCATTATTATTACTTTTATTCTAGCTCATTCCTCATCACATAGATATATATGGAAATTTTCATTGTCCTATACATCTTTCTAGTTGTGTAGGAAACACCTGATATATATATTAGGTTTTTACGCAATATGTTTTCACACTTTTTTACTTTATTTTATTTTATTCATTTTATTCATTTTCATTCATTCACATTTTGTACACCTTGTTGTCCATATATATATTTTTTTGGACACCTTGGGATCACAATTCAGATATATTAAGCTTATTTATATGTACATAAGCTGACATACATTGTATCGTTTGTGTTCAGTGCTTATTTTGCGAGTGTAATCTTGCAATATGAATATGTAGTTGTTTCTCTTTAGAATGCAGCATTATAACATTTCTTCTCATCGTCTCTATAGATTGGATTCACGCCGATCATTATATGCCTGTTTTCATCTGTTTCACTTGCCGGTGTCAATATATGCGCATTGTATTAGTGGACTCATAAGATGTATTATTCTAATATGTTTTGTTTGGAGGTCTTGGCATTTGCTGACACACATATACTGAGACATGCTTTTATATGAGCCACCCGAGATGGATCACAAACTAACATATTTTGCCAGTCTACTGGGACCCTGCATATATCACTGCCATTTGACCAGATCAGGGCAACCCTGATCAGCGTGATTTTATGCCTTCGTATCCCAGCCTATAGTACCTTACTTGTTTTTCATTTGTCCCTTTTTGTGATCCCTTAAACTTGGGTGACTGGCCGAGACCTCTACCAACTTTATTACCATCACTATAATTCCATCTAGACATTTAGTGTGACACAGATTAGCGGCGTTCTATTACCTTGAACACCGCTGCTTCATTCCTGAAATTCCACACACACCCTGCTCTCGGCCAGGCTCATCATTTAGAATCACTACGTTACAAGTCAGTCTACTGGGACCCTGCATATATCACTGCCATTTGACCAGATCAGGGCAACCCCTATCAGCGTGATTTTATGTCTTTGAATCCCACAGTTTATTTCTATTATTATAGGGCCCTATATGTACCTTGTTATCAACCGCGGGCATATCACGCATTATTTCAGGTCACATTGCTCTATATTTCACCTGTATTAGTCTGGCTTATTATAGAGAGCTTCATCTACTTCACCGGCATATCATAGAGAGCTTCATCATATTTATATATTTTGTTCACATATAGTTTTATTACATTCACTCTTCACATTTACTTTGCACGTTGTCTGAATATTTTTATCAATATATTTTCTCTTTTTTTAATGAGAAATATTTTTTTTTTATTTATTTATTTTTTTTACACATTTTTTCCTTTCACCTAATAGTAATCCTTTTTTTGATACTTATCACCTTTTATATATACACGTTATAGAAGTATATTCATTATTATATACACGTTTATTGATAGGATTCACCATATATATTTACACACATATATATTTTTTGCCTACACATGTACATATACACATCTTTTTTCACATTCTTTGTCATCTATTTATATGCCACGGTTTTGAAAACATTTCTCAATCAGTCAACACACCAAATAGCCAGCAGATGCCGAGACCTCATTAAATCGGCTTCCAGCTGAGACTCAATGACCATCTAATTGGGCAATCATGTGATACCCCAATGAGCTATATAAGAGTTTGACTTCTTAATATTTGTTAGCTATGAGTAAGCACTCAGTCCTGAGTGCGAAACGCGTCAGCTTACCTGTACTTTCTGCATGACAGTCTTGTTATTTTGATGATCCCATTTTTTCAATAAAGTGAAGTTTTTTTGACTACATCCGGTGTGCGGCATCCAAATCTTCTCCTCCATTCAAGCCTGCTTTGCCTAGCATTCAGCCAGCACCTGGAGCTCTTCTACTCTGAAACTTCCACTTACACCTGGGTCAGTGTCAGCCTGAGCGGTGGAAACACTTTCTTTGCTTGTCTGCATCAAGAGCTCATATATTGAGAAGAGATGCAGTCTAAGGTTGAAGAAAAAGCAAACCACTTCCAACAGGTCCGTAGAGTCAGACAGGGCTGCAGGTTAAGGCCAACTCTCCAACATATACAGTATCTCACAAAAGTGAGTATAACCCTCACATTTTTGTAAATATTTTCTTCTATCTTTTCATGTGACAATACTGAAGAAATGACACTTTGCTACAATGTAAAGGTGTGAGTGTACAGCTTGTATAACAGTGTAAATTTGCTGTCACCTCAAAATAACTCAACACACAGCCATTAATGTATAAACTGCTGGCAACAAAAGTGAGTACAACCCTAAGTGAAAATGTCCAAATTGGACCCAAAGTGTCAATATTTTGTGTGGCCACCATTATTTTCCAGCACTGTCCTAACATCATTGTCCGAGCATATTCTGCATCTCAAGTACTGGCCATAGAGGATGCTGTTTATTAGGGGGGCAGGATGGAAAATCGTAGCATGTACCAGGATATTCCCTGCTGTCTCCTTTCGATACAGAGTAGTACTTATACCACCACCCTCCTGGATCATAACAGTGTAATCCAAGAATGAAATTTGATGTTTATCCTGATGCATAGTGAATTTTTAAATTTGATGCATTATTTCCTAGGTCAGGCTCCCCATATCCTGGTGTCTCTTTTTTTTTCCACTTTAGTAGGATCCTCTGGGCTCTAAGAATTGCAAAACAGATGCCCTTTCCCCTAGCTGTAAACCTCGGTCCAAGGGGTCCTCAAGATCCCACAGTATTCTGAATCCTGCCCAGGCCCTAGCTATCCTTTCCCTTGACCTGGTGACTTTATATCAGAAGCACAGTCCCATTCTCCAAATACCCTACCTGTGAGAAAGCTTTTTGCATCTGGTGGAGTCACTTTAGGTATGACGTGACACCAAGTTGGTTGTATACCCGGGTATTGCTAAGATCCTTTCTCCAGTCTCTTGCAACCTCTGGTGATCTACCCTCCAAAAGAATATCCATTCCGATGTTAAAGCCTGTGAACCTTGGGCCCATTCCAAGTCCTCTTGACCATCACAGATGATCGGTGCTGTGGTGGGGCCAGTTACAAGCACTGATCTCACTGTATAGCTTTCAATAAAGCAGCTGACAGCTGCTTCTCCTCCTCTCCCTCCCACAGCTATCAGCTGCTTTTATTGAAAGCTACACAGTGAGATCAGTGCTTGTAACTGCCCTCACCACTGCACTGATTACCCCCGACTGTCCCCTGTGTCCTCCTCTGGTTCCCCAGGTCCTCCTCTGGTCCCTCCTTGTCCCAGATCTGTCAGGATGGAGAGCAGAGGAAGGAAACGTTATATATATCATTTACCGGCTCCTTCCTTTTCTGAATGCACAGAGTCAGTGATCACAGACTGTCCATTCATAACTGAGCAGAGTAAACTATGTTTGCGATGCTTCAGTAATGAACAGGAGCCTGTCTCCTGTCCATTTATCTTCAGTGCAGCTGAGTCTGCAGAGAAAGGAACTGGGGTATATGTGTCCCCCGTCCATTTCCCGGTCTCAAAAGGGAGATGTCAGGGGTCTATTTAGACCCCCGATATCTCACCAAAGCCACTCCCCAACAGGGCTGATTAAAATAAATAAATTAATTAAAAAAATAAAGAATTGTAATAAATATTTAAAAGGTTTAATTGTAAAAATAATATAAAATGAAATGGAAAAAAAACACTGGCACTGTCCAACATCCCCCCCCAAAAAAGAAAGCATTGTAAAAAAAAAAAGAATAGCAAAAAAATATAGATTGTACAAAATAATAAGAAAATAAATTGTAAAAAATAAAATGTAAAAAAAAATACAAATAAAAAACTACTGACACAGTCCACACCTCAATCAGTGACCATCTGTTTTGGATCATATTTGAAGATTTGGAGATATTTATATCTGCCACCCGGCCAAATTGGTTTTGATATATAGAGTGTACACTCTGAAATAATCTACGCTGAGACAGACTCGCAGCTCAGTGTAAAGTTACTTCTGTTTTATTATTTCTTCTTTTTGCAGTTTATATAAAAGCAGCCAGACATTCATGTCACACAAGCAAGACAAGGCATATGCAAAAATATATTACTATTATGAGAATGTATACGTTTTTAGCTGATTTAGCATATTGGGTAACTTCCTTTCAAGATGTTGATGTCATGTCTGTCTTGGGTGCAATTCTCGGAAAGGAGGCACAATCTTTTTTTTTTTTCTTTTTTTTTTTTAACTCTTCGCAGTTCAGCTTTACAATAAGGGAGGGGGGGAGAGCTAGCAGTTATCTGGAGCAAAGTTAAGGTTGAAAAGCTAAGCAGTAACATATTTATTACATATTGAATTAGGCATTTTACCTGTGATACCTTAATGACATCTATCCCAGTCCCCCCTTGAAATGTCTATTTCAATCTGTTCCTTACACTAAAAGTCCTACTCACCTGGCCTATTCTCTTCAGTGACTCCTTTGGACTGAATATAGAGAAAGGCAGCAACTAACTCGCTACCCCCCTCGATACAGTCTGGAGAAGGGCAGTCAGGTGCTATCTCTCCCTATAACCCTATGGTGTTGCACCCCGGGGAGGGAGTGTCTGTAATGGAGTGCATTCCATAATCATCATCTGTTATTTCCTGGTTCACAAATGTGGGAGTAGATTGGTCAACAGCTTTTTTTTACACACTTTATGAGACAGGGGAGAATACAGCAGACTATGACAGCCAAGGTCACCAAAATTATCAGGATGGTTATTCCTGATAATTTAATCCCTGCCACCCCCCCTTGATCCAGGTGAAGTACTGATCCCAGGGGTTGGTGAGCCCTGAATTCTTTTTTAACTCTTTGGACAAATTCTCAAGTTTCCTGATGGCCAAGGTCACTTTACCATTTGGGCCAGTGTTGTCTGTGATGTAGGTACAGCATGTACCTGTCTCGGGTATCATTTTACACACACCCCCCTCTCAGCTAGGACCAAATCCAAGGCCATACAGTTTTGGAAGGTCATTTGTGAAGCGGCCTCTAGTTGCTCAGCTAAACCTTGGAGTGCATCCCTGGTGTAGTTTACAAACCTTTGTTGGTTATAGTAGATGTAATTTATCCAATCTACATTCTTGTTTACACTGATGATGGGGATTAGAGACTCAAATCCCGCTGCGACTTGGTCTTTTGCTTTGAACTCATCTGGGACCCACTTGGGACTCCTATGTGCACATGAGGGTCAAAGCTTCGCACTGGGGCACCCCTACGCCTAGGTGTGTTGTTTGTTTCTGGTTCTGGGGTCTCTGAGAAAATATGCAGAGGCATTATGGCCTTAGCCAGTGCACATTCCCCCGTCCACTGTCCTGTCATCCTACTCCTAATTTTCATGTCTCCACAGACCCAGTACACATCTCCCAAAGACTGGGTTTGATTTTGCACCATATCTGCAGACACCTCACTATAAGATCCACAGTAACCTGTGGTAAAATTCCCAAGAGGTTTCCCCACTCCCTGATACTATCCATAACATGTGTAATTGCCAGGATATATGGTGATACCCTCTCCTGGCTTGGGGGTCTTGGTGACTATAGGATACTCCCTCTTCCATTGTTCACACAGGGAGTGGTTAGTGGTTGAGTTGATAAATAGGCTGAGAAAACACATCTCATGTTCTGGGGGTATGTTTAGGGGTACTGTTCCCAAATGAGGTCTAGGCCCCCACACACATAACAGTTGGTTTTATTGCGTTTCCCTGCACTGTTCCTCATCCACTTGAGCCACAGGCTGACATCTGAGAACCCGGTCTCTGTGGCCATAGTGTCCTCGAAGGTAGGGTCTGCTATGGCCACCATGTCCCCTAACTTCTGTATATGGGGCCTCAGGGGTTAGCTATGGGCCAAGGGGGCTGCCAGTCTGGTGAATTATACATGTCTTTAAGTTGGTACTTTCCTGTCATTCCTCCTGTGCTCCACACCAACCATGTTCCCAGGACATATGTACCAGCATCTGTAGGGCTAGGATTTTCTATGGTCAGGGTGAATTTCATGCTGTGTCCTATCCTACAACTATTCAAACATGTGCCTGTCTTTGCTAAGGTCATTCTGTTAAGTAGGGATTTCTCATTTTTATCTTTCCTATCCAGAGAACTCTGTGGCCTATACCCCCAGTCATCCCCTGTATTCCATCCCACGGATCCCCAGTAGTCACGGTTGTCGCCCCAGTAGTCATCCGTGACACATATGTATGTGTACCTGGACCTAGGACCTATGTGGACAGTGTCCAGATACATGTAACATTGCCAGGCAACTTGAGGGCAGGAGACTATAATGCAGTAGTCAAATACGAAGGCAGCTACATGTGTGTTAGAAGAGTTATACCAGAATTGTGTTATACCATCTTTCTGCCTAATGGCTACCTCCTGTGCCTGAACAATAATCATAATGAAAATGATATACAGGATCATGATTTGGTTTCCTCAGGTACAGGGACCTTCTTGCAGTGGGAGGCGTGTATCCACAAATTCTTCCCGGCCATCTTGACTTATGTGGCGGTTGTTAGGAGAACCTGGAAAGGACCATCATATCTGGGTTCAAGGGTGTGTTTTCTCAGAAACTTCCTTATCAGGACCCAGTCTACGGGGACCAGCTTGTGTGTTCCTGTATCTAGCTCAGGATCTGGAATGGAAGAAAATACCTGCGAATGGATATGGGTTAATTATCGAGTTAAAGCAGTAATATAATCAGTCAACACATCAGACTGTAGCTGTTGTGGGAAGTAACAACCCAATCTGGGGGCTGAGCCAAACAATATCTCATAAGGTGACACACTATGGTTTTCCCTTGGAGTGTACCTAACACTGAATAAGGCAATGGGCAGGCTATCTGGCCAACTCATTCCTGTTACCTGAGACATTTTTTGCATTCTAGACTTTATTGTGCCATTCAATCTTTCCACTTTCCCACTGCTCTGAGGATGGTATGGGGTGTGGGAAGCTAGTGTAACTCCCAAAGCTGTACATATTTCTACGGTCACTGAGGCCGTGAAAGCCATGCCCTGGTCACTCTCTATAACCTCTGGGACGCCATATCTGCACACTATTTCTGTTAGAAGTCTTTCTGCCGTGGTCTTTGCCGTCATGTTGGTGACGGCAAAGACCTTCGGTCATCCAGAGAACATGAAAATGATAATCAATGCATATTCATATCGGCCACTCTTTGGCATCTGGATGGGGTCGAACTGTATCCTTTGGAAGGGGTACTGGGCCTTTGCTAGATGCTTCAGAGGTACCTTCTCCGTTCTTCCCGGGTTGCATTTAGCACATATGGTGTATGACTTGCAGAAGTTGTTGGTAAGTGGGGTAATCCCTGGAGCCAAGTAGTATTTGTTGATCAGGGAGTTCATCAAGGTTTTCGACAGGTGAGAGGCACCATCGGCCCACTGTACCACTGCAGGAAACATTGATCGTTGTAGACACGGCCTCTTGTTTAATTCCACGATCCTTTCAGTTTCTGTAGCTCCTTTCTTGATCCATACTTCTTTCTCTTTGTTGCCAGTTGCTTTTTTTGCTGCTTGAGATGGGTCCTGCTCACAGGAGGGTTTTGTAGAATCATGGCGGTCTGTACAGTTTCTTCAGGGGTGTCCAGTGGATCATCCAGGATAGGTGCATTCACTCTGCTGACCACTTCTCGCATTCCATTTGCAGCTTGTTTTGCAGCGGTATCTGCCAGGTGATTGCCTTGTGCTTCTTGGGAATTCAGTTTGCCGTGTGCCTTCACCTTAAGTATAGCCACCTGTGCTGGGAGGAGTAGGGCATCCATTAGGTCCTTGATTGCTGAAATATGTTTTACAGGTGTACCTGCTGCTGTTAGGAACCCTCTTGTTTTTCCAGATGACCCCGAAATCGCAGGCAACACCGAGGGCGTATCTTGCATCTGTATGGATGTTGGCTCTTTTTCCTTCTGCCAATTTGCATGCCATAGTTAGGGCCTGGAGTTCTGCTTCCAGGGCAGACATGGAGAAGGGTAATGCTGAAGCCTGAAGAACTGTATCTTCAGTGGTGACTGCATATCCTGCGTGGTACTGTCCAGCGCTGTCTGCATACCTGGAACCATCCACAAAAATTGTCAAGTCAGGATTCTCAAGGGCTGTTTCACTGACTGTCGGTAGATGTGTTGTTTCTATTTTCATCACTTCGAAGCAGCCATGAGCGGTGAGATGAGGGTCTTCATTCTTCAAAGAGGCTCCCCCCTCGAGAAGTGGAAGTCGAGTGGATGGGTTGAGGGTATCACATTGGAGGAGAGTGATGTTATCGGGGGAGAAGCAAGGCACACTGGAGTCTGAGGTGTCTTGCTGAAGACAGGTGCTTGGGCTGTGTTTGGTTCAGTATGGCAGTTATGTCCTGAGGGGCAAGGAGGATCAGAGGGTGGCCCAACACAAGGTCAACGGTCTTGTCCAAAAGGGCTTGGGCTGTAAAGATGGCTCTGAGACAGGAGGATCCCCCCTTAGCGACTGAGTCCAATTGGCAGGAGTAATAACCAATGGGTCTGAACCTGTTGCCATGGGCCTGAGCCAAAATTCCTGTGGCATGTCCTTGTCTCTCTGTGACAAGAAGTTTGAAAGTCTTTCCATAGTCTGGGAGGCCCAAAGCGGGGGCCGTGGTGAGGATCTCCTTCAGAAATTCAAAATTATTCATTGCCTCTGGGGAAAGCAGGAAAGGATCAGATTTCAGGGCATCATAGAGAGGTTGCATCAAGAGGGAGGCTCCCGGGATCCAGGAGCGGCAATAGGATATTAATCCTAGGAAAGCATGTAGGGGCTTTTGACCTTGAGGTAAGGGGATGGCTTTGATTGCAGCAACTCTTCAGTGAGATGTCTAGTGCCTTGGGAGATGCAGTGACCTAGAAAAACCACCTTCTCTTTTACCTTTTGCTTTGAGGCCTTGCATCCTTGCTTGGCCAGGTAGTGGAGGAGACTTTCGGAGAAGATTGAGGCATCTTCAAGAGTATCTGCACAGAGCAGGAGGTCATCTACATACGGGAGGAGGACGATGTCAAGGTGTAATTTCATCCAGGTGTCCAGAATGAGGGCCATTGCTCTGGCGAATTGAGAGGGGGAGTTCTGGGCTCCTTGTGGCATAACAGTACAGGTATAGCTCCACACCTCGTGGGTGAAAGCGAACAGGTACTGACAACGGGGGTCAAGGGAAACACTGAAGAAAGCATTCGCTAGGTCTACTACTGTAAAGTATTTTGCTGTGGGTGGTATTCCTGCCAGCAAAGTGTGTTGGTTGGCCACGATAGTTGTTTCCAGTACAGTAGCTTCGTTCACTGCCCTGAGGTCTTGTACCATTCTGTATTTTTCTGGCTCTCCTTTCACGGTTCATTTCCTCACTGGGAACAGTGGCGTGTTGCACGGGGATGTGCAGGGTAACAGAGCTCCATTTGACAGAAGGGCCTCGACTTGCTTTGAAATAGATGCAGCTTGAGCTGGCTTCAAGGGATTTTGTGGCCTTCTGGGCAAGGGGGCCCCAGGCTTCAGCTGCACCACGATTGGCGGCACTTTTAGATTTCCTATATCTTCAGGCCCTGTGGACCACAGGCATGTAGGGACTCGATCCAAGACTTCTTTTGGGATTCCAGCCTCACCTTGTGCATCCAAGTATAATAAAAGGGGGATGGAACACAGTGCTGAGGCATTATCGATGCTTAGCGGTGAGGAGACCAGAACACCGCCATCGGGTTTGAAGGTAATGGAAGCCTGGAGTTTGGACAAGACATCAGCCCCTAAGAGATTTAAGGGGCATGTGGACGAGAGCAAAAATCTTGATAATAGGTCAGGAAAATTGCCAACTTGTAGGGGGTGGGTTAGGGGGTTCTTCCTGGGTGTTCCATCAACCCCCACACATGTTACATCAATGTCTGATAGGAATGAAGTATCGGATAGTTCTTCTGCCCTGGTCACGGATCTGGCAGCACCTGTGTCACATAGGAAACTGGTAGGATGGCCCTGGGGAGGGTAGGGGTAGGTGACACAGGCTTGCCGAAATCCTAGCGGAGAAGGTCTATGTGGTCTGGAGGGGGTAGAGGAGGAGGAGGAGTGTCATGTCTCCGATATTGGGCGTTTTCGTGTGGACCACAGTTGGGGCCTGGTTGCCTGTGGGTGAACTTCCGAGGACTTCAGTATTCCCTTCTGAAGTGGCCGAGTCTTCCACAGTTGTAGCAGACACATGGATTTTGTGTTGGTGGGGGCAGATATGGTATCATGAGAGGAGCTACCATTTTGTTGCTTTGTGCGGATTCTAGGCCTTTTGCCACTAGTAACAATGTTTCAAGGGATAATACTCTGTACTCTGGGTGCGAAAGGAGCAGACCCTTCCGGATTGGTTGTCTGAGACCTGAGACAAATGCAACAGCCAGCATGTGTGTGTGTGCTTTGTTCAGCTTGCTGAAACCCAAATCAGTAAACATTTGTGTTATTCTAGTGTGAAATTTCTCAACAGATTCGCCTTTTTCCTGTGCAACCTTTCGTATGCTAGTCGCTTGGTCTGCCAAGCGTTCTTGAGCCCATTTTTTTAATTGGGCCACAAAGTCACATCCTGAGTCATAGCTATTGTCACTAGAATACTCATCAAAACATTTTTCCATCACCGGCCAGTAAGCATCCCCTGCCTTTATCTCACACAGGCTCACCAAAATCCAGCACGTGGCCGCATATGTCTTTAGGATTTGGGCGATTCTTCTGTAAAATGGCATGGGTTGCTTTTCAGGGTCCGGTAGGCTCGTGACAAGAGATGCAGTTATTCCCCTAGGTGCCTGTTTTGCTCCCCCTGTGTTCTGTGGCGGTGCGGCTCTTGGTGGGCTCTTGGTCCAGATCCTGAGTGGTAAGGAGTACTGGGTGGTGGCTGTTGGGTGCGTGTTTCGAACTGTGAGGGGCGTAGGAGGAGTCTGCCAAATGGGTTGCGAACATTACCATGAAGGAATCCGTTATTCCCCCAGCTTATAAGTCATACTTCTGGAATGTGACATTCCGTTAGGGTGGGATCGTAGTTGTCCCGGCATGCGTGTCAGGCAGGGCTCCGGGCACCACGACAGGGTCGGCATTAATGGGGCTTTGATGGGAGGGACCTGGCTGAGTCTCACGTGTCTGTGCAGGACCGGTTGCCTGAGTCTCACGTGTTTCGTGATTAGGGCTCTGCGAGGTCGCCTTGCCTTCCTGGCTATCCCCGTCAGAGAAAGTGCCTACCATTAACGGGGTAGGTTGAGCCTTATAATATGCTCCGGAGGATTGGTCTATCAACGGATATATGTGGGTGGGTTTTGGTGTGGGGGGTTCAGATGGTGTCAAGCCTGTATGGTGGCAACCAGATGAGGAGTACAAAGACAAAGTGTGCCTTGCCTACATTCAAGCATAGTGGAGGTGCGGAAGGATGAGGTGGAAGTGTCAGAGGGGAGGTGTCACTGTGCACGGGGGAAGGGGCAGTGCCAGAGGGGCGGTACACACTTTCTGAGGACCAGACGCCATAGGGCGGTGGCTGGCTGGTTGTCTTGGATTTTGACCCCTTTGCTGGCTTTTTTATACACATATACAATACAACCATTTTGATGCGTTTCCTGTTCTGTCCACCTTTCTTCATGAATAGCTTTCGCAACTTTGAACCAAGCGTCTGTTGTACGCAGCAGCCCGTGGTCCGACAACAAACCCCTTTTTCTTTTCAAAAGAGTACGCCATTCATTTGGCTCTAGCCGTCCACCCAAATGCATAGTGACCCCTTCACACTTTTGCCAATTTCTTCCCTTTTTTGACAACATCTTTTCCTTCTCGCTCTAGTACTAAGTCACAAGCTAAACTACCCTTTTTGGGTCTCTCTAACTTCTGCCCCATCGTTAGCTATTGGAGAGTTTATATGTCCGGGCTCAGGATTTGTATGATGGTTTTATGAAGCTGTCTTGGACTCAAGGGTCCGACAATTCTTCTAACCATCACCTGTCCCTCTTTCAGACCACTCTTCAATATATAAGGCTGCCTTATCACTTTCTGTCTTGATGATTGGGATATTTATGTGTCTTCACAGGATTTTAGATGGGTCACGAGGTTGCCTTGGATTCTGAAAGGGTCTGGCAATTCCTTTATTCGTCACCTGGTACTGGTTCAGACTATATCACAATCTCAAGTTAACAAGGACAAAATGGATGGATAGAGAGAGAGAGAGAAAGAAAGAAACGAACGTCTACTGTGTTCGACTGCCACGCAAGTCTCCTTGTGTGCGTCTTCCCAAAACGTAGACTAGTCACGGTCTTGCCCACCCAAGGTGGCTGCAAGTAGAGGAGGCGAGTAATATGTGACCACTTATTACTCTCAACAAGATATAACAAATAAAATGAAGTTCAATGTACCACTTCAAATGTCATTTACATTTCCCAGCACCATGCCCAAATTTCTCACTCTGTCTTTTTCCACCTTTCTTCAAACTGTTCTGGTTGCTGCGGTTGTGGGGGACACCTTTTGCCTGGGTGTCTCCTCCTTCTGACTTCACTTTCTATAGCCTGTGGTGACTTGCCAACCTCAAGTTTAACTGGGTAATGCACATTTAATCTGAATACCAACACATCTGTGATCTCCGCTAACAAGGGTTTATAACCAAGACATTCTCTTTTATATCCTGGCCCCCTTCGTGTACTTAGGACATGACATAACTGATATGTGACGACCGCAGTGAAATACAGGATTACTCAGATCCTCACAGGAGCCCCACGCTGCTGGGCGTATTCCAACGCCTCCTCCTGGTTACCCTGCTCTACCGCACAATACAATTTATTTATTCCCCCAGGAGAAGTTTAACCACATCAACTATCCTCATCCATGACTATATAATCAATCCCTCACTCCCAACAGCTGACACAAGATCAACAAAACAAAACATACAAGGATACAGGCGACAGATATAATTTTTACAGGTTCAGTGGACTTCAGGCAAGATATATACCTGTCTTTGCTGACCGCGGGAAGCCGATACCGACACAGAGACTAACCAATCACGGATGCAGGATAAACGATAGACAAGATACTAAAAGTTTCTTAAGCCGCGTACACACGGTCGGACTTTTCGTCTACAAAAGTCCAACGGACGCTGACGGACTAAAGCTGGCTGGTAATCCGATCGTGTGTGGGCTTCTCCGGACTTTCAACGTACTTTTTTAGCCTCAAATCCGACGTACTTTAGATTTGAAACATGCTTCAAATCTTTACGTCGTAACTACGACGGACCCCGAAATCCGCTCGTCTGTGTGCTAGTCCGACGGACAAAAACCCACGCTAGGGCAGCTATTGGCTACTGGCTATGAACTTCCTTATTTTAGTCTGGTGTACGTCATCACGTACGAATCCATCGGACTTTTGTGTGGTCGTGTGTAGGCAAGTCCGTTCGTTAGAAAGTCTGCCACAAGTCCGCCGCAAGTCTGCCGAAAGTCCTCCGGAAGTCTGTTGGACAGGCTGTCGGACTTTTGTAGCTGAAAAGTCCGACCGTGTGTACGCGGCATTACAGTTTTTTTCAGAGGTGATCAGTCTCTGTCCCGTCCATGTTGGTCCGTTCCGGTCTCCTCTTGATCGGCTGTCCTTTGGCTCAGAGCCACAATGCCCCACTTTGGGCACCAAATGTTTTGGATCAGACCGAAATCATCCAAGATATTTATATCTGCCACCCGGCCAAAGTTGTTTTGATATATAGAGTGTACACTCTGAAATAATCCAAGCTGAGACAGACTCGCAGCTCAGTGTAAAGTTACTTCTGTTTTATTATTTCCTCTTTTTGCAGTTTATATAATAGCAGCCAGACATTCATGTCAGACAAGCAAGATAAGGCATATGCAAAAATATATTATTATTGTGACAATGTATACATTTTTAGCCGATTTAGCATATTGGGTAACTTCCTTCCAAGATGTTGGATGTTGATGTCATGTCTGTTTTGGGTGCAATTCTCGGAAAGGAGGCACAATCCTTTTTATTTTATTTTTTTAACTCTTCACAGTTCAGCTTTACAATAAGGGAGAGGGGAAAGCTAGCAGTTATCTGGAGCAAAGTTAAGGTTGAAAAGCTAAGCGGTAACATATTTATTACATATTGAAATAGGCATTTTAGCATTTTACCTGTGATACCTTAATCACATCCATTACACATCAGTGCTACCCCATCAATGCCACCTATCAGTGCCCATCAGTCCTGCATATTAGCGCCACTGTCACATGACAATAAAAAAAAAGTACTGGTAAACGGGATTGGCGACTGCTTGAAAAAAAGTTTTTGTTTCGTCCCTCCCTTTTTTCTCCTCCCCTTCTTTTGTTATCCTTGGTAGAGGTTTGATCTATTATTGTGTCTAATCTGATACATGTATACTAAATTTTGTACTAAGGAGACTCTCTCCATACATGCATTTTATTTTTTGTGACAGGTTTGGCTGCTATGTGCTATCCTACCACTGGGTGGGGGCGAACTTGGGTGCAGTGGGCCCACTGAAAGTTCCATCTGACATGCAAGGTTCCTTCCCTGTTCAATCAGAGGACAGACCCTTCTATGGCTCTGGGCTGAACTGGTGCAATCCAGGCTATGACATATGCGTTTCCTCCTTCCCAGAGCCTTTTCCAGTGCAGGTATGCCTGGTGCATGTCGGTGGCACAGCGTCATCCCATCCAGGGGGCAGGGCGGCACCACGCCGGGGGATCCGCCTGCTTCCAGCTCCGTTTGCCATACACTGTCAGTGGGCCAGATGAGGATGGCGACAATGCGCCACATGATTTGAGGGTATGGACCCCATCCCATTTCAATGGGGTCATTTTTATATAATATGGGACATCTGCTTGCATCTTTTGGAACTCTTATTGAAATGTAGTGGGCTGCAGCATTTTGGTTACAAGGTATGTCTCCCTGTATAATCAAATGATCTTTTGGCTTGTTAACCCCCCATGGCCTTATACCTTGACCCCATCTCTCCTTTTACTTTGTCTATATGATATTCAGTTATAGATCAACAACTTTGCTATCTTCTACTTACACAAAAGTAATAGTATGTCCAATATTCATTTACAGACTAGACCTCCCTATTTGGGTGCCCATTGGCCTCTAGGGTTCTTGTGGACTCTTAGGGGGTCCACACATTGCTGCCTTACCCACTGTTTGGAGAGTGGCCCATATCAGACCCACCTGATAGTATACATCAATTCTATGTGGTTTATCTACAAATTGAAAGTGAGTTTCTTACACAGCAGCCTAATGTAATGTATGTACTAAATATACTACAATTGTATGAACATTATGCCATACTTGTCATATATCGTTATATTGATTTTGACATATTGCATTTTAGAGTTCTTTATACCCAGTAACTCCCATGAAGGAGGACATCTTCTGAAACATGTTGGGATTCATCCAAGATTCCTTCCCAAGCTGACCAAGTATTTTTCTGGCAGCCTTCTGGGGTATATCTTGATGTATTTTGGTATACTATGTATATGTATGAAACGGTCTGTTTTTTTTATACACACATTGTTTGTTATATGTGACATTTTTATTGGACTGATGTCCCTTTTATCTCGTATCTCCAAATAAATATTGGCATTCGCTTTTTAATCTAATTATTTTGTCTGGATTCTGCCTTAAAAGTCCCAGGCAGGTGTCTTCAGTGTACATATGTCTATGTAGCTGCTATACTCGTGATATCCCACAGTATTGCCACCTTTACAACTGCCTTCCCATACTAACAAGTTACTGCTTTTTCCATTATTATTATTATTATACAGGATTTATATAGTGCCAACCGTTTACGCAGCGCTTTACAATCTAAAAGGGAGACAATACAGTTATAATACAATAAAATAAAAGAGGATTAAGAGGGCCCTGCCCAGAAGAGCTTACAATCTTAAAAGGGTGGGGCAGGTGGTACAAAAGGTTGTAACTGTGGGGAAAAAGCTGATGGAAGTGGTAAAAGATTAGTTGGAGGTGTGATAGGCTTCCCTGAAGAGATGAATTTTCAGGGATCGCCTGAAGGTAGCAAGAGTAGGGGATAGCCGGACAGGTTTAGGTAGCGAGTTCCAGAGGATGGGAGAGGCTCTGGAGAAATCCTGGAGACAAGCATGGGAGGAGGAGACGAGAGAGCTTGAGAGTAGGAGGTCTTGAGAAGAGCGGAGAGGACGATTTGGGTGATATTTGGAGACAAGTTTGGTGATGTAGCTCGGGGCAGATTTGTGAATGGCTTTGTATGTTGTGGTTAGCATTTTGAATTTAATTCGCTAGGCCATTGGGAGCCAGTGTAGGGATTAGAGGAGAGGGCTGTCAGACGCTGAGTGGTTGGTAAGGTGGATAAGCCTGGCAGCAGAATTTATGATAGACTGAAGAGGGGAGGAGCCTATGGAGAGGCAGGCCAATGAGAAAGGAGTTTCAATAGTCAAGGCAAGAGATAACAAGGGAGTGAATGAGGAGCTTGGTGGTTTCATTTGTTAAAAAGGGGTGAATTTTAGAGATGTTACGGAACTGGATTCCACAAACTTTTGACAACTATTGGACTTGAGGCTGAAATGACAAGTCAGAGTCTAGGATTACACCTAGTACCCTGGCGTGAGGGGAAGGACTGATGGTTGTATTGTTGATTTTGATGGAAAAGTCATGGAGGAGGGAATATTAATAGCTCGTGTTAGAGAGATTTAGGTTAAGAAAGTGGTGTGACATCCATGCTGATATGTCAGTTAGTATTGCAAGAGGAGACTGATGGAGTGAGGAGAGGAGTAGACAGATAGATTTGGGTGTCATCAGCGTATAAGTGGTACTGGAAGCCATGGGTGGTTATCAAGTGACCAACAGAGGAGGTGTAGATAGAGAAGAGAAGGCATCCACAACAGAGCCTTGGGGGCCCCCCTCACAGAAAGGGGCAATGGAGAGGAGGAGACAGAGTTGTAGGTGACACTGAAGGAGTGCTGTTATAGGTAGGCAGAGAACCAGGATAGAGCAGAATCTTGGGGGCCAAGGGAATGGAGTTTATTGAGAAGGAGTGAGTGGTCAACAGTATCAAAGGCCACAAAGAGGTCAAGAAGTAGGAGTATGGAGTAGTGGCCATTGGTTTTAGCAGTTAGTAAATCGTTAGTGAGTTTTAGTAAGGCAGTTTGCGTGGAGTGCAGTGAGCAAAAGCTCCCATCAATCCCTGCCGAGACCAGAGTATATGATATTTGGATGATTTGCATGATCTATTTGACATGACTCAAACTCATTAATATGATTCATTTTAGCGGTTGTTGTGATATCTTCTTTGGCAACTGCGACACAATAGCTTCACTGGAGTACAGTTTGTAGGAGGTCTCTTTCAAAGCCATATAATCTTGCCTAATATATATGTGCAATATACTGCATGGACTTGAATAGCCTTATGTTACTTTGACAGTTAGTATGCATAAAGAAGCAGTATGTTATATTGATTAGACTACACGTTTCTTAGGGGAGATAGGTTTACATTATCTCTGGGGGGTGTTATTCTTGGAGTTTTGTGACCCAGTTAATACCCCATACTGAGTGTGCAAACCTAAACTGCTCAAAAAAATGAAAGGAACACTTTTGAAATCAGAGTATAGCATTAAAGAGGTTGTAGACTTCCCTGTATAATCTGTACCTACATGTACGCCTAGAACAAGGCTGACCTATAGGTACTGTAAATATCTCCTAAATGTGCGCCATTTAGGAGATATTTACTGTATACCGTGCCGATGATGTCATTGGCGCATGCGCTCTGAAGGTACGGCCACCCGTACCATTTCTTCAGAAGTCAGTGCTATGATCGGCAGCTCCCGCGTGCATACGTGGGAGTGGCACCACGCAGCTCTGGCCAGTCGCATAGCAGGAGTACGCGGTAGACGTGCAGAACGAAAAAAATTTGTTTAGTTTTGATTTGTCATTTAAATAAATGTATTTAGTTAAATGTGTTTAATCCGTTTAATTCATTTTCATAATTTGTTTAGTTTGTGTTCAAATGGATTCAAATTTTCTAATTCATTTCAATTCAAAACGTTTTCCAATTCGAAAAGTTTTCCAAATTTTCAAAGACAATAAAATAGAATAGAAAATAAAGGAATAGAATAGAACAAAATATAATAGAATAGAACAGAAATCAAAATAAAATATAATAGAGTATAACAGAACAAAATAGGGTGGAAAATGAAATAAAAGAACAGAATGGAATAGAATTAAAAAATAAAATAAAAAATAAAAAGAATAGAATTAAATAGATTATAATCATCTTCCGAAATTCAAATATTTTTTTTTTATTATTCTAATAGAATAGACTAGAATAGAAAAAAAGTAATATTATAACCATTTTTGAAAATTCAAATAGAATCACTTCAAATAGAAAAGAATAGAGTAGAATAGAAAATAACGCAATAGTATATATAAAAAAAAAAAAATAGAATATAACCATCTTCCTATCTATGCTAATCTATTCTATTCAAATTGATTCTATTTGAATTTTGGGAAATGGTTATATTGTTTCTACTGTATTGATTTTTAACTTATATTTTTTCTATTTATTTTATTCTATTTTTTTTATTTTCTATTCTATTCAAATTTATTCTATTCAAAATTAATTTCAGAGATGGTTATATTCTATTATTTTCTATTCTAATCTACTCTATTCAAATTGATTCTATTTGAATTTTGGGAAATGGTTATATTCATTTCTATTGCTTTTTTAATTCTATTCGTTTATGTATTCAAATGTATTCAATTTGAAATTTGAACTTCAGAAGATGGTTATATTTTATGTTATTATATTTGATTTGTTTCCATTATATTCTAATCTATTCAGTTTTTTTTTCTATTCTATTTTGTTCTCTTTTAATCTATTCTTTTATTTTCTGTTATATTCTTTTCTATTCTATTTTATTCTCTTTGGAAATGGGAAAACTATTTGAATTCCAAAAGTATTTGAAAACAATTAGAAAATCCTAATTTCAATTTGTAACGAAACAAACCACATCTGTCTAGTACGCGGCCCCGGAAGGAGGAAGGGCGAAGATGGATGTGGCCTGCAGCAGGAAAGGCGTGGGCTTCGTTTGCAGTAAAGCTTCACATAATGCGCTAGTATGCGATGCATACCAGCACATTATGCCTTTACTTTGCAGGGAAAAAAAAAAAAAAAAGTAAAAATACCTGGAGGAGTTTACTTCCGCTTTAAGTCGATTAAACTCCTGGAATATTGATCTGGTCAGGTAAACAGCAGAGGGGCTTGTTAATCAGTTTCAGCTGCTTTGGTGTTAATGAAATTAACAGGTGCACTAGATGGCCAACAATGAGACGACTCCAAAAACAGGAATGGCTTTACAGGTGAAGACCAAAGACATTTTTATTTCCCTACTCATCTTTTCTAACTGTTTTTCACTAGTTTTGCATTTGGCTAGGGTCAGTGTCACTGCTGGTAGCATGAGGCCGTACCTGGACCCTATAGAGGTTGCACAGGCAGTCCAACTCCTCCAGTATGGCACATCAACACATACCATTACCAGAAGGTTTGCTGTATCTTTGAGCACAGTTTCAAGAGCATGGAGGAGATTCCAGGAGACAGGCAGTTACTCTAGGAGATCTGGACAGGGCCATAGGAGGTCCTTAACCCATCAGCAGGACCGGCATCTGCTTCTTTTTGCAAGGAGGAACAGGATGAGCTCTGTCAAAGCCCTACAAAATGACCTCCAGCAGTTCACTAGTGTGAATGTCTCTGCAAAAATTGTTTCTGATTGTTTGGTCAGAGTATATAGGGCAGGCCCCTACTTTCAAACATCCAACTTACAAACGACTCCTACTTGCAAACAGAAGGAGACAACAGGAAGTGAGATGAAATCTACCTCTAGGAAGGGAAATTCTCTCCTGTAAGAGTTAATATGGGAAAAAAAACGTGTCTTCTCTACAATGATGCTTTATCACCAATCCTTGTTTCACTAAAAATCCCGAATTTTCAAAAAACATTTGTCATTGGGACAGAAAGTGAGGTGAAATCTTCTGAAGAGGAGGAAAGACAGCAAAACAAATGTCACAGGGGTGATAACCCTTCCCTATGTTTTCCAAAAAGCTTAAAATAGATTTTTTGGCTGGCGCTACACTTTAAAAATGTACCAGTTCAAAATTACAAACAGATTCTACTTAACAACAAACCTACAGTCCCTGTCTTGTTTGCACCGCCTGTATACTGCTGTTCAGAGTATATAGGGCCCCACGCCTTTCCTTTTTTTAATTTGCGTGCGGGGTTCCCCTTAATCTCCATACAAGACCCAAAGAACCTGGTAATGGACTGGGGGGGGGGTACCCATGCTGTTTGTCTCACCGATTTTCATCCATATTGCCAGGACCCGACATTACATTAAAGCCGCAAGCAGTTTTAAATGACTTTTATTCCTTTAAAAATGACATTTTGTGCAGGGAATGTTCTAAGCGCGGGAAACACGCGCCACTTTACAGGCATACTATAGACACCCCCCAGGTACGATATTTAAAGGAATATTTCACTTCTTTTTTTCAATTTAAGCATCATTAAAATCACTGCTCCTGTAAAAATGGCCGTTTTTAAAACTTTTTTTGCATTGATACATGTCCCCTGGGGCAGGACCCGGGTCCCCAAACCCTTTTTAGGACAATAACTTGCATATTAGCCTTTAAAATTAACACTTTTGATTTCAAACGTTCGAGTCCCATAGACTTTAATGGGGTTCTAAAGTTTGTGGGAACTTTCGGGCCGTTCGCAGGTTCTGGTGCGAACCAAACCGGGGGGGTGTTCGGCTCATCCCTATTGACCATATAGAAGAGAATTTTATATTTCCTCTAAGGATCATAGAGGTGGTGGGACTGAAAGGGTAATGACAGTTCTAGTAATCCATCCCATCATTAGATCTATATCCAATCATTAGACATATGCAGTTTGTTTAGTTCCAAATTAATTTTTTGATGAAATTCGACAAATTCATTATTTCGGAAATATTAAAATTTAACAAATCATTCCAAAAATCTAAAATTCGGAGAACAAAAAAAAATAAAATAACGAAAATTCAAAAAGAATGAGAATCCAAAAACCCGACAATCTGAAATAATAACTATCACATTATAGGTATTGGAATTTCCTTTCAAATTTGGCTGTTAGTGAACGTAATGAATACGAATTTATCCAAAGTTACGAATTAAGTGAAAAAAGAATGCCGCATCTAAACGAATGGAACGCAACAAGTCAATAATAAAAATTACTTTTTTATTATTATTATTAATTTGTTACGTTCCATTCATTTAGATGTGACATTCGTTGTTTCGGATAATTCATATTCGTTACGTTCACCAACAGCCAAATTGAAAGGAAATGGCTATACCTATAAATTTAAATATATATAAAATGTATAGTTATTATTATCATTAGCTAGTTTGTTTGGTTTTTAAAATTTCCAAATTATTTATTATTATTTATTTTTTACATTTTTATTTTTCTGAATTTTCGGATTCCGAATTTATTTGAAATCAATTTAGATCATAACGAATGGCCCGAAAAATGTAAAAAAAATAAAACAAACAAATGTTTTGGCAGTGCACATGTCTACCAATCATTGATGAATATTCCCATATACAGAGCCGAGGATTTCCACTTCCTGAGACCGTATACCCCCTGTCACCAGAACACACACAGGACATGAACAGATGTCAGTGATCAGAGATTATTCTGGCCATGATTTACACATTCATTGTGGAAGAAAAATAACATTAATAGTGCCAATGGTCAATCCCCACCCCCCCCCCTGTACATCAAAACCAATAGAACAAGACTAGCGCTGGCTGTATTAATAGTGACAATCATCACAGCCAATCACAGTAAGGGGGAGGAGCAATCCAAGATAAATGGATTGGTCATGTATAAAAGAACCTATGGGGACAGACGTTTAGGAACTATGATACATATAGATATTAAACTGTGTCCAAGCAAAACCTATTTTCTAATTTTGGATGGAGGGGGGAGGATTAGAACCCCTGTCAGGATTTTATCTGGGGCTCCAGTAAAGAGATCTCCCCTTTAGCAAAAAGGATATATAGGAAAATCTACAACAGGGGCACAAAGAACTAAAAATCTGACCGAGGTTCTAATCCTTCCACAACTGAAACAAATGGACTTCCGATACACTGTAAAGTTGAAGGCTCCAGGGCTGTCATCTCCATCCTGACCACATTTCCTTACATGTCACTCACCCAGAACAAGCATGCAGCAAGTGAAGCCTAGAAAATCTGACCTCCTGCATGCTTGTTCCTGGTCAGTGACACGCTAGGTAGAGAAGTGAGGTTTAGGATAAAGATGATGGCTCCCCGGAGTCTGCAGCTTTATACATATATCAGTTATGTTGGTTCTTGTACACTGCCTCCAGCTATCAGCCAAGTACTACACCAAATCAGATTCTCAGCCCTGTGATGTCACCAGTCTCCGGACAGATCTCTCACATTTGATTCCCCCCAGATATCTTTATACAGGCACCTAGCCCTACCCGTACAGCAGCATGGAGGGGCTCAGTGAAGGTGGCGGTGAAGGTGTGGAGGTGTCGCATCGGGTCACACAATTCATAAAAGGAGATCAGCCCAGCCTCATAATTCAGATATATCCTGACTCTGTTACTGGAGACAATGCCTTTTAATCGGATCACCTTCCAGTCATGTATCACCGAGTACCGATTATCAAATCTCCTCAAACCCCAGGACTTCTTATTACATCCAATTTCTGACTCAGCTCCTTTCCTGTCTATACTAGGGTAACACATGCCAACTCTCCAGTACAATGACCCCCCGGCATCCACTTCCCAGTAGTATCTCCCTGAGGAGAAACTCTGACTGCTTATCACCTGAGGAAAATTAAATCTCTCTGGTTGTTCTGGGTGATGCTGATGTGATGACCATGATGCAGTTTTCCTGTCATCCGATAGATGTACAGAGTTACCAGCTGTGCTCACATCCAGTAATATGTCCATAACATTTGACACCCCCAATGTTTGCTGTACACCCCCAATATTTGGTCCTTCAGCCTGGCGGTGTGTGTGTTGTATGGTGGGGTAGGGTCGGAGACGTCTCTTGGATTGTCCAGCATTGATGTGAGCCTTACCTTTTGTGGTAGAATGTGGATAGACACGTGTGCCTGCATATTTATGTACATTTACCCAAGACATGATATCAGATAAACCTGTGTGTAATGTGTGCGAGATCCCCGCCACATCCAGATCCCCTCCATCATGGAGGAGTCTATCATGTCTCTCTCTGTCATCTCCATCCTCAGTATCACACAAGTCACCTGTGTCTGATTCCTGTAGGACAGTCAGTAGATCCGTCATGTTACACAGCTTCTCAATGTCACCCATCTTCCTGGTCAGCTCCTCCTTCTTTATTTCCAGCTGTTGGATCATCTCAGACAGTGATAAAGAGACCCGCTCTGCCTGCCCAGAGATTTCACTTTGGACTCTCTTCTCCAGGTCTTCCAGACGTCTCCCGAGGTCTCTGAACAGGACAGCGAGTCTCTTTGTTTCATCATTTGCTTTTCCTTGTACTTTCCTCCTGTGTTCCTGCAAACTCTGGACTCTTTTCTCTGTCTCCTCTTTCCTTTGCATCAGTTTCTGAAGAACATTGCTCATTTGCCCCTTCTTCATTTCCAGAACATTTCTCAGTTGTCCCTTCTTCATTTGCAGACCCTGGATCATATTAGACAGCGATAGAAAGACCCGCTCTGCCTTCCCGGAAATTTCACTCAAGACTCTTTTCTCCAGGTTTTCCAGATGTGTCCTGAGGTCTCTGAACAGGTCCGTGAGTCTCTTTGTTTCATCATCTGCTTTTCCTTGCACTTTCCTCCTGCGTTCCTGTAGACTCTGGACTCTCTTCTCTGTCTCCTCTCTCTCTGAGATTAGTTTCTGCAGAACATTTCTCAGTTGTCCCTTTTTCATCTCAGAGGCCTCATCCAGAGTCTCCACCTGGTGTCCCAGATGTTCTTCACTGCAGTACGCACAGATAAAGCTGGAGTCGTCAGTGCAGTAATATTCCAGTAGTTTCTTATGGACAGAGCATTTCCTGTTCTCCAGGGAAGTGGTGGGGTCACAGAAGACATGTGCTGGTGACTTGGTGTGGACTTGCAGAAAGGATTTCACAGCAGGGACAGGAGTGTGAATGCCGTAAGTAGAGAAAACCCCAAAGTACTCCAGATATAGCTGAGCAAACTGGAAATTCCCCACTATGTTAGGCAACGTTATGTTCCTCTGCAGTGCAGGCCGCTCCTGGAACTCTTCTCTGCATTCAGGACAGGAATAACCTCCAGACGCCTCCTGTGTATCCAACACACGGCCAATACAGTCCCGGCAGAAGTTGTGTCCACATTTTAGGGTCACAAGATGTGTATAATTGTTCAGACAGACAGAACATTCCAGCTCCTTCCTCAGATCAGCAGATGCCATCTTTGAGACCAAAAGAGAGAAAATGACAGTAAAAGTCTCTGACACTCAGTAACCAGCATGACCAGTTCAGTACATTCCTACACATGATAAGACTGAGACTGAAGGTGGCCGTAGATGGACCAACATTTGGCAATTTAACAGGGACTGGCTGAATTTTGATCCATCTATGGCTACTCCCACAAGAGAGAAGACAGTCTAATGATCAGCTTCTATCTAATGGGAATATTCATTGATCAATGTATTCTGATAAAGGAGGATCCCCCACTGTCAAAAAAAAATGGCACAGCAGGGAGGATCCCTCCATCATCCTTGCTTGTGTAGATGGGGGAATCAGATTTTTTTTCTCAAAACAACCTGGTGGCTGAAAAAAAAAAAAAAAATAGGGGAGGAAGATCAAACAATCCATGTGTAGCCAGTCTGACATTCCCAGATACAAGCCTGAAACTACCCGAGCAATCCTGCTGGGAAGCTGTGAAAGCCAACAGCCAGTCATAGGTAGCGGGGGAATTCCCTGCTCCGCCAAGCATACACAGTATATAAATATCATCTCTAGTAGTCATAGGAATCCTTATATGAGGGAACACAGATAATACATGGGAGGGTTCCTTACAAGATCCCCAATAAAGGACATTTACTACTTAAGAACTGAGACTCTGAGATGTTGTTGTTTACAAGTTAAAAACTTTTTTTTTTGCTAGAAATTTGCTTAGAACCCCCAAACATTATACTTTTTTTTCCTAGCACCCTAGAGAATAAAAAGGTAGTCGTTGCAATACTTTGTCACACCGTATTTGCGCAGCGGTCTTACAAGAGCACTTTTGTCGGAAAAAATACACTTTTTTTAAATGAAAAAAAATAAGACAACAGTAAAGTTAGCCCATTTTTTTTTTTATATTGTGAAAGATGATGTTACGCCAAGTAAATTGATACCCAACATGTCACGCTTCAAAATTGCGCCCACTCGTGGAATGGTGACAAACTTTTACCCTTTAAAACCTTTACAGGCGACGTTTAAAAAATTCTACAGGTTGCATTTTTTACGTTACAGAGGAGGTCTAGGGCTAAAATTATTGCTCTCGCTCTACCGATCGCGACAATACCTCACGTGTGTTTGAACACCGTTTTCATATGCGGGTGCTACTCACGTATGCGTTCGCTTCTGCACACGAGCTCGGCGGGACGGGGCAAGTTTACATTTTTATTTATTTTACCTGGAACAAAGCTGTGGGCGGCTTCGTTCCAGCCTTCTCGTAAGCGCGGAAGCGACGTCATGACGTCACTTCCCGTTTACTTGGCTGCCAATGGCGCCGAATTAAAAAAAGTACACAGTATTCAGAATCGCCGTTTTCAGCGATCTGAATACTTTGAAGTGTAAAGGAGGGATGGGGGGTCTTTTAGACCCCCCATCCCTCCATGAAGAGTACCTGTCACCACCTATTACTGTCACAAGGGATGTTTACATTCCTTGTGACAACAATAAAAGAAAAAAAAAAATTTAAAACACAATTTATAAAGTAAGAAAATAAATAAAAAAAAAAAATTTTTTAAGTGCCCCTGTCCCCGCGAGCTCGTGCGGCGAAGAAAACGCATACGGAAGTCGCGCCTGCATATGTAAACGGTGTTCAAATCGCACATGTGAGGTATCACCGCGATCGTCAGAGCGAGAGAAATAATTCTAGCCCTAGACCTCCTCTGTAACTCAAAACCGGTAACCTTAAAAAATTTTTAAAGCGTCGCCTATGGAAATTCATAGGTACCGTAGTTTGTCGCCATTCCACGAGTGCATGCAATTATAAAGGGTGACATGTTTGATAGCTATTTACTCGGCGTAACATCATCTTTCACATTATACAAAAAAATTGGGGTAACTTTACTGTTTGGATTTTTTAAAATTCATGAAAGTGTCCCTTTTCCAAAAATTTGCGTTTAAAACACCGCTGCACAAATACCGTGTGATAAAAAATATTGCAACAATCGCCATTTTATTCTGTAGATTCTCTGCTAAAATATATATATATATATATATATATATATATATATATATATATATATATATATATATATATATATATATATATAAAAAATATGTTTGGGAACTCTAAGTAATTTTCTAGCAAAAAATTCGGATTTTAACTTGTAAACACCAAATTTCAAAAATAGGCTTAGTCATGAAAGGGTTAAAAAAAAATTGTCACTTTTTTTCCTATTACATCCCTTGTAATAGAAAAAAAAAAGCATGACAGGACCTCTGAAATATGAGATCTGGGGTCAAAAATACTTCAGATCTCATATTAAAACTAAAATGCAATAAAAAAAAAAAAAAAAAAAGGCCCTTTAAGAGCTATGGGCAGAAGTGGCATTTTGACGAGGATCCCAATGGCTCCGGTAAGCGGCGGAGGGCACAGGAGAGCGGCGGGAGGGAGGGTCTCCCCTCTCCCGACGCTGATCAAAGTGATCCTGGCCCTAACCCTCTCCACCACAGTTCTGTTTATAAGACAATACATCTCTTTCCATTCAAGAAGTGTCTGGTGCCCATAATTCTACCTTGCATTACACCCACCATGCCTTGTAACCCACTATACACAGAAGTATGGAGGTTCTCATTAGACCAAAGGGGACCCGGGACTTGGCTACATCTGCTTTCAGCAAGGTCTTCACCAGAGCTGAACTGTGAGATCAGTTAGATGTCCTCAGTTGTGAATAGTTCTATTTCTGGAGAATGCCACCAAATCCCCTTCCCTATCCAAGTTCTCAAAATAACTAAATAACCCCTAGGCTAGTCACCGAAGACAACAAATGGAAGTGTGTGTAGCTGGCTGTGTAAATCTACCGTGTGGCTGGCTGTGGGGTTGCAATTTGGAAAGACCTGGGCAAAATACCAGTGGCTCCTACGGGGGGGTAGTGCTACATATAGACCAGCCAACTTTGACCCAACTGAACTAGTAACAGTAAAGTGGAGATGAGCTTTAAAGCTGAAAGGCAAAAACAATTCTATTTGATTTATGACAACTGTCCACTCCTTTCAAAAGAAAAATGGAATTGTCCAATAAGATCTTCAATGAGTGTGTGTGCATTTCAGTACCAGCCCAGTAATGTTATGGCAAACAGCGGTGACTTTACCGGTGCAATTTCCAGGTGCTGTAGTAAAAACAAAACGTTGAGCTAAACTAAACCTAGCCATGTCTCAGCTCTATCTATAGATCAGTGATCATCTCTAACAGGCTAACCAAGTCTACTGTCAGACTCCACATACAAAGTTCTACCAACCTTTATCTCTAACAGAGAAGACTTGTTTCCTTCCCAGGCTTCAGACATCTGACTGGGTGTGCCAGGTGAGACTATAGTTGATTGAAAGGGAGAGGTGGAAAACCTGGACAGAGGATCAGAGGTCTCAAAAGGTGGAAGAAAGAAGCCTGAGAGATACGTAAAACCCGAACAGGTCTTTCCAGGCTGCCAATATAGCATAGTGGTTAGCACTTCTGCCTAGCAGTACTGGGGTCGTTGGTTTTACTCCCAGTAAAAGTACCTGCCTTGAGTTTGCATGTTCTCAATGTGCCTGCATTGGGTGTCCTCTAGGATTGCCACCTCATCCCTTTAAACCCCTACACATATGAATTACACAGGTTCTCAGGCCAATGTAATGCATATAAGGCACCAAGTGAGTTTTAATTACCACCTTAATAAGCCACAGAACCTGTGTAATTCATATGTGTTCGGGTTTAAAGGGATGAGGTGGCAACCCTAGTTTCCTCCCACCTCCAAAAGTAGGGTTGCCATCTGTCCGGGATTCACCCGGACAGTCAGGGTTTGGAATTATGTGTCCGGGTTTCAGTCCGCTTGAAACCCGGACACATTATTCAGATTGGGCTGTGGCTCCCCAAGCAACTGAGATAGTCACACAAAAATCTGTTGCAATCCGGGAGCTGCAGGCCGATGTCTGGGGGCAGGCTTGGCATCAATGTGGCATGGGGGGGGGGATGATTTTAGCAAGAGCAGTTTAGCCACATCCACTGTTTGCCACATCGCGCTGCATTACCACTCTCTTTGGGGCACCCAAAGATGCCCCAGGTCTTTTATAATCCTGTAGTGTATACTATGAAAAAAAAATGTGCCCTGTGCCGCTAAAGTGTTTGGGTTTGGCTTGAAGAAAAGATGGCAATCCTATCCAAGACATGCTGGTAGGTTAACCGCTTCAGCCCCGAAAGATTTTACCCCCTTCCTGATCAGAGCACTTTTTTGCGATTCGGCACTGCGTCGCTTTAGCTGACAATTGCGTGGTTGTGTGATGTTGCACCCAAACAAAATTGACGTCCTTTTTTCCCCACAAATAGAGCTTTCTTTTGGTGGTATTTGATCACCTCTGCGGTTTTTATTTTTTGCGCTATAAACAAAAAAAGAGCGACAATTTTGAAAAAAATGCAATATTTTTTACTTTTTGCTATAATAAATATCCCCAAAAATATATAAAAAAACATTTTTTTTCCTCAGTTTAGGCCGATATGTATTCTTCTACATATTTTTGGTAAAAAAAAAATCGCAATAAATGTATATTGATTGGTTTGCGCAAACGTTATAACGTCTACAAAATAGGAGATAGATTTATGGCATTTTTGTTATTATTTTTTTTTACTAGTAATGGCGGTGATCTGCGATTTTTATTGGGACTGCGACATTGTGGCAGACAGGTCAGAGAATTTTGACACATTTTTGGGACCACTGATATTTATACAGCGATCAATGCTATAAAAATGCACTGATTACTGTAAAAATGTCACTGGCAGGGAAGGGGTTAACACTAGGGGGCGATCAAGGGGTTTATTGTGTTCCCTAGTGTGTGTTCTAACTGAAGGGGGGAGGGGACAGGGTAGGGGAGATGACAGATCACTGCTCATACTTTGTATGAACACACAATCAGTCTCTTCTCCCCTCAGAGAACCGGAAACTGTGTGTTTACACACACAGATCCTGGTTCTCCGTGTGTCAACAGCGATCGCGGGAGCCCGGCGGTGTTCGTGACCGCCGGGCACTCGCATCGGCTCCGGGGGCAAACAGGATCCCGGTAAATGGCCGCTGATCAAATGACGGAGCGATCACATGTAAACAAACCAGCGTCATCTCATCACGCCGGTTCCTCTCCTCCCTCTGTGTACCAATCAGTACACTGTGAGCAGAGAGGGGGAGGGATGGATGGCAGTAGCGCTGCGGGCTGGTTGTGTAGTGCCCACAGCACTGCTCAGTGACATCCAGCCATCCATCCATCCATGCTCAGCCATCCCTAATGCTCTGCAATGCCCTGCAGTACTCTGCAATGCCCCAGAATACTGTGCAATACTCTGCAATACCCCACAACACTGTGCAATACTCTGCAATACCCCACAATACTGTGCAATACTCTGCAATACCCCACAATACTGTGCAATACCCCACAACACTGTGCAATACTGTGTAATATTCTGCAATGCCCCACAATACTGTGCAATACTCTGCAATACCCCACAATACTCTGCAATACCCTGAAATACTCTGCAATACCCCACAATACTCTGCAATACCCCACAATACTGTGCAATATTCTGCAATACTGTGCAATACCCCACAACACTGTGCAATACTGTGTAATACCCCACAATACTGTGCAATACCCCACAACACTGTGCAATACTGTGTAATACTCTGCACATGCCCCACAATACTGTGAAATACTCTGCAATACCCCACAATACTCTGCAATACCCTGAAATACTCTGCAATACCCCGCAATACTCTGCAATACCCCACAATACTCTGCAATACCCCACAATACTCTGCAATACCCCGCAATACCCCACAATACTGTGCAATACCCCACAATACTCTGCAATACCCCACAATACTCTGCAATACCCCACAATACTCTGCAATACCCCGCAATACCCCACAATACTGTGCAATACTGTGTAATACCCCACAATACTGTGCAATACCCCACAACACTGTGCAATACTGTGTAATACTCTGCACATGCCCCACAATACTGTGAAATACTCTGCAATACCCCACAATACTCTGCAATACCCTGAAATACTCTGCAATACCCCGCAATACTCTGCAATACCCCACAATACTCTGCAATACCCCACAATACTCTGCAATACCCCACAATACTCTGCAATACCCCGCAATACCCCACAATACTGTGCAATACCCCACAATACTCTGCAATACCCCACAATACTCTGCAATACCCCACAATACTCTGCAATACCCCACAATACTGTGCAATACCCCGCAATACTCTGCCATACCCAGCCATACTCTGCAATACTCGGTGATACCCAGCCATACCCAGTCATACTCGGCGATACCCTGCAATACCCTGCCATAATCAGCCATACCCAGCCATGCTCAGCCATACTCTGCAATACCCCGCCATACTCTGCAATACCCTGCCATACTCTGCAATACTCAGCCAAACTCTGCAGTACCCTGCCAAACTCTGCAATACCCCGCCAAACTCTGCAATACCCCGCCAAACTCAGCAATACCCCGCCAAACTCAGCAATACCCCGCCAAACTCTGCAATACCCTGCCAAACTCTGCAATACCCCGCCAAACTCTGCAATACCCCGCCAAACTCAGCAATACCCCGCCAAACTCTGCAATACCCTGCCAAACTCTGCAATAACCCGGCAAACTCTGCAATACCCCGCCAAACTCTGCAATACCCTGCCAAACTCTGCAATACCCCGCCATACTCTGCAATGCCCCGCAATACTCTGCCATACCCAGCCATACCCTGCCATACCCAGCCATACCCTGCCATACCCAGCCATACCCTGCCATACCCAGCCATACTCTGCAATACTCGGTGATACCCAGCCATACTCTGCCATACCCAGCCATGCTCAGCCATACCCTGCCATACCCTGCCATGCTCGGCCATACTCGGCTGTACTCGGCCTCTGTATGTGACCAGTCTGTGGAAGTCTCACACATGTGGTATCGCCGTACTCAGGAGGAGTAGGAGAATCTATTTTGGGGTGTCATTTTTGGTATGTACATGCTATGTGTTAGAAATATTGTATAAATGGACAACTTTGTGTTAAAAAAAAAAAAGCGTTTTAACCACTTCCCTTCCGCCGGCTGTCATACAACGTCCTTGACTTTGTGCAGGGATATCTGAATGATGGGTGCAGCTACAGGCATCATTCAGATATCATCTTTTTCAGCCGGCGATTCCCTACACCATAAGAATGATCATAGTGGCTGTTCCACTGCTTGATCATTCTTACGGGAGGCGAGAGGGGATGTCCCCCCCCTCCTGCTGCCCTCTGGTGCTTCTACCGACTCACCGCTACTATCGAAGCCAGGATCTTTTTCTTTATTTTTTTTTTATTTCAGGTTTCCCAGCCTAGAGGTGAGATGTGGGGTCTTATTGACCCCATATCTCACTGTAAAGAGGACCTGTCATGTCATATTCCTATTACAAGGGATGTTTACATTCCTTGTAATAGAAATAAAAGTGGTAAAAATTTTATTTTTTGGGAAAAAAGCATCAAACCAAAATAAATAAAGTAAAATGAACAATAAAAAAAAAAAAAAATTTTAAAAGCGCCCCTGTCCCTGTGTGCTCGCATGCAGAAGCGAACGCATACGTAAGTCCAGCCCACATATGAAAATGGTGTTCAAACCACACATGTGAGGTATTGCTGCGATCGGTAGAGCGAGAGCAAAAATTTTGGCCTTAAACCTCCTCTGTAACTCAAAACATGTAACCAGTAAAAAATTTTATAGCATCGCCTATGGGAATTTTTGAGTAGCGAAGTTTGGCGCCATTCCAAAAGCACGTGCAATTTTGAAAGGTGACATGTTGGGTATCTCTTTACTCGGCATAACTTCATCTTTCATATTATGCAAAAACATTGGGCTAACTTTACTGTTTTGTTTTATTTTAAGCACAAAACTTTTTTTTTTTCAAAAAAAAAAACGCGTTAAAAAAATTGCTGCGCAAATACCGTGCGAGATAAAAAGTTGCAATTCCCACCATTGTATTCTCTAGGGTCTTTGCTAAAAAACATATATAATGTTTTGGGGTTCTATGTAATTTTCTAGCAAATAAATGATGATTTTTACATGTAGGAGAGAAATGTCAGAATTGGCCTGGGTGCTCCAGAACGCCTGAAGGTGCTCCGTGCATGTTGGGCCTCTGTATGTGGCCACGCTGCGTAAAAGTCTCACACATGTGGTATCGCCGTACTCGGGAGTAATAGCAGAATGTGTTTTGGGGTGTAATTTGTGGTATGCATATGCTGTGTGTGAGAAATAACCTGCTAATATGACAATTTTGTGAAAAAAAATAAGTAAAAAAAAAACTTGATTTTGCAAAGAATTGTGGGAAAAAATGACAACTTCAAAAAACTCGCCATGCATCTTTCTAAATACCTTGGAATGTCTTCTTTCCAAAAAAGGGTCATTTGGGGGGTATTTGTACTTTTCTGGCATGTTAGGGTCTCAAGAAATTAGATAGGCCGTCAGTACTTCAGGTGTGATCAATTTTCAGATATTGGCACCATAGCTTTTGGACTCTATAACTTTCACAAAGACCAAATAATATCCACCGATTTGTTTTGTTTTTTTACCAAAGATATGTAGCGGTATAAATTTTGGCCAAAATATATGAAGAAAAATTACAAATTTTTTAACAGAAATGAAGAAAAATGCATTTTTTTTTACAGATTTTTCTGTCTTTTTTCTTTTATAGCGCAAAAAATAAAGAACCCAGCAGTGATTAAATACCACCAAAAGAAAGCTCTATTTGTGTGAAAAAACGGACAAAAATTTCATATAGATACAGTGTTGCATAACTGAGTAATTGTCATTCAAAATGTGAGAGCACCAAAAACTGAAAATTGGTCTGGTTATTAAGGGGGTTTAAGTGCCCAGTGGTCAAGTGGTTAATATATTCCTGTCTAAATTGGTCCTACTGTGTGAATGTGAGTTGGGGATCTTAGATTGTAAGCTCCTTGTGGTAGGGTTTCCACCTCATCCCTTTAAAACCGAACACACATGAATTACACATGTTCTTTAGCTGATTAAGGTGGTAATTAAACTCACTTGAGGCCTTGTCTGCAATAAATCAGCCTGAGAACCTGTGTAATTTATGTGTGTTCAGGTTTAACCACTTCCGGACCGCCCGCCGTCATTGTACGTCTACTGTTTGAAGAGGAATATCGTTGTTTTGGCAGCAGCTAACCCCGGTATCCTCTTCTTCAGTGAGCGGTCCAGTTTCAGATAAAAGTGGTCTCTGCGGCGGATTCACTTTTATTGGTGGCGGGAGAGTGCCCCCCCTCCCTCCTGCTGCTCTCCGTTGCCTCCGCTGTTTACTGGAGCCGCCGGCAGCGGCGGAGGCGATCGGCTTCTTCTTCCTGTTAGGTATGGAGATGAGTGAGGGGAAGATGGCCCCCACCCATCTCCATACCATTGTAGGGCGGAAGCAACGTCAAAACGTCACTTCCACCCATAGCTCTTAAAGGGACTTTTTTTTTTTTCAAATGACATTTAATTATTATTTTTTTTTTTATTGCATTTTAATGTAAATATGAGATCTGAGGTCTTTTTGACGCCAGATCTCATATTTAAGAGGTCCTGTCATGCTTTTTTTCTATTACAAGTGATCTTTACATTCCTTCTAATTGAATTTAAAAGTGACACGATTTTTTTTAAAAAAAAGAACAGTGTAAAAAAAAAAAAAAAAAGCTAAAATAAATAAGAAAAAAAAAATTGTCCTGTCCCGCCGAGCTCGTGCGCAGAAGCGAATGCATACATGAGTAGCGCCCACATATGAAAACGGTGTTAAAACCACACATGTGAGGTATCGCCGCGATTGTTAGAGTAAGAGCAATAATTCTAGCCCTAGACCTCCTCTGTAACTCAAAACATGTAACCTGTAGAATTTTTTAAACGTCGCCTATGGAGATTTGTAAGGGTAAAAGTTTGTCGCCATTCCACGAGCCGGCGCAACTTTGAAGCGTGACATGTTGGGTATCAATTTACTTGGCGTAACGTCATCTTTCACAATATAAAAACAATTGGGCTAACTTTACTGTTGTCTTATTTTTAATTCAAAAATTTTTTTTTTTACAAAAAATGCGCTTGTAAGACCGCTGCGCAAATCCGGTGTGACAGAAAGTATTGCAACGACCGCCATTTTATTCTATAGGGTGTTAAAAAGGTGTATATACCGTATATATATATATATATATATATATATATATATATATATACATACATATTAGGCATCTAGACATGGTGAAGATGACTTGCATAGGTTGAAGACGAGCATCAGAAGAGGATTTAACCACCTGCCGCCCGCCCACCGTCAAATGACGGGCTGGGCGGTGCGGCTCTCGTTCTGGGTGGACATCATATGGCGGCCGTACCATGTTGCTAGAAGAAGGCGCGACCTAGATCTGTGTAAAGAGCCGCAGCTGCGGCTCTTTAACTATGTGATCGGCTGTGTCCAATCACAGCCGGTCACATGTAAACACGGAGATGCCGGTAATCAGCGCTCCTCGTCTCACACTGACAGAGTGTGAGGAGAGGAGAGTCGATCAATGACATCTCCTCACAGGGGACAGCTAGGTATGTAATCAGGGCACTGATATAAAGCGCACACCACTGCCAGCAATAATTGCCCACCACTACCAGCAATCAGTGCCAACCAGTGCCCACAATTGCCACCAATTTGTGCCCACAAGTGCCAGGAATCAGTGGCCACTAGTGATGGCAGTCAGTGCAGCCCATCAATGCCCATCAGTGCCACCTATCCATGCCGCCTATCTGTGCCCACCAGTGCTGCCTATCTGTGCCTACCAGTGCCGCCTATCTGTGCTCATCAGTGCCACCTATCAGTGCCCATAAATGCGGCATATTCGTGCCACCTCATCAGCGTCACCTAATCAGTGCTCATAAGTGCCACCTCATCAGTGCCACCTCATCAGCGTCACCTAATCAGTGCTCATAAGTGCCACTTCATCAGTGCCACCTCATCAGCGCCCATCAGTGAAGGAGAAAAATTACTTATTTACAAAATTTACTGACAGAAACTAAGAAAAACTTTTTTTTTTTTCAAAATATTTGGTCCAAAACCCAGAAGTGATTAAATACCACCAAAAGAAAGCTCTATTTGTGTGAAGAAAATGATAACAATTTCACATGGTTACAGTGTAGCATGACCGCGCAATTGTCATTCAAAGTGTGACCACGCTGAAAGCTGAAAAATGGCCTGGGCAGGACGGGGGTAAGTGCCCAGTATTGAGGTGGTTAAAGGAGAAGTACAGCTAAAGCTTGTTTGGCTGTACTTCACCGGAGTGCAGTTTGTTCTGCACTCCTGTGACCCCTTTTCAGCAGATGACGTGCTAAAGCCAAAAAAACAGTCCAGGCTGGGGCAAGGTCATGTCCATAAAGTCATGATCCACCCACAACCCCAGACCGGCACATGGTGAGCCACTTCAGTGAGCACCGGGGATGGGGGAGGCAAGAGCACAGAGTCACCAGCTCTCTGCCCATGGAGCATTAAGAACTAAAAGATCAGCGGTCTTTGCTCAGTTCTCAGTCTAAAGCCTCGCACACACGGTGCGATTGTTGGCCAACCGAGCGTCTGATTTTTGTCAAAAGGGCGTGTTCCAGGATCTTGTCTTGCATACACACAATTGTCGTGCCACAAACACGAACGTAGTGACGTACTATGAGGAATTTCAGCTCTTGAGCGCCACCCTTTGGGACCCTTCTGCTAATGTCGTGTTTGGTGAGCATTGATTCCGAGCATGCGTGCTTGTACTTTCGACTTTTGTGTGATGGACTTGTGTACTGACCATACGAAAATCAGACAACAGACCGTTGTCAGCCGAAAATTTACTAGCCTGTCATCCAACATTTGTTGGCTGAAAGTTGGACAACAATTGTCAAAAGGAGCGTACTAATGGTAAGGTTTTAGGACAACAGTCTGTCAACAGACAATCCCCTGCCAACAATCGTATCGTGTGAACGAGGCTTTACAGCTGGCGGGGGACAAATGCTGCATCCACCTATGTAAGTATGATTTTGGGAAAACAAAAAAAAACATACTTCTCTTTTAAGTGACTTTGAACATGGCATGGTTGTTGGTGCCAGATGGGCTGGTCTGATGGTTGTGTGTGAAAATTCCAGTAGATCATCTCAACCTTTCAATTTATCTTTCATTCGGCAGAAAATTTCCAAACTTGTCCTTCGTTTTTTGTTGGCTCAAAAACGTCCCAGCCGATTACCGATTTGTGCCCATTAACTGGCTGAAAGATGAACGAACTGTCAAATGACCGAATTTTGGCCGATTTTTCATATAGTGTATGGCTAGCATTAGGCCCCTTTCACACTGCTGCGATTTCAGGGAATGCCGGTGTAAACTTGAGGTCTATGGTTCTCAACTCGCATCAAAGTTGGACCAAAGTAGTACAGGGACTACTTTGAAGTCGGTGCGACTTGAAGTCGCACAGAATTGAATGGTACTCATTGGAAATCATGGGATACGACTTGTCAAAGATCAAATAATATACACTGATTTGGGATATTTGTACCAAAGATGTGTAGCAGTATAAATTTTGGCCAAAATTTATGAGGAAAAATTACTAATTTGCAAAATTTTATTAAAGAAACAAAGAATTTTTTTTTTTACAACATTTTCGGTCTTTTTTCATTTATAGCGCAAAAAAACCCCCCAAAAAAACAAAAAACAGAGGTGATTAAATACCATGAAAAGAAAGCTCTATTTGTTTGGAAAAAAAAGGAGCTGGTCCCGCCCAAGAAAAGAAGTTCTGGGGGTGTATGGTTGGATCAGATCCTCTTGGAGGAGTTGGTTCTTAAGGCATTCATCAAGAGATCTAAAGCGGATCAATTAGGCAGAGGTCATTGGCTTTCTATTGCATGAGGATGTTAGTATTTGTCCAATAGGGATGGTTCGTCAATAACTTTTATTCATTAAGCTCACCGGGTGTGGGGCATTTACTGATCCATATAGATGCTCTTCCCCTCACTAGATACCAATTTGACTTTGTTTTCAAGAAACGTTTAAAATTTATGGGTTTGCAAGATTTCAAGTTTACACCACATTCTTCCATAATTGGCGCGACATCAGAAGCTGCCAGGGGAGTTAGGTCAGAAGCTGACATCCGAGCTTTAGGTACAGTAGGTGGCAATCCAAGCGGTATCAAGTTTATATATGTCCTAATCTTTTTCTTTAATTTCCCAGGTGGCCCAAGTTATGTCTGGATCCTCGGTCACTCCTATATTTTCTGGGCGCGCAAGAGAGCGGCTCAACAGAATTATTCGGAGAATCTATCTTTGCCTTTTGACCAGTTCACGGTACTGTGGATGGGTGCGAAGGGCCTCCAGTAGAGACAATTACCTAACTCTATCCAGATTATATCAAAGGTGGCCCCCCTTCCATTTTAATTATACACATGGGCTGGAATGATTTGGGGAGGATGAGGACGCTAGTTTTTTTATTCACCATTAAAAATGATTTGTATAAAGTTGACCTCTCCTACTACCACTATCATTTTCTCTGAGATGGTTCCACGCCTGTCTTGGCTTTACTCTCTGCAATGCTGGGTCATGGAAAAAATGAGAGAGGATAAATAGGGCGCTGGAGAAATATTTGCCCCTTTTGGATGGTTTTTCACATTGACCTCGAAGGCGGTACTGCTAGATTGTATCGCCAGGAAAGTATGCACCTCTCTGAGGTGGAACTTGACATATTTAATCTGGGGCTGCAGTCCTGCATAGAACTGGCCGCGGGTATGGGTTAGACCAGACTTCTTCAAACTAGTGTCGGCTGGTGGGCATTGTTTCTTGCAGTAACTTGCTCGAGTTCTCACAACTGAGCATGATTGGTGGTATTTGTGAATATATTTCATTGGTGTTGAATAACAAATTATTGCCAATATCATGATTTGTATGTTTTGGTAAACCAATAAATAGAGCCGTGGCCATTTCATGCCATTATCTGTGTATTGGTCATTATTTTAATGTTTTATGGGGTTTGTTCTGGGGGGGGGGGGTTGCGGCCTGCGGTCCCATGCATTAAGGTGAAAAACCTGGAGACTCCAGGTTTTTCACATTAATACAACTCCTTTAAGATCTTCTAGGGTTCTTCCTGTTGCTAAGAAGCTCAGGGTTGGTAGAAGTCTCTGCTCTAGGCTGATTACTTTCCTCATTAAGGAATCTCTCTTCTGTATGTGAGGACCAACTTGTTCAAGTAGAATGTTGAAAGCTTCCTGGGACATTCTGAGATAATTACAGTAGTTATATTACAGTATAACTTTCCCACAAATTGGTTTGCAAGGGCACATGGAACAATTCTTCTCTCTTCAGAAGCCAATCCTTTTTCCAAACTCTTGCTTTTCTTCTTTCTTACATAGTTACCTAGTAGGTGAGGTGAAAAAAGACACAAGTCCATCAAGTCCAACCTATGTGTGTGATTATATGTCAGTATTACATTGTATATCCCTGTATGTTGCGGTCGTTCAGGTGCTTATCTAATATTTTTTTTAAACTATCGATGGCCCCCACCCCCCCCACTGAGGCCACCGCGAGTGGAAGGGAATTCCACATACTTGCCTTTCTTAGAGTAAAGAAACCTCTACGTAGTTTAAGGTTAAACCTATTTTCTTCTAATTTTAATGAGTGGCCACTAGCGATGAGGCGAACACACCCCCCCCCCGGTTCGGTTCGCACCATAACCTGCGAACGGACCGAAAATTCGCACGAACGTTAGAACCCCATTGACGTCTATGGGACTTGAACGTTCAAAATCAAAAGTGCTCATTTTAAAGGCTAATTTTCATGGTATTGTCCTAAAAAGGGTTTGGGGACCCGGGTCCTACCCCAGGGGACATGTATCAATGCAAAAAAAACTTTTAAAAACGTCCGTTTTTTCGGGAGCAGTGATTTTAATTATGCTTAAAGTAAAAAAAAAAGTGAAATATTCCTTTAAATATCGTACCTGGGGTGTGTCTATAGTATGCCTGTAAAGTGGCGCGTGTTTCCAGTGTTTAGAACAGTCCCTGCACAAAATGTCATTTTTAAAGGAAAAAATCTCATTTAAAACTGCTTGCGGGTTTAATGAAATGTCGGGTCCTGGCAATATGGATGAAAATCAGTGAGACAAACGGCATGGGTACCACCCAGTCCATTACCAGGCCCTTTGGGTCTTGAATGGATATTAAGGGGAACCCCGCACCCAAATTAAAATAAGAAAAGGTGTGGGGCCACCAGGCCCTATATACTCTGAACAGCAGTATACAGGCGGTGCAAACAAGACAGGGACTGTAGGCTTGCTGTTAAGTAGAATCTGTTTGTAATTTTGAACGGGTACATTTTCAACGTGTTTAGCTCCAGACAAAAAATCTTTTTTAAGCTTTTTGGAAAACATAGGGAAGGGTTATCACCCCTGTGACAATTGTTTTGCTGTCTTTCCTCCTCTTCAGAAGATTTCACCTCACTTTTTGTCCCAATAACAAATGTTTTTTGAAAATTTGGGGTTTTTTGTGGAACAAGGATTGGAAAGCATCAGTGGAAAGGAGAAATGTTTTTCCCATATTAACTCTTACAGGAGAGAATTTCCCTTCCTAGGCGTAGATTTCATCTCACTTCCTGTTGTCTCCTTCCGTTTGCAAGTAGGAGTCGTTTGTAAGTTAGATGTTTGAAAGTAGGGGCCTGCCCTATATACTCAGCAGAAATTTGGGCCTTAGGTGTTGTTGTGGCCACAACACTGTAAGCCCTCACAGGGCCCTGCTGTGAAATATTAGATCAAGAATTGTAATTACATACCCCTGTTGAACAGGGGCAGAAAAATTGGGCCTTTGGTGGTGGTGGTGGTGCTGGTGCCACAACACTGTAAGTCCTCACTCGCTCTTGGTGAGTGCAGAAATGGGCCCTGCTGTGAAATATTAGATCAAGAATTGTAATTACATGCCCCTGTTGAACAAGGGCAGAAAAATTGGGCCTTTGGTGGTGGTGGTGGTGGTGCTGGTGCCACAACACTGTAAGTCCTCACTCGCTCTTGGTGGGTGCAGAAATGGGCCCTGCTGTGAAATATTAGATCAAGAATTGTAATTACATGCCCCTGTTGAACAAGGGCAGAAAAATTGGGCCTTTGGTGGTGGTGGTGGTGGTGCTGGTGCCACAACACTGTAAGTCCTCACTCGCTCTTGGTGGGTGCAGAAATGGGCCCTGCTGTGAAATATTAGATCAAGAATTGTAATTACATGCCCCTGTTGAACAAGGGCAGAAAAATTGGGCCTTTGGTGGTGGTGGTGCTGGTGCCACAACACTGTAAGTCCTCACTCGCTCTTGGTGGGTGCAGAAATGGGCCCTGCTGTGAAATATTAGATCAAGAATTGTAATTACATGCCCCTGTTGAACAGGGGCTGAAAGATTAGGCCTTAGGCACTGGTGCTGGTGCCACAACACTGCAACCCCTCACAGATACTCTAGTTGGAATGCTGAAATAAGCCCTGCTGCAAAGTATTGCATCAAAAATTTTAATTACACGCCCCTGTTAAACAAGGGCTGAAAAATTGGGCCTTAGGCACTGGTGCTGGTGCCACAACACTGCAACCCCTCACAGACGCTCGAGTTGAAACGCAGGAACGAGCCCTGCTGCAAAGTATTGCATCAAAAATTGTAATTACACGCCCCTGTTAAACAGGAGCAGAAAGATTGGGCCTTAGGCACTGGTGCTGGTGCCACAACACTGCAACCCCTCACAGATACTCTAGTTGGAATGCTGAAATAAGCCCTGCTGCAAAGTATTGCATCAAAAATTTTAATTACACGCCCCTGTTAAACAAGGGCTGAAAAATTGGGCCTTAGGCACTGGTGCTGGTGCCACAACACTGCAACCCCTCACAGACACTCTAGTTGGAACGCAGGAACGAGCCCTGCTGCAAAGTATTGCATCAAAAATTGTAATTACACGCACCTGTTAAACAGGGGCAGAAAAATTGGGCCTTAGGCACTGGTGCTGGTGCCACAACACTGCAACCCCTCACAGATACTCTAGTTGGAATGCTGAAATGAGCCCTGCTGCAAAGTATTGCATCAAAAATTGTAATTACACGCCCCTGTTAAACAAGGGCTGAAAAATTGGGCCTTAGGCACTGGTGCTGGTGCCACAACACTGCAACCCCTCACAGATACTCTAGTTGTAACGCAGAAACGAGCCCTGCTGCAAAGTATTGCATCAAAAATTGTAATTACACGCCCCTGTTAAACAGGGGCTGAAAAATTGTGCCTTAGGCACTGGTGGTGGCGCCCAGAACCAAAAATGTTCTTACAAGCTATCAGCGTGCTGATTGAGGAGGAAGAGGATAATTACTCAGGGATAGTCACTCAGCATCAGCATAGGCAGTCTTTGAAAGGATCTGAGATTTCAAAAATTCAGATTCAGATTCAGATTTCAGATTCAGTTACATCAGCATCAGGTGCTTGGTAGCTGGTGGTGATCCAAGACTAAGTCATTTTTATGAAGGTCAGTCGATCGACCGAGTCGGTGGACAGACGCACCCTGTGATCGGTTACAAAGCCTCCAGCAGCACTGAATGTGCGTTCCGAAAGAACGCTGGATGCAGGACAGGCCAGTAGCTCAATTGCATACTGTGCAAGCTCTGGCCAGTGATCCATTCTCAAGACCCAGTAACCCAGAGGATATTCAGTGGGAAAGGTGTCCAAGTCAGATCTTGCCCCTAGGTATTCCTGCACCATGTAAAACAGACGCTGGCGATGGTTGCTGGAATCATACCTTGGGGCTGCGGACCAAAAAATTGTCTGAACGCATCGGTCAGACGGCCACCTTCTCCACCGCTCCTTCTTTGACTGACCGAAGCCTCAGCAACACCTTGTCCAGAAACAGGAGTTTGTAACCTCCCAGTCTCTGGGAACGCGTTGCACAGACCTTTCTGCAAGGCCTCCCGAAGATGTTTCATCCTCTGCTCCCTCTGCGATGGCAAGATAAGGTCCGCAACCTTACCCTTGTAACGTGGATCAAGGAGGGTTGCCAGCCAGTATTGGTCCTTCTCCTTGATACCACGAATACGAGGATCCTTACACAGGCTTTGCAGGATCAAGGAGGCCATGCAGCGTAGGTTTGCTGAGGCATTTGGTCCGGAGTCCTCTGAGTCACTAAGGACGACATGGTCCGCAGCCACCTCCTCCCAGCCACGTACAAGTCCATGTGTTTCTTGGGACTGATCCCTTAAAGACTGCTGCTGATGCTGAGTGCCAGGCTCCACCTCCATACTGACACAATCTTCCTCCTCCTCCTCCTCGTCCTATTCCTGTGTGATCGGCGGGCACGCAGGAACACTGTCTGGATAAAGGGGGCCTTGAGAGCTAAGGAAGTCCTCCTCTTCCTGCCTCTGTTCTGCCTCAAGTGCCCTGTCCATTATTCTACGCAGTGTGTGCTCCAACAGGTGGACAAGGGGGACAGTGTCACTGATGCATGCACTGTCACTGCTCACCATCCTCGTGGCCTCCTCAAATGGTGACAGGACAGTGCATGCATCCCTGATCATGGCCCACTGGCATGGGGAAAAAAAAACAAGCTCCCCTGACCCTGTCCTGGTGCCATAGTCGCACAGGTACTCATTGATGGCCCTCTGCTGCATGTGCAGCCGCTGCAGCATGGCCAACGTTGAGTTCCACCTGGTGGGCATGTCACAGATTAGGCGGTTCTTGGGCAGGTTAAACTCCTTTTGGAGGTCCGTCAGTCAAGCACTGGCATTATATGACTGGCGGAAATGCACACAGACTTTCCTGGCCTGCCTCAGGACATCCTGTAAGCCCGGGTACCCGCCCAAGAACCGCTGCACCACCAAGTTAAGGACGTGAGCCAAACAGGGCACATGGGTCATTTGTCCCTGTCAGAGGGCAGAGAGGAGGTTGGTGCCATTGTCGCAAACCACCATTCCTGCCTTAAGTTGGTGTGGCGTCATTCACCTCTGAACCTGCCCCTGCAGAGCTGACAGAACCTCTGCCCCAGTGTGACTCCTGTCCCCCAAGCACACCAGCTCAAGCACAGCATGGCATCTTTTGGCCTGCGTACTTGCGTAGCCCCTTTAAAGGCTACGGAGCACCGCTGGTTCTGAGGACAAAGCACAGGAAGAGGCCATGGAGGAAGAAGAAGAGGAGGGGGTGGAGGAGAGAGGTGTGTCACAATCATTAGCATTTTGGAGGCGTGGTGGCGGAACAACCTCCAACACTACCGCACCTTGTCCTGCATCCTTCCCAGCTGCCAGCAGAGTCACCCAATGCGCCGTGAAACTTAGGTAACTTCCCTGTCCATGCCTGCTGGACCATGAGTCAGCGGTAATATGCACCTTACCGCTGACCACCCTGTCCAGCGAGGCATGGACATTGCCTTCCACATGCTGGTAGAGAGCCGGAATCGCCTTCTGTGAGAAAAAGTGGCATTTGGGTACCTGCCACTGAGGAACCGCACATTCCACAAACTCATGGAAGGTGGCAGAGTCTACCAACTGAAAAGGCAGCAGTTGAAGTGCTAGCAATTTTGCCAAGCTAGCATTCAACTGCTGCACATGTGGATGGCTGGGAGCAAACTTCTTTCGGCGGTGCAGCAGCTGGGGCAGGGAAATTTGCCTGGTACAATCTGACATCGGTGACCTAATTCTACACCTTCATTCCTCGCAGTGCAGGTCTCAGAGAGGAGTGAAGGTATAGTGGGGTTGGAGATCTCAGCTGATGAGGAGCAAGGAGAGGTCCTCTTTGTTCTTTGGTGTGGGTCTTTTAGATACGCTTGCAAATGAACTGCATGGCAGGTCAACATATGTCTGGTCAAGCATGTGGTACCCAAGCGGGAGATGTTTTGGCCACGCGAGATACGCTTGAGACATATGTTGCAAATAGCAGCGGTGCGATCTGATGCACTCGTCTCAAAAAAGGCCCACACCAAAGAACTTTTTGAATAACGCGCAGAGACTGCAGCGCCCTGCACATGTGGAGCTTTGGGTTGTGATGCAGTCAATGTGCTGCCCTGAGGCTGGCCCCTGGAGGGCATCCTGCCTCGTTGGTGATGTGCCACCTCCTCTTCCTCTTCTCTCCTATCAGGCACCCACGTTGAGTCAGTGACCTCATCATCCCCTCCCTTCTCATCACTGGAGCAAACCTGGCAGTATGCTGCAGCAGGGGGAGCATGACTACCAGATTGCTGTAATTCTTGGGCGTCCCCTCTGTCCGTACTCATGTTACTGCCTTCATCGAGCTCAGTATCATCATCAGAGCCTTCCAAACGCTGGGCATCCTCCTGGAGCATGTACCCAACACTGTGGTCAAACAGTTCGAGGGACTCCTCAGGAGGATATGGTGGGGCTAGGGAAGGAGTCACTGATGACATTGAGCCGAGGGAAGAGGCCGCTGCTTTGCCAGACAAAGTACCCTGGGCATGGGTGAGAGAGGATGAGGAGGATGAGGACGGCTTGGTCATCCACTCGACCAAGTCTTCCGCATGTTGCGGCTCAACGCGGCCAGCTGCTGAAAAAAAGGCCAAGCGTGTCCCACGGCCACGTGCTGATGAGGATGCACCGTCTCCATGACCAGCACTAGACACAGAGCCTGCTTGCCCTCTCTTATTGGCTTGTGACTGTCTGCCTCTCCTTCTTGGCCTTCCAGACATACTAATGGTCTGTAGCTGCACTAAGCTGGGATATATATATATATATATATATATATATATATATATATATATATATATATATATATATATATATATATATATATATATATATATATATATACTGATACTGCAGCTAGCAAAATCAACTGCCTTCCTGTAGTATGAGAACACCACCAACCTTCTACAGGTAGCTTTAGCTGAACACTGTGCAGAGCTTGCAAAAAACTAACTTGTAGCTTTTATAGCTGCCTGCGGTAGTGATAGGATCAGGAAAACACCACCAACCTTCTACAGGTAACTTTAGGTGAACACTATGCAGAGCTCGCAAAAAAATAACTTGTAGGTTTAGCTGAACACTGTGAGGTGGACACACCACACTAACTTGTAGTTTTAGCTGAACACTGTGAGGTGGACGCACCCCACTGACTTGTAGGTTTAACTGAACACTGTGAGCAGGACGCACCGCACTAACTTGTAGGTTTAGCTGAACACTGTGAGGTGGATGCACCACACTAACTTGTAGGTTTAGCTGAACACTCTGAGCACTGTGAGCTAAAACTACAAGTTAGTGCTGTGCGTCCTGCTCACAGTGTTTAGCTAAACCTACAAGTTGGTGTAGTGAGACCTCTGCACAGTGTTCATCTAAAGCTACAAGTTAGTGCTGTGCGTCCTGCTCACAGTGTTCAGCTAAAACTACAAGTTAGTGTGGTGTGTCCACCTCACAGTGTTCAGCTAAACCTACAAGTTATTTTTTTGCGAGCTCTGCACAGTGTTCACCTAAAGTTACCTGTAGAAGGTTGGTGGTGTTTTCCTGATCCTATCACTACCGCAGGCAGCTATAAAAGCTACAAGTTAGTTTTTTGCAAGCTCTGCACAGTGTTCAGCTAAAGCTACCTGTAGAAGGTTGGTGGTGTTCTCATACTACAGGCAGGCAGTTGATTTTGCTAGCTGCAGTATCAGTATATATATATATAGTCACAGACAGTCACAAGCCAATAAGAGAGGGCAAGCAGGCTCTTTGTCTAGTGCTGGTCGTGGAGACGATGCATCCTCATCAGCACGTGGCCGTGGGACACGCTTGGCCTTTTTTTCGGCAGCTGGCCGTGTTGAGCCGCAACATGCGGAAGGTTTGGTCGAGTGGATGACCAAGCCGTCCTCATCCTCCTCATCCTCTCTCACCCATGCCCAGGGTACTTTGTCTGGCAAAGCAGTGGCCTCTTCCCTCGGCTCAATGTCATCAGTGACTCCTTCCCTAACCCCACCATGTCCTCCTGAGGAGTCCCTCGAACTGTTTGACCACGGTGTTGGGTACATGCTCCAGGAGGATGCCCAGCGTTTGGAAGGCTCTGATGATGATACTGAGCTCGATGAAGGCAGGAAAATGAGCACGGACAGAGGGGGTGCCCAAGAAGGACAGCAATCTGGCAGTCATGCTCCCCCTGCTGCAGCATACTGCCAGGTTTGCTCCAGTGATGAGGAGGGAGGGGATGATGAGGTCACTGACTCAACGTGGGTGCCTGATAGGAGAGAGGAAGAGGAGGAGGAGGCGGCACATCACCAACGAGGCAGGATGCCCTCCAGGGGCCAGCCTAAGGGACTGCATCACACCCCAAAGCTCCACATGTGCAGGGCGCTGCAGTCTCTGTGCGTTATTCAAAAAGTTATTTGGTGTGGGCCTTTTTTGAGACGAGTGCATCAGATCACACTGCTGCTATTTGCAACATATGTCTCAAGCGTATCTCGCGTGGCCAAAACATCTCCCGCTTGGGTACCACATGCTTGTCCAGACATATGTTCACCTGCCATGCAGTTCGTTTGCAAGCGTATCTAAAAGACCCACACCAAAGAACAAAGAGGACCTCTCCTTGCTCCACATCAGCTGAGATCTCCAACCCCACTATACCTTCAGTCCTCTCTGAGACCTGCACTGAAAGGAATGAAGGTGTAGAATTAGGTGTGTCACAGCCAAGTACTTGTGGGCAATCTGCTTTTGATACACCGACGTCAGATTGTACCAGGCAAATTTCCCTGCCCCAGCTGCTGCACCTCTGAAAGAAGTTTGCTCCCAGCCATCCACATGCGCAGCGGTTGAATGCTAGCTTTGCAAAATTGCTAGCACTTCAACTGCTGCCTTTTCAGTTGGTAGACTCTGCCCCCTTCCGTGAGTTTGTGGAATGTGCGATTCCTCAGTGGCAGGTACCAAAAACACCACTTTTTCTCACGGAAGGCGATTCCGGCTCTCTACCGCCATGTGAAAGGCAATGTCCATGCCTCGCTGGACAGGGCGGCCAACAGTAAAGTGCATATTATCGCTGACTCATGGTCCAGCAGGCATGGACAGGGACGTTACCTAAGTTTCACGACGCATTGGGTGACTCTGCTGGCAGCTGGGAAGGATGCAGGACAAGGTGCAGTAGTGTTGGAGGTTGTTCCGCCACCAGGCCTCCAAAATGCTAATGACTGTGACACACCTCTCTCCTCCACCCCCTCCTCTTCTTCTTCCTCCATGGCCTCTTCCTGTGCTTTGTCCTCGGAACCAGCAGTGCTCCGTAGCCGTTCAAGGGGCTACGCAAGTACGCAGTCCAAAAGATGCCATGCTGTGCTTGAGCTGGTGTGCTTGGGGGACAGGAGTCACACTGGGGCAGAGGTTCTGTCAGCTCTGCAGGGGCAGGTTCAGAGGTGGTTGACGCCACGCCAACTTAAGGCAGGAATGGTGGTTTGCGACAATGGCACCAATCTCCTCTCTGCCCTCCTACAGGGACAAATGACCCATGTGCCCTGTTTGGCTCACGTCCTTAACTTGGTGGTGCAGCGGTTCTTGGGCAGGTACCCGGGCTTACAGGATGTCCTGAGGCAGGCCAGGAAAGTCTGTGTGCATTTCTGCCGGTCATATAATGCTGACGGTCCGTCTCGGCTGACGGAGCTCCAAAAGGAGTTTAACCTGCCCAAGAACGGCCTAATCTGTGACATGCCCACCAGGTGGAACTCAACGTTGGCCATGCTGCAGCGGCTGCACACGCAGCAGAGGGCCATCAATGAGTACCTGTGCGACTATGGCACCAGGACAGGGTCAGGGGAGCTTGGTTTTTTTTCCCCACGCCAGTGGGCCATGATCAGGGATGCGTGCACTGTCCTGTCACCATTTGAGGAGGCCACGAGGATGGTGAGCAGTGACAGTGCATGCATCAGTGACACTGTCCCCCTTGTCCATCTGTTGGAGCACACACTGCGTGGAATAATGGACAGGGCACTTGAGGCAGAACAGAGGCAGGAAGAGGAGGACTTCCTTAGCTCTCAAGGCCCCTTTATCCAGACAGTGTTCCTGCGTGCCCGCCGATCACACAGGAAGAGGAGGAGGAGGAGGAGGAGGAGGAGGAGGAGGAAGATTGTGTCAGTATGGAGGTGGAGCCTGGCACTCAGCATCAGCAGCAGTCTTTAAGGGATCAGTCCCAAGAAACACATGAACTTGTACGTGGCTGGGAGGAGGTGGCTGCGGACCATGTCGTCCTTAGTGACCCAGAGGACTCCGGACCGAATGCCTCAGCAAACCTACGCTGCATGGCCTCCCTGATCCTGCAAAGCCTGTGTAAGGATCCTCGTATTCGTGGTATCAAGGAGAAGGACCAATACTGGCTGGCAACCCTCCTTGATCCACGTTACAAGGGTAAGGTTGCAGACATTATCTTGCCATCACAGAGGGAGCAGAGGATGAAACATCTTCGGGAGGCCTTGCAGAAAGGTCTGTGCAACGCGTTCCCAGAGACTGGGAGGTTACAAACTCCTGTTTCTGGACAACGTGTTGCTGAGGCTTCGGGCAGTCAAAGAAGGAGCGATGGAGAAGGTGGCCGTCTGACCGATGCGTTCAGACAATTTTCTGGTCCGCAGCCCCAAGGTATGATCGGTTCCAGCAACCATCGCCAGCGTCTGTTTTACATGGTGCAGGAATACCTAGGGGCAAGATCTGACTTGGACACCTTTCCCACCGAAAATCCTCTGGGTTACTGGGTCTTGAGGATGGATCACTGGCCAGAGCTTGCACAGTATGCAATTGAGCTACTGGCCTGTCCTGCATCCAGCGTTCTTTCGGAACGCGCATTCAGTGCTGCTGGAGGCTTTGTAACCGATCACAGGGTGCGTCTGTCCACCGACTCGGTCGATCGACTGACCTTCATAAAAATGAATCAGTCTTGGATCACCACCAGCTACCATGCACCTGATGCTGATGTAACCGAATATTTTTTTTTGAAATCTCAGATCCCTTCAAAGACTGCCTATACTGATGCTGAGTGACTATCCCTGAGAAATTATCCCCTTCCTCCTCAATCATCACGCTGATAGCTTGTAAGAACATTTTTGGTTCTGGGCGCCACCACCAGTGCCTAAGGCACAATTTTTCAGCCCCTGTTTAACAGGGGCGTGTAATTACAATTTTTTGATGCAATACCTTGCAGCAAGGCTCGTTTCTGCGTTACAACTAGAGTATCTGTGAGGGGTTGCAGTATTGTTGCACCAGTGCCTAAGGCCCAATTTTTCACCCCCTGTTTAACAGGGGCGTGTAATTACAATTTTTGATGCAATACTTTGCAGCAGGGCTCGTTTCTGCGTTACAACTAGAGTATCTGTGAGGGGTTGCAGTGTTGTTGCACCAGCACCAGTGCCTAAGGCCCAATTTTTCAGCCCTTGTTTAACAGGGGCGTGTAATTACAATTTTTGATGCAATACTTTGCAGCAGGGCTCATTTCTGCATTCCAACTAGAGTATCTGTGAGGGGTTGCAGTGTTGTGGCACCAGCACCAGTGCCTAAGGCTCAATTTTTCTGCCCGTTTAACAGGGGCGTGTAATTACAATTTTTGATGCAATACTTTGCAGCAGGGCTCATTTCAGCATTCCAACTAGAGAATCTGTGAGGGGTTGCAGTGTTGTGGCACCAGCACCAGTGCCTAAGGCCCAGTTTTTCTGCCCCTGTTTAACAGGGGCGTGTAATTACAATTTTTGATGCAATACTTTGCAGCAGGGCTCGTTCCTGCGTTCCAACTAAAGTGTCTGTGAGGGGTTGCAGTGTTGTGGCACCAGCACCAGTGCCTAAGGCCTAATTTTTCAGCCCCTGTTCAACAGGGGCATGTAATTACAATTCTTGATCTAATATTTCACAGCAGGGCCCATTTCTGCACCCACAAAGAGCGAGTGATAACTTACAGTGTTGTGGCACCAGCACCACCACCACCACCACCAAAGGCCCAATTTTTCTGCGCCTGTTCAACAGGGGTATGTAATTACAATTCTTGATCTAATATTTCACAGCAGGGCCCTGTGAGGGCTTACAGTGTTGTGGCCACAATAACACCTAAGGCCTAAATTTCTGCTGATTTTATAGGGTAGGCCCCTACTTTCAAACATCTAACTTACAAACGACTCCTACTTGCAAACGGAAGGAGACAACAGGAAGTGAGATGAAATCTACCCCTAGGAAGGGGAATTCTCTCCTGTAAGAGTTAATATGGGAAAAACATTTCTCATTTCCACTGATGCTTTCCAATCCTTGTTCCACAAAAAAACCCAAATTTTCAAAAAACATTTGTCATTGGGACAAAAAGTGAGGTGAAATCTTCTGAAGAGGAGGAAAGACGGCAAAACAAATGTCACAGGGGTGATAACCCTTCCCTATATTTTCCAAAAAGCTTAAAAAAGATTTTTTGGCTGGAGCTAAACACGTTAAAAATGTACCCGTTCAAAATTACAAACAGATTCTACTTAACAACAAACCTACAGTCCCTGTCTTGTTTGCACCGCCTGTATAATGCTGTTCAGAGTATATAGGGCCTGGTGGCCCCACACCTTTCCTTATTTTAATTTGGGTGCGGGGTTTAAGACCCAAAGGGCCTGGTAATGGACTGGGGGGTACCCATGCCGTTTGTCTCACTGATTTTCATCCATATTGCCAGGACCAGACATTATATTAAACCCGCAAGCAGTTTTAAATGAGATTTTTACCTTTAAAAATGACATTTGGTGCAGGGACTGTTCTAAACACGGGAAACACGCGCCACTTTACAGGCATACTATAGACACCCCCAGGTACGATATTTAAAGGAATATTTCACTTTTTTTTTTTTTTTTACTTTAAGCATCATTAAAATCACTGCTCCCGAAAAACGGCCGTTTTTAAAAGTTTTTTTTGCATTGATACATGTCCCCTGGGGAAGGACCCGGGTCCCCAAACACTTTTTAGGACAATACCATGCAAATTAGCCTTTAAAATGAGCACTTTTGATTTCGAACGTTCGAGTCCCATAGACGTCAATGGGGTTCTAACGTTCGTGCAAATTTTCGGTCTGTTCGCAGGTTCTGGTGCGAACCGAACCGGGGGGCGTTCGGCTCATCCCTAGTCAATAGACGGTCGGGGGATGCTTTCCCATCCTGACAATGTCATATGACGTCCTGTCAGGAAGCAGCTATCTCCACGCGATCTCTCCATGGGACCCAGCCAATGACTGATCAGTGTCTCGACTCACTGCTGATACCATGTGACCAATCTCAGCAGGTTGTATGGGTGGCTTCCTTTCATGCCATCCATTGTGAACAATTGTGTTGCTAGCTGTGATTGGTCAGTGTGATCATATGGTACAGACAGAGCCGGCGGGCGCAATGACTGCCGGGCACCCGCGATCACTCGTGACAGAGCGAGAACCGGGATCCATGGGTGTAAACACACAGATCCCAGTTCTCCCAGGGGAGAGGAGACAGATAGTGTGTTCCTACTAAGTAGGAACACCGATCTCTCTGTCCTCCTAGACAGTCCAACTCCCCCCACAGTTAGAACACACACTAGGGAACACAGTTAACCCCTTCCCTGCCAGTGACATTTATACAGTAATAAGTGCATTTTTATAGCACTGATTGCTGTATAATTGTCAATGGTCCCAAAAATGTGTCTGATGTGTCTGCCGCAATATCGCAGTCTTGCTAAAAATCGCAGATCACCGCCATTGCTAGTAAAAAGAAAAAAATATTTAAAAAATGCCATAAATCTATCCCCTATTTTGTAGACACTATAACTTTTGTGCAAACCAATCAATATACGCTTATTGGGATTTTCTTTTTACCAAAAATATGTAGAAGAATACATATTGGCCTAAACTAAGGAAAAAAAATGATTTTTTTTTTTTTTTAAATTGGGGATATTTATTTAGCAAAAAGTAAAAGGTATTGTGTTTTTTCAAAATTGTTGGTCTTCTTTTGTTTATAGCGCAAAAAATAAAAGCTGCAGAGGTGATCAAATACCACCAAAAGAAAGCTCTATTTGTGGGAAAAAAAATTGATTTGGGTACAGCATCACATGATCGCGCAATTGTCAGTTAAAGCGACGCAGTGCCGTATTGCAAAAAATGGCCTGGTCATTGATCAGCCAAATCTTCCGGGGCTGAAGTGGTTAAGCAAACAATGTGTAATAAAAAAAATAAAATCCTAATCACTTCCCCAGAGTAGTACAACGTTACTATGGTAACATTATTTTGCTCTGGTCACAGTGTGTTTAAAAACTAAAAACGTAGTAAATACAATTAAAAAAAAAAAATTATAGCTTTTTTCTTTTCTTTCATACTATCACTAGGGATGACCCATACACCCCCCCGGTTCGGTTCGCATCCAAAACATGCGAACAGACCGAAAGTTTGCGCGAACTTTCGAACACCGTTAAAGTCTATGGGACTCGAACGTGAGAAATCAAAAGTGCGAATTTTAACCACTTCAGCCCCGGACCATTATGCTGCCTAAGGACCAGAGGTCTTTTTCCAATTTGGCACTGCGTCGCTTTAACTGCTAATTGCGCGGTCATGCAATGCTGTACCCAAACGAAATTTGCGTCCTTTTCTTTCCACAAATAGAGCTTTCTTTTGATGGTATTTGATCACTTCTGCAGTTTTTATTTTTTGCGCTATAAATGGAAAAAGACCGAAAATTTTGAAAAAAAATGATATTTTCTAATTTTTGTTATAAAAAAAATCCAATAAACTCAATTTTAGTCATACATTTAGGCCAAAATGTATTCGGCCACATGTCTTTGGTAAAAAAAATGTCAATAAGCGTATATTTATTGGTTTGCGCAAAAGTTATAGCGTCTACAAACTAGGGTACATTTTCTGGAATTTACACAGCTTTTAGTTTATGACTGCCTATGTCATTTCTTGAGGTGCTAAAATGGCAGGGCAGTACAAAACCCCCCAAATGACCCCATTTTGGAAAGTAGACACCCCAAGGAAATTGCTGAGAGGCATGTTGAACCCATTGAATATTTATTTTTTTTGTCCCTAGTGATTGAATAATGACAAAAAAAAAAAATATTTACAAAAAGTTGTCACTAAATGATATATTGCTCACACAGGCCATGGGCCTATGTGGAATTGCACCCCAAAATACATTCAGCTGCTTCTCCTGAGTACAGGGATACCACATGTGTGGGACTTTTTGGGAGCCTAGCCGCGTACGGGGCCCCGAAAACCAATCACCGCCTTTAGGATTTCTAAGGGCGTAAATTTTTGATTTCACTCCTCACTACCTATCACAGTTTTGAAGGCCATAAAATGCCCAGATGGCACAAACCCCACCCAAATGACCCCATTTTGGAAAGTAGACACCCCAAGCTATTTGCTGAGAGGCATGTTGAGTCCATGGAATATTTTATATTTTGACACAAGTTGCGGGAAAGTGACACTTTTTTTTTTGCACAAAGTTGTCACTAAATGATATATTGCTCACACAGGCCATGGGCATATGTGGAATTGCACCCCAAAATACATTTAGCTGCTTCTCCTGAGTATGGGGATACCACATGTGTGGGACTTTTTGGGAGCCTAGCCGCGTACGGGGCCCCGAAAACCAATCACCGCCTTCAGGATTTCTAAGGGTGTAAATTTTTGATTTCACTCTTCACTGCCTATCACAGTTTCGGACGCCATGGAATGCCCAGGTGGCACAAACCCCCCCAAATGACCCCATTTTGGAAAGTAGACACCCCAAGCTATTTGCTGAGAGGCATGTTGAGTATTTTGCAGCTCTCATTTGTTTTTGAAAATGAAGAAAGACAAGAAAAAACTTTTTTTTTTTCTTTTGTCAGTTTTCAAAACTTTGTGACAAAAAGTGAGGTCTGCAAAATACTCACTATACCTCTCAGCAAATAGCTTGGGGTGTCTACTTTCCAAAATGGGGTCATTTGGGGGGGGTTGTGCCACCTGGGCATTCCATGGCCTCTGAAACTGTGATAGACAGTGAAGAGTGAAATCAAAAATTTACGCCCTTAGAAAGCCTGAAGGCGGTGCTTGGTTTCGGGGTCCCGTACGGGTCTAGGCTCCCAAAAAGTCTTACACATGTGGTATCCCCATACTCAGGAGAAGCAGCAGAATGTATTTTGGGGTGTAATTTTACATATTCCCATGGCATGTTTGAGCAATATATCAGTTTAGTGACAACTTTGTGCCAAAAAAAAAAATTTGTCTCTTTCCCGCAACTTGTGTCACAAAATAAAATATTCCATGGACTCGACATGGGCACAACATTTAGAAGCTTATGTCACACATCACCCACTCTTCTAACCACTTGAAGACAAAGCCCTCTCTGACACTTTTTGTTTACATGAAAAAAAAATTTTTTTTTGCAAGAAAATTACTTTGAACCCCCAAACATTATATATTTTTTTAAAGCAAATGCCCTACAGATTAAAATGGTGGGTGTTTCATTTTTTTTTTCACACAGTATCTTCACACAGCGATTTTTAAAACGCATTTTTTTGGGAAAAAACACACTTTCTTAAATTTTAATGCACTAAAACACACTACTACTTCTACTGCCAAAATTACTGCCCTCGATCTGACCTTCGCATGCCTCACATGCATAGTGCAATTGCTGTTTACATTTTACGCCAGACCGACACTTGCGTTCGCCTTTGCGCGAGAGCAGGGGGGGACAGGGATGCTTTTTTTTTTTAAAATGTTTTTTTCTTTATCCTTTTTTTGCTTTTTTATCTTATTTTTAAACTGTTCCTTTCATTTTTTTAAAATCATTTTTATTGTTATCTCAGGGAATGTAAATACCCTATATGATAGCAATAGGTAGTGACAGGTACTCTTTTTTGAAAAAATTGGGGTCTATTAGACCCTAGATCTCTCCTCTGCCCTCAAAGCATCTGACCACACCAAGATCGGTGTGATAAAATGCCTTCCCAATTTCCCAATGGCGCTGTTTACATTCGGCGAAATCTAAGTCATGAAATGCTTGTAGCTTCCGGTTTCTTAGGCCATAGAGATGTTTGGAGCCACTCTGGTCTCTGGTCAGCTCTATGGTCAGCTGGCTGAATCACCGGCTGCATTCTCAGGTTCCCTGTTGGGACAGGAGAGCCAGAGAAAAACATGGAAGATGGTGGGGTGGGGGGCATTCCCTCCCACTGCTTGTAAAAGCAGTCTAGAGGCTAATTAGCTGCTAGGATTGGTTTTACATGAAAGCTGACCGCTGGCTGAAAAGAATGATACCAAGATGATACCTAAACCTGCAGGCATCATTCTGGTATAACCACTCAAAGTCCAGCAACATATCAGTACGTTGTTGGTCCTTGTTGGGCATATATTGTAATCTTTTTTTTTCATGCAGCCTGTGGGCTGAATGAAAAAAAGAGATTGATCGGTGGGTATGGCCACCATTAGAATACCTCCCTTCATCCACCCACTTCTAATGATGGGCATACATGCACCATTTATATATGCCGAAGCATTGGGGCATCCTCCCGCAAAAGGTAGGAGCAAATCGCTCCTCCGCCCCTGCTGCCCCCATGCTTCGGCATATATCACCTCCGCTGGAGTCACAGCTTTATATATCGTGGGAGCAAACTCTGTTGCTGTCAAGATAAATAAATCCGTGCTGCAGCTGAATGGCGTACCTGAAGACAAAAAAATGGTTAACAATAAAACACAGTAAACAGTAAAGTATAAAAAATTACATACCTGAAAAGCAAACATGATAAAAAATAATAACAATAAAACATTGCAGAATAGAATACAGTAAAAAAGAGCAGAACAATAGAGAGAGAATAGAGAGAGAACAATAAAACAACAACTATTTTTTTTATTTTATATATTTTTTTTTGTTTTTGTTTTTTTTTTACACTTTTTTTGTAACTGTAATTTTTGTAACTGTAATTTTTGTAACTTTAACCGGTTCCAGGTTCGGGCCTCTCAAAATGCAATGGCATCTTGGGAGACCCTGTGAAAGTGTGCCTAGTCTGTGCAATGCTGTACGCTACGCTAATACTCAACTAGTGTATGGTAGTGTTCAAAACATTCACCAATGCAAAGAGAAGGATTGTCAGGACAGGAGGGACAATAATAGCGGGTGTCACGCCTATATCTGTGCTTGCTGCAGACACAACATCTTTTTTGGGGGGGTTCGTTGGGTAGGGGTACTCAAGACGTGTTGCGTCACCTCCAGAGAGACCAGTACTGAGTACCGCGGACTGTGTTTTACCATATGCTTATCAGTATCATTCAAAATGTGAGTAAAAGACTTTATTTATGGCACAATAAAAACGTTTTAAACGGTTTCACGCTATGGACATTCCCTCTTTTTCATGGTGAATACACCCCAAGCCGACATAACAACAGTACGGACCTGAGATATCCAGAGCAGCCACACAGCGGCTTACACTGTGACCGCTCATACCCCTGCAGGGGTGTCCCTATTTGGTGAGTGTAAGCACGATAAGATCTCGGCTTAGGAGCACCATCAAAAGACCAGTACTTGAATTCAGAGGGCTTTTTATAAACACCACCCCCAGTGAATATTAACCCTCTCCATACTGCAATTCGAACAAAAGACTTTTAAATTATTGAAACAGTCAAAAGATTTTCTTTTTTCATTATAACATTACACCGTTATAGCAAGTACTGGGCTTATGAAGCACAAATCACTTGTTTACAACATAAGCACCAGTCACTTTATAACTTATAAGAAATAGCACGCTTTTGCACATATGTTTGCACTTTAGCTGATTGATGTGTAATATAAGCATTCACATATGTATAATCACTAAGTCACCTTTATTTTAATCCTGCAATATTTGTTTATTCATTCACGTATGTACAATCACTAAAAAGTTTGCTAATCCTGTGATATTCATAGGCTGTTGTATTTTTGTATTTTTTATATTTATTTTTCTACTGGTTTATTTACTTACCAATTGCAACATTTGCACATTTTTGCACATTTAAGATTTAAAGGTATAACTTATTTTAGAACATTTTTTTTTGTTTTTCTAGCACCATAATATTCACATCAGCAGATGTAGACATAGTGAATAACAAGCACTAAATAGATTCAAGTATTCACCAGCCTTTTGGCCATTTCACCCAAAATATCATTTTTTTTTTTTTTTTTTACGTTTCAATGAGTAGAATTTGGTTTAAGTTATACTTACTGCAAACAAATTAAGCCTTCTATGTACTTTTCATCTATATTTCCAAGAATTCTGACAACCACATTAAATCGCATAAACAGCAGAGCAGCGCCACACCTACATCCCTATCTTTCACATCATAGTATTTTTCCACCTAGGTGGATTTATACCTGTAGGGGCAGCAGCTCCCCAAGTAGAAGATACCTTAATCCATAGCGTGGATTTATTATACCTACCCATGTTGATGAGGACAACGGCCTCTTCCCGACAACTCTGGCCGTTGGATGTCAAGGTCCCCAGATCCCTGCCCCCTACCCTATGTGAAGGAATATGGGGTATTCACCTAAAAAAATTGTGTCAAAAATAAAACAGTACTCAAGTATTTTAATAAGGCAGCTCCGGCGTCTGTTCCAACTTCTTCTCCCCTCTCCTGCTCTTCTCCCTCTTCTGGCGATGTCTTCTACCTATGCTGGTTCTCCTCCCTCTCCCGTTCTTCTCCTCTCTGCACTGTCTTCTCCCTCTTCTGCCGAGAGAGAAGGGGGAAGGGGGGGAGAAGGAAGGAGGAGAGAGGGAAAAGGGGAAGCGAAAAGGAAGGGGGCAGGGGAGAGAGAGAGAAGGGGGGGCAGAGGTACGAGAAGGGGGGGAGAGAGGGAAGATGGAAGGGGGGGAGAGGGGAGAGAGAGGGGGAAGGGGAGAGAGAGGGGGAAGAGGGGAGAGAGGGGGAAAGGTGGAGAGAGGGAAGAGGGAAGAAGGGGAGAGGGGAGAGAAAGAGGTAAGGGGGGAGAGAGATGGAATGGTGGCAGGGGGAAGAGGGAAGAGAGAGCCGGGGAGAGAGAGTGAAGAGGAGGGCATGGGAGAGTAAGGGAAGGGCGGGAGCGAGAGGGAAGAGAGGGCAGGGGAGAGAGGGAAGGGATGGCAGGGGAGAGGGAGGGGGCTAGAGGAAAGGAAAGGGGCAGGGGAAAGGAAGGGGGGCAGGGGAGAATGAGACAAGGGAGGGCGGGGGAGAGGGCAGGGGGCAGGGGAGAGGGCAGGGGGCAGGGGAGAGGGAGGGGGTGCAGATGATACAGAGAAAGGGCGGGCAGGGGAGAGAGGGAGGTGGGGGCAGGGGGGAGGGAGGGAAGGTGGGCAGGGGGAGAGAGAGGAGGGGATGGAGAGGGAAGGGGGAAGAGGGGAAGGGTGAAGAGGGGAGTGAGGAAATTTTGTCCAGAAGCCATCTTGCGTAATAGAGGTCATTGCTTCCTAGAGAGAAAAAAAATTTTTTTTTTTTGTTGCATTATTAGGCAGAAAATTATCTTTAAAAAAACAAAAACAGACTTTGGTCAAATACGAATACTGTTACCCTCAGTTATATATCTATAAATATGAAATGCTCAATAGACCTCCACATCTATATGTAAAGTTTGGAACTAAATATAGAGCTTGGACACAACAACAGACATTTATGGAGTACATTTAGGCCTGGTTCACACCCATGCATTTTTTAGTGCGTTTTCAGTTTTGCAGAAACACACTACAGTCCATTTAACATGGTTTCCTATGGGTCAAATTCACATCTGTGCATTTTATGTAAAGGGTCAGGGACTTTTTTCTGGGTTTTGGTTCCATAGACTTCAATGGTTTAAAAGCATGTATTGAAAAAATGCAAAATGCACCTGCAATATACACGCTACAACCTGCGTAGGTGTGAATCAGGCCTTAAAGGACTTAAAAAGCAATCTAGTAATAAACAAGAAAACCATGCAATGGTATAGCTTTAAGTACAAAAACAAATGGACAAATCAAGACATACAGCAATACATAAATAAGTGGCAGGATATATCCAATAGATATTAGTTCCGTTGCCTGCAGGGACCAGCTCTGTAACTGGTAAATTTTTTGTTCAAATGTCCTTAGGAAAGGAAATGTAATACACATTGGCCAGCATTGATGGAAAGGTGTACATGCTGCCAGCAACATCTTTGTGACTTTTATATTTCTGGCAGACACTGCCATGAAAAGACCAGACATACCATAAAGATGACCTACAAGATATACTTGGCTTTCTTGTTGCCAACCAGCTATGCCAAGTTTCCAGTTTTGTTACACAAATTCAGGAGGATGAACACAGCCAGGTAAGAAGTGTAATTTTAATCAGAACTATCATGTAAAATATGGAAAATGGTTGTCTCACGTTTTGTACCCAGTACAAGACAGCAGAAGCCATACTAAAGGCCATCAGAAGATATTAGTGACTCTTCACTTCACCGTTTTGGGGAGAATGTTTAAGTCCCAGAATGACCCACAATAACCATGAGTGGTGTCATAACATCCAAACACTCAATTGTCACATCCATTTTCAGGCACCTTCAAAACATTTTCAACATTTCTATTGCATTTAATTTATTACCAACAACATTTCATCATGGCAAGCCGCCAATGGCTATCCTGTCTTCTGTATACATTGTATTACAGATTATCTTCAAATGAACCTCCACCCATTGTCCCTTTTGTCAGTTTTTAATACTGTATATGGGTCTTTATATATTTATCAGATAAACCTCTGTAGCATTAAATAATAAACATCCATCGATTGGTTAAATGAAAGTGACCTTACCTTAATGTTTTGTGGAGAAGGGAAGAAGTCGGATTCGATTATCAACTCCGGTCAAAATCTCCAGCGGTGATGTAGCAGATAAGTAATCTCTGGAAGTATTCACTGATCAGAGGAGGGGAAAGGCCACTTTATACAAGGGAGATGGGTGGGGAAGGCAGACATGGAGGCTTTTCATTGGCTGACTTCTAATGGAAATGTTGTGGAAAAAACACCAGATTGCTGCTGCCAATTTGCATATAAACAGGTTTTCTAGAGAATAGCTGATAGAATAATCATGATGAAACTTTACTGTGTTTTAAAATAAAAATATTTTTTTATTTTTATGGTTAATATAGTGGAAAGGTTAGTTTTATACGATTTTCTTTTACCTGATTCTAGGCTGAATAACTCATACAAAAGGGCGTACTAACAAGGTAATTTATTGAGGAAAAACATCTCCTTGTAACATCTGTTCTTGCTGGTTCTTTTATACAATGACGTCTTATTTTCAGTAACATTGTACACCAATGGGTTTAGTTTAAAAGGGAGTTAAATAAAAAATATACGATTTGTATGCTGATTCAATTTTTTTAAAAAAGGAAAAAAGGGGAAAAACTGCGCTTCGGTGAAGTAAAGAAACAATACAATATCAATTAAAGCTGCGATTCCTCTATGTAACACAAACACAGTAAATAAAATGGGGAAAAAGGGGGTTGAATCGCGCTAGAAAGGATTAGTGATCATATATATCGTCGCCAAACCAAATATTGAAAGGTGGGTAAAGGGATCGATCCCTTTACCCACCTTTCAATATTTGGTTTGGCGACGATATATATGATCGCTAATCCTTTCTAGCGCGAATCGTTTTGGAATTTAGGTGTTTAAATTTTTAAAACAGTTTTTTTTGCTAGAAAATTACTTAGAACCCCCAAACATTATATATTTGTTTTTCTAACACCCTAGAGAATAAAATGGCGGTCATTGAAATACTTTTTTTCACACTGTATTTGCGGAGCGGTCTTACAAGCACGTTTATTTTGGTAAAAAAATCACTTTTTTGAATAAAAAAATAAGATAACAGTAAAGTTAGCCCAATTTTTTTTATATTGTGAAAGATAATATTACACCGAGTAAATTGATACCCAACATGTCACAATTCAAAATTGCGCCAGCTCGTGGAATGGCGTCAAACTTTTACCCTCAAATATCTCCATAGGCGACGTTTAAAAAATTCTACAGGTTGCATGTTTTGCGTTACAGAGGAGGTCTAGGGCTAGAATTGTTGCTCTCGCTCTAACGATTGTGGCGATACCTCACATGTGTGGTTTGACCACCGTTTTCATATTCGGGCGCTACTCACGTATGCGTTCGCTTCTGCGCGTGAGCTCTTCGGGACAGGGGGTTTTTACTATTTTTTTTGTTTTATTATTTATTTTACATGATTTTATTTATTTTTACACTGCTTAAAAAAAAAATATCACTTTTATTCTAATTACAAGGAATGTAAACATCCCTTGTAATAGAAAAAAAGCATAACAGAACCTCTTAAATATGAGATCTGGGGTCAACAAGACCTCAAATCTCATATTTACAGTAAAATGTAATAAAAAAAAAGTCATTTAAAAAAATGACATTGAAAAAAATGTGCCTTTAAGACGTATGGGTGGAAGGGACGTTTTGACGTCGCTTCCGCCCAGCAGTGTCATGGGGACGAGTGGGCGCCATCTTAGCCTCACTCATCTCCAGTCACAGCAGGGAGACAGACGCGATCGCCTCCGAGTAGATACCATTGTTATTATAAATGGTGTGTCTCATTCCTGTGTACAGAATATACAAGTCTCAGACTATTATGGGATACATTTTTCTTTATTTCACTGTAGGAAAAACAATGAATAGATGAACTGGATAGACCCAGAAATTGTTTTATAATATCAATACTCTTGCTATGTAGCTTTCTATTTAAGTTTCCAACTCTAAAATGTAATAATACAAATGAGATTGTGTTATTACCTAAAAATACACTTTGGTTTTGTGTTGGCAATGACTGCAGAATACAAAAATAACTTTTACACCCAGGACAAAACAAATCTTTTCAATGGAGATGGGCTTTTGAATTGATATGTTAAAGAGGAAGTAGAATCCCTGGCTGAGGTGTGGCTCCAGATACTGGTTTCATCACAATGACCATGGTTATGGAAGCCACCCTCCATTGTTGGTGTCCTATTGTGGCCCTCAGGGAATGCCACGTGTGCATATTAATCTCAGTACTGGAAAAGAAACAAATGTATATTAACCACTTGTCACCCGCCCTATTACATAATGACGGCGGCAAAGTGGTTTGATAATCCTGATCGGACGTCATATGACGTGATCAGGATTATCCGCTATTGCACGCCCCTGGGGGCGCACACCACGGCGATTTGGGATGACACTTGTCCCTCGGACACAGCGCATACCCGATCAGGGTATAAAGCCAATAAAATTGGCTGTTTACCATGTGATCGGCTTGTCCAATAACCGCAGTTCACCTGTCATAACAAATCGGGCACGCGCGCAATGCGCGCCGCCGGGCCGTGCAGCGCGCCGATCGGAGAAGACGAGTGTCCCTCGGACACAGCACATCTCCGATCAGGGTAAAAAGCCAATGAAATGGCTGTTTACCCATGTGATCAGCCGTGTCCAATCACAGCCGGTCACAAGTATAAACACTGTGGCGGTTTCCATGGATCTCTCCTTCTCTCTCCTCACACACCGATCGTGTGAGGAGAGAGAAGGAGAGATCTGATCAGTGAGTAAAACATCTTTATTTTTATTGTCTACTGTCTGCACAACACGAACCCCCCCTCATCAATAAAGAGAACCTTTCACAGCCCATCAGGATCTGTCACAGCCCATTAGGATCTGTCACAGCCCATCAGATCCTGTCACAGCCCGTCATCGGTACCGCCATCAGCGTCGGTACCGCCATCAGCACAGCAACCACTATCAGCACCGCCACCGCTATCAGCACCGCCACCACCATCAGCACCGCCACCGCCATCAGCACCGTTACCGCCATCAGCAGCGCTACCGCCATCAGCACCGCCACCGCCATCAGCACCACCACTGCCATCAGCACCGCCATCGGTACCATCTGACAGCCCATCTGTCACACAGGCCGCCATCAGTACCATTAACGGTACCGCTATTAGTACCGCCATCGGTAACATCTGGATCTGACAGCCCATCTGTCATAGCCCATCTGTCACACAGGCCCGCCATCACTACCGTCACACAATCCCGCCATAAGTACCGCCAAAAGTACCACCATCATGTCCCAAAGAGTTTATACACCTGAGGAGGCATATAACATCCTTACCATGTCGGATGATGATAGCAGCGGGGAGCTCTCATTATCCAATTCTGGTTCGGAATACGAGCCAGTGGAGGGTAGCAGATCGGAAACCATATTCCGATAAGCCCCCCGGCCTGCAGACCCCGACAACCAACAGCCAGGGTTGTCGGGAAGAGGCCCTTGTCCTCTTCAACATGGGGATAAGGTTTTTTGGGGTGGGGGGGCACAGGCCCCCCCTGCCCAAAAGCACCCACCCCGCATGTTGAGGACATGTAGCCTGGTATGGTTCAGGGGGGGCGTTCACTTGTCCCCATCCCCTTTCTGATCTGCCAGGCTGTGTGCTCAGATAAGGGTTTGGTATGGATTTTGGGCGTTTTTTCGGCGTGGGGGGGTTCTCCTTCAAATCCATACCAGACCAAAGGATCTGGTATGCTCTTGGAGGGGGAACCCATGACTTTTTTGTTTTAATTTGGCGTGGAGTTCCCCCTATTGTCAGGGATCAAAGTTGGACGCATGTTGAAGAACTCACAGGGCAAAGTCGGATCCAAAGTAGTACGACTGTCGTGTCGTACCAGTGTGAACCCGGCCTTAGAGTAAGGCTGGGTTTGGGAGGGGTATACACTGGTGTGACAAATGCTCCAACATTGGTAGCTCATGTCGCATGACGTGTGAAAATCAATGTTTCCCTATGGAGCCGTCTTAACTGGTCCGACACAAGTCGGTCCGACTTTGAAAATGCTCCCTGTACTACTTTGGTCCGACTTTGATCCGACTTCAATGATAGTCAATGGGCTGAAGTAGGATCAAAGACGGATCGCCGTCTTGCATGATCCGACTTTGACATGCGACTTGCGCTCTGATGATCTTGAGGGGGAACGCCATGCCAAATTTTAAATTAAAACCGGCCTGGGTTCCCCCTCCAAGAGCATACCAGGCCCTTCGGTCTGATATGGATTTTAAGGGGAACCCCCTATGCCAAAAAAACGGTGTGGGGTCCCCCCAAAATCCATACCAGACCCTTATCAGAGCACGCAGCCCGGCCGGTCAGGAAAGGGGGTGGGAACGAGCGAGCGCCCCCCCATGAACCCTACCAGCCCGCATGCCCTCCCCACTGCAGGCCCCCCCCACCCCAAAGCACCTTGTCCCCATGTTGATGAGGACAAGGGCCTCTTCACGACAACCCTGGCCATTGGTTGTCAGGGTCTGCAGGCGGGGGGCTTATCCGAATCTGGGAGCCCCCTTTAATAAGGGGGCCCCCAGATCCCGGCCCCCGCCCTATGTAAATAAGTATGGGGTACATCGTACCCCTACCCATTCACCTGGGGGAAAAATGTGTCAATAAAAAAAACACACTAGACAGGTTTTTAAAGTAATTTATTAAGCAGCTCCGGGGGTCTCTTCCGACTTTTGGGGTCTCTTTCAACTTCTCCGCTCTTTTCGGCCTCTTCTCCTGCTCTCTGGTGTCTTCTGCCAGGATCCTCCGCTATCTTCTGCTCTCACTTATTGCTAGCGTTGGCCCAGTCTTCTCCGCCATCTTCTTCCCTCCAGTCTTCTTCCGATGTTGGCACGACGCTCTGTCCCACTGTAATGACATGTGCGCGGTGCGCAATGAGTTACATGGGGCGTGGTCACCGGGTGATGTCATCCGGTGACCCCACCCCTTATGACGTCACCGCCCCAGTGCGCCCCAAAGCACTCACCCCCCATGTTGAGGGCATGCGGCCTGGTATGGTTCAGGAGGGGGGCACTCGCTGGTCCCCACCCACTTTCCTGACCAGCCGGGCTGTGTGCTCGGATAAAGTACTGGTATGGATTTTGAGGAGTCACCCATGCTTTTTTTTGGCATAGGGTGTTCCCCTTGCAATTCATATCAGACCAAAGGGCCTCGTATGCTCTTGGAGGGGGAACCCATTCCGGTTTTTCATTTTAAAATTTGGCGTGGAGTTCCCCCTCAAGATTCATACCAAACACAGTGCCTGGTATTGGCGGGGATCCAAGTCAGATCCCTGTTCATTGAAAGTCGGACATATGTTGGTTTCAATTCGCAGGGCAAAGTCGGATGCAAAGTAGGACGGCTGTCGTGTCGCACCAGTGTAAACCCGGCCTAACACTGATACTACACGACAGTCATACGACTGTCGTCCTACTTTGTTCTACATCCATCCGATTTGAATGAACAGGATACTACTTTGATCCAACTTTGTGATAGTCTCACTTGTCCTTTAACCAATCAAAAATTTCTAAGGGTGTAAATTTTTGATTTCACTCCTCACTACCTATCACAGTTTTGAAGGCCATAAAATGCCCAGATGGCACAAAACCCCCCCAAATGACCCCATTTTGGAAAGAAGACACCCCAAGATATTTGCTGAGAGGCATGTTGAGTCCATGGAATATTTTATATTTTGACACAAGTTGCGGGAAAGGGACACATTTTTTTGTCACTAAATGATATATTGCTCACACAGGCCATGGGCATATGTGGAATTGCACCCCAAAATACATTTAGCTGCTTCTCCTGAGTACGGGGATACCACATGTGTGGGACTTTTTGGGAGCCTTGCCGCGTACAGGGCCCTGAAAACCAATCACCGCCTTCAGGATTTCTAAGGGCGTAAATTTTTGATTTCACTCTTCCAGCCTATCACAGTTTCGGAGGCCATGGAATGCCCAGGTGGCACAAACCCCCCCAAATGACCCCATTTTGGAAAGTAGACACCCCAAGCTATTTGCTGAGAGGCATGGTGAGTATTTTGCAGCTCTCATTTGTTTTTGAAAATGAAGAAAGACAAGAAATTTTTTTTTTTTTTTATTCAAATTTCAAAACTTTGTGACAAAAAGTGAGGTCTGCAAAATACTCACTATACCTCTCAGCAAATAGCTTGGGGTGTCTACTTTCCAAAATAGGGTCATTTGGGTGGGGGGGGGGTTTGTGCCATCTGGGCATTCCATGGCCTCCGAAACTGTGATAGGCAGTGAAGAGTGAAATCAAAAATTTACACCCTTAGAAAGCCTGAAGGAGGTGCTTGGTTTTTGGGGTCCCGTACGCAGCTAGGCTCAGAAAAAAGTCTCACACATGTGGTATCCCCATACTCAGGAGAAGAAACAGAATGTATTTTGGGGTGTAATCTCACATATTCCCATGGCATGTTTGAGCAGTATATCATTTAGTGACAACTTTGTGCAAAAAAAAAAAAATGTGTCTTTTTCCCGCAACTTGTGTCACAATATAAAATATTCCATGTACTCGACATGCCTCTCAGCAAATAGCTTGGGGTGTCTACTTTCCAAAATTGGGTCATTTGGGGGGGGGTTTGAACTGTCCTGGCATTTTATGAATAACATTTAGAAGCTTATGTCACACATCACCCACTCTTCTAACCACTTGAAGACAAAGCCCTTTCTGACACTTTATGTTTACATGAAAAAATTATTTTTTTTGCAAGAAAATTACTTTGAACCCCCAAACATTATATATTTTTTTAAAGCAAATGCCCTACAGATTAAAATGGTGGGTGTTTCATTTTTTTTCAAACAGTATCTTCACACAGCGATTTTTAAAACGCATTTTTTTTGGGAAAAAACACACTTTTTTAAATTTTAATGCACTAAAACACACTATATTGCCCAAATGTTTGATGGAATAAAAAAGATGATCTTAGGCTGAGTACATGGATACCAAACATGACATGCTTTAAAATGGCGCACAAACGTGCAGTGGCGACAAACTAAATACATTTTTAAAAGCCTTTAAAAGCCTTTACAGGTTACCACTTTAGATTAACAGAGGAGGTCTACTGCCAAAATTACTGCCCTCGATCTGACCTTCGCATGCCTCACATGCATTTTGCAATAGCTGTTTACATTTTACGCCAGACCGACACTTGCGTTCGCCTTTGCGCGAGAGCAGGGGGGGACAGGGATGCTTTTTTTTATAAATGTTTTTTTCTTTATTCTTTTTTTGCTTTTTTATCTTATTTTTAAACTGTTCCTTTCATTTTTTTTTTTAATCATTTTTATTGTTATCTCAGGGAATGCAAATATCCTATATGATAGCAATAGGTAGTGACAGGTACTCTTTTTTGAAAAAATTGGGGTTTATTAGACCCTAGATCTCTCCTCTGCCCTCAAAGCATCTGACCACACCAAGATCAGTGTGATAAAATGCCTTCTCAATTTCCCAATGGCGCTGTTTACATCCGGCGAAATCTAAGTCATGAAATGCTCTTAGCTTCTAGTTTCTTAGGCCATAGAGATGTTTGGAGCCACTCTGGTCTCTGATCAGCTCTATGATCAGCTGGCTGAATCACCGGCTGCATTCTCAGGTTCTCTGTTGGGACAGGAGAGCCAGAGAAAAACATGGAAGATGGTGGGGTGGGGGGCATTCCCTCCCACTGCTTGTAAAAGCAGTCTAGAGGCTAATTAGCTGCTAGGATTGCTTTTACATGAAAGCCGACCGCTGGCCGAAAAGAATGATACCAAGATGATACCTAAACCTGCAGGCATCATTCTGGTATAACCACTCAAAGTCCAGCAACATACCAGTACGTTGTTGGTCCTTGTTGGGCATATATTGTAATCTTTTTTTTTCATGCAGTCTGTGGGCTGCATGAAAAAAAGAGATTGATCGGTGGGTATGCCCACCATTAGAATACCTCCCTTCATCCACCCACTTCTAATGATGGGCATCCATGCACCATTTATATATGCCGAAGCATTGGGGCATCCTCCCGCAAAAGGTAGGAGCAAATCTGTCCTCCACCCCTGCTGCCCCCATGCTTCGGCATATATCACCTCCGCTGGAGTCACGGCTTTATATATCGTGGGAGCAAACTCTGTTGCTGTCAAGATAAATAAATCCGTGCTGCGGCTGAATGGCGTACCTGAAAACAAAAAAATGGTTAACAATAAAACACAGTAAACAGTAAAGTATAAAAAATTATATACCTGAAAAGCAAACATGATAAAAAATAATAACAATAAAACATTGCAGAATAGAATACAGTAAAAAAGAGCAGAACAATAGAGAGAAAATAGAGAGAGAACAATAAAACAACAACTATTTTTTTTATTTTATATATTTTTTTTTGGTTTTTGTTTTTTTTTTACACTTTTTTTGTAACTGTAACTTTTGTAACTGTAACCGGTTCCAGGTTCGGGTCTCTCAAAATGCAATGGCATCTTGGGAGACCCTGTGAAAGTGTGCCTAGTCTGTGCAATGCTGTACGCTAACACTCAACTAGTGTATGGTAGTGTTCAAAACATTCACCAATGCAAAGACCAGGATTGTCAGGACAGGAGGGACAATAATAGCGGGTGTCACGCCTATATCTGCGCTTGCTGCAGACACAACATCTTTTTTGGGGGGGTTCGTTGGGTAGGGGTACTCGGGAGGTGATGCAAGACGTGTTGCGTCACCTCCAGAGAGACCAGTACTGAGTACTGCGGACTGTGTTTTACCATATGCTTATCAGTATCGTTCAAAATGTGAGTAAAAGACTTTATTTATGGCACAATAAAAACGTTTTAAACGGGTTCACGCTATGGACATTCCCTCTTTTTCATGGTGAATACACCCCAAGCCGACATAACAACAGTTCGGACCTGAGATATCCAGAGCAGCCACACAGCGGCTTACACTGTGACCGCTCATACCCCTGCAGGGGTGTCCCTATTTAGTGAGTGTAAGCACGATAAGATCTCGGCTTAGGAGCACCATCAAAAGACCAGTACTTGAATTCAGAGGGCTTTTTATAAACACCACCTGCAGTGAATATTAACCCTCTCCATACTGCAATTCGAACAAAAGACTTTTAAATTATTGAAACAGTCAAAAGATTTTCTTTTTTCATTATAACATTACACCGTTATAGCAAGTACTGGGCTTATGAAGCACAAATCACTTGTTTACAACATAAGCACCAGTCACTTTATAACTTATAAGAAATAGCACGCTTTTGCACATATGTTTGCACTTTAGCTGATTGATGTGTAATATAAGCATTCACATATGTATAATCACTAAGTCACCTTTATTTTAATCCTGCAATATTTGTTTATTCATTCACGTATGTACAATCACTAAAAAATGTGCTAATCCTGTGATATTCATAGGCTGTTGTATTTTTGTATTTTTTATATTTATTTTTCTATTGGTTTATTTATTTACCAATTGCAACATTTGCACATTTTTGCACATTTAAGATTTAAAGGTATAACTTATTTTACAAAAAAATTTTTTTGTTTTTCTAGCACCATAATATTCACATTAGCAGATGTAGACATAGTGAATAACAAGCACTAAATAGATTCAAGTATTCACCAGCCTTTTGGCCATTTCACCCAAAATATCATTTTTTTTTTTTTTTTTTACGTTTCAATGAGTAGAATTTGGTTTAAGTTATACTTCCTGCAAACAAATTAAGCCTTCTATGTACTTTTCATCTATATTTCCAAGAATTCTGACAACCACATTAAATCGCATAAACAGCAGAACAGCGCCACACCTACATCCCTATCTTTCACATCATAGTATTTTTCCACCTAGGTGGATTTATACCTGTAGGGGCAGCAGCTCCCCAAGTAGAAGATACCTTAATCCATAGCGCGGATTTATTATACTTACCCATGTTGATGAGGACAACGGCCTCTTCCCGACAACTCTGGCCGTTGGATGTCAAGGTCCCCAGATCCCTGCCCCCTACCCTATGTGAAGGAATATGGGGTATTCACCTAAAAAAATTGTGTTGAAAATAAAATAGTACTCAAGTATTTTAATAAGGCAGCTCCAGCGTCTGTTCCAACTTCTTCTCCCCTCTCCTGCTCTTCTCCCTCTTCTGGCGATGTCTTCTACCTATGCTGGTTCTCCTCCCTCTCCGGTTCTTCTCCACTCTGCACTGTCTTCTCCCTCTTCTGCCGAGAGAGAAGGGGGAAGGGGGGGAGAAGGAAGGAGGAGAGAGGGAAAAGGGGAAGCGAAAAGGAAGGGGGCAGGGTAGAGAGAGAGAAGGGGGGGCAGAGGTACGAGAAGGGGGGGAGAGAGGGAAGATGGAAGGGGGGGAGAGGGGAGAGAGAGGGGGAAGGGGAGAGAGAGGGGGAAGAGGGGAGAGAGGGGGAAAGGTGGAGAGAGGGAAGAGGGAAGAAGGGGAGAGGGGAGAGAAAGAGGTAAGGGGGGAGAGAGATGGAATGGTGGCAGGGGGAAGAGGGAAGAGAGAGCCGGGGAGAGAGAGTGAAGAGGAGGGCATGGGAGAGGAAGGGAAGGGCGGGAGCGAGAGGGAAGAGAGGGCAGGGGAGAGAGGGAAGGGATGGCAGGGGAGAGGGAGGGGGCTAGAGGTAAGGAAAGGGGCAGGGGAAAGGAAGGGGGGCAGGGGAGAATGAGACAAGGGAGGACGGGGGAGAGGGCAGGGGGCAGGGGAGAGGGCAGGGGGCAGGGGAGAGGGAGGGGGTGCAGATGATACAGAGATAGGGCGGGCAGGGGAGAGAGGGAGGTGGGGGCAGGGAGGAGGGAGGGAAGGGGGGCAGGGGGAGAGAGAGGAGGGGAGGGAGAGGGAAGGGGGAAGAGGGGAAGGGTGAAGAGGGGAATGAGGAAATTTTGTCCAGAAGCCATCGTGCGTAATAGAGGTCATTGCTTCCTAGAGAGAAAAAAAAAAAAAAGTTTTTTTTTTGTTGCATTATTAGGAAGAAAATTATCTTTAAAAAAACAAAAACAGACTTTGGTCAAATATGAATACTGTTACCCTCAGTTATATATCTATAAATATGAAATGCTCAATAGACCTCCACATCTATATGTAAAATTTGGAACTAAATATAGAGCTTGGAAACAACAACAGACATTTATGGAGTACATTTAGGCCTGGTTCACACCCATGCATTTTTTAGTGCGTTTTCAGTTTTGCAGAAACACACTACAGTCCATTTAACATGGTTTCCTATGGGTCAAATTCACATCTGTGCATTTTATGGAAAGGGTCAGGGACTTTTTTCTGGGTTTTGGTTCCATAGACTTCAATGGTTTAAAAGCATGTATTGAAAAAATGCAAAATGCACCTGCATTATGCAAGCTACAACCTGCGTAGGTGTGAATCAGGCCTTAAAGGACTTAAAAAGCAATCTAGTAATAAACAAGAAAACCATGCAATGGTACAGCTTTAAGTACAAAAACAAATGGACAAATCAAGACATACAGCAATACATAAATAAGTGGCAGGATATATCCAATAGATATTAGTTCCGTTGCCTGCAGGGACCAGCTCTGTAACTGGTACATTTTTTGTTCAAATGTCCTTAGGAAAGGGAATGTAATACACATTGGCCAGCATTGATGGAAAGGTGTACATGCTGCCAGCAACATCTTTGTGACTCTTATATTTCTGGCAGACACTGCCATGAAAAGACCAGACATACCATAAAGATGACCTACAAGAAATACTCGGCTTTCTTGTTGCCAACCAGCTTTGCCAAGTTTCAAGTTTTGTTACACAAATTCAGGAGGATGAACACAGCCAGGTAAGAAGTGTAATTTTAATCAGAACTATCATGTAAAATATGGAAAATGGTTGTCTCACGTTTTGTACCCAGTACAAGACAACAGAAGCCATGCTAAAGGCCATCAGAAGATATTAGTGACTCTTCACTTCACCGTTTTGGGGAGAATGTTTAAGTCCCAGAATGACCCACAATAACCATGAGTGGTGTCATAACATCCAAACACTCAATTGTCACATCCATTTTCAGGCACCTTCAAAACATTTTCAACATTTCTATTGCATTTCAATTATTACCAACAACATTTCATCATGGCAAGCCGCCAATGGCTATCCTGTCTTCTGTATACATTGTATTACAGATTATCTTCAAATGAACCTCCACCCATTGTCCCTTTTGTCAGTTTTTAATACTGTATATGGGTCTTTATATATTTATGACATATACCTCTGTAGCATTAAATAATAAACATCCATTGATTGGTTAAATGAAAGTGACCTTACCTTAATGTTTTGTGGAGAAGGGAAGAAGTCGGATTCGATTATCAACTCCGGTCAAAATCTCCAGCGGTGATGTAGCAGATGAGTAATCTCTGGAAGTATTCACTTATCAGAGGAGGGGAAAGGCCACTTTATACAAGGGAGATGGGTGGGGAAGGCAGACATGGAGGCTTTTCATTGGCTGACTTCTAATGGAAATGTTGTGGAAAAAACACCAGATTGCTGCTGCCAATTTGCATATAAACAGGTTTTCTAGAGAATAGCTGATACAATATTCATGATGAAACTTTACTGTGTTTTAAAATAAAAATATTTTTTTATTTTTATGGTTAATATAGTGGAAAGGTTAGTTTTATACGATTTTCTTTTACCTGATTCTAGGCTGAATAACTCATACAAAAGGGCGTACTAACAAGGTAATTTATTGAGGAAAAACATCTCCTTGTAACATCTGTTCTTGCTGGTTCTTTTATACAATGACGTCTTATTTTCAGTAACATTGTACACCAATGGGTTTAGTTTAAAAGGGAGTTAAATAAAAAATATACGATTTGTATGCTGATTCAATTTTTAAAAAAAAGGAAAAAAAGGGGAAAAACTGCGCTTCGGTGAAGTAAAGAAACAATACAATATCAATTAAAGCTGCGATTCCTCTATGTAACACAAACACAGTAAATAAAATGGGAAAAAGGGGGTTGAATCGCGCTAGAAAGGATTAGTGATCATATATATTGTCGTCAAACCAAATATTGAAAGGTGGGTAAAGGGATCGATCCCTTTACCCACCTTTCAATATTTGGTTTGGCGACGATAGATATGATCGCTAATCCTTTCTAGCGCGATTCGTTTTGGAATTTAGGTGTTTACATGTTTAAAACAGTTTTTTTTGGTAGAAAATTACTTAGAACCCCCAAACATTATATATTTGTTTTTCTAACACCCTAGAGAATAAAATGGCGGTCATTGAAATACTTTTTTTCACACTGTATTTGCGCAGCGGTCTTACAAGCACGCTTTTTTTGGTAAAAAATCACTTTTTTGAATAAAAATATAAGACAACAGTAAAGTTAGCCCAATTTTTTTTATATTGTGAAAGATAATGTTACGCCGAGTAAATTGATACCCAACATATCATGATTCAAAATTGCGCCCGCTCGTGAAATGGCGTCAAACTTTTACCCTCAAAAATCTCCATAGGCGACGTTTAAAAAATTCTACAGGTTGCATGTTTTGGGTTACAGAGGAGGTCTAGGGCTAGAATTATTGCTCTCGCTCTAACGATTGTGGCGATACCTGACATGTGTGGTTTGACCACCGTTTTCATATGCGGGCGCTACTCACGTATGCGTTCGCTTCTGTGCGCGAGCTCGTCGGGAAGGGGGTTTTTACTATTTTTTTTTTGTTTTATTATTTATTTTACATGATTTTATTTATTTTTACACTGTTTAAAAAAATGTATCATTTTTATTCCAATTACAAGTAATGTAAACATCCCTTGTAATAGAAAAAAAGCATAACAGGACCTCTTAAATATGAGATCTGGGGTCAACAAGACCTCAGATCTCATATTTACAGTAAAATGCAATAAAATAAAAGTCATTTAAAAAAAATGACATTGAAAAAAATGTGCCTTTAAGACGTATGGGCGGAAGAGACGTTTTGACGTCGCTTCCGCCCAGCAGTGTCATGGAGACGAGTGGGCGCCATCTTAGCCTCACTCATCTCCAGGCACAGCAGGGAGACAGACGCGATCGCATCCGAGTAGATACCATTGTTATTATAAATGGTGTGTCTCAGTCCTGTGTACAGAATATTCCAGTCTCAGACTATTATGGGATATGTTTTTCTTTATTTCACTGTAGGAAAAACAATGAATAGATGAACTGGATAGACCCAGAAATTGTTTTATAATATCAATACACTTGCTATGTAGCTTTCTATTTAAGTTTCCTGTTCATCAAAGCTGTCTACTGCATGGAGATGGCCACTAAAAGAAGCTCATGGAGATATGAAATAAAGAGAAAAATATAAAACATAAATAAATAAAACAAACTTAGGTAAACTGGAATAATACAACAAATTTTGGTAAAATGTAACAATACAACTCTAAAATGTAATAATACAACTGAGATTTTGTTATTACCTAAAAATACACATTGGTTTTGTGTTGGCAATGACTGCTGAATACAGAAATAACTTTTACACCCAGGACAAAACAAATCTTTTCAATGGAGATGGGCTTTAGAATTGATATGTTAAAGAGGAAGTAGAATACCTGGCTGAGGTGTGGCTCCAGTCATCACAATGACCATGGTTATGGAAGCCACCCTCAATTGTTGGTGTCCTATTGTGGCTCTCAGGGAATGCCACGTGTGCATATTAATCTCAGTACTGGAAGAGAAACAAATGTACAGTGGGGCAGAAAAGTATTTAGTCAGCCACCAATTGTGCAAGTTCTCCCTCTTAAAAAGATGAGAGAGGCCCGTAATTGTCATGATAGGTATACCTCAACTATGAGAGACACAATGTGGAAACAAATTCAGAAAATCACATTGTCTGATTTTTGAAAGAATTTTTTTGCAAATACTGATAGATAATACTGCAAGTGGGTGAATCTTTATGGAATTTAAATGTGGGGGGTGAATCTTGTGTGTTCCTGAAATCTCTCTATTATGTTGTATGCTATTGCTGAGGACTGAATCTTGATTGAAAATGATTGTGATTGCTTTTTAAAAAAAATGTTAGGTGACTAAGGTGAATCCTCTTTAATATTTAATGTGAAGTAAACATTTTGTTTGTCCTTTAAATACAATATAAAGGATTTGAAAGAGGTAAACATCCATCCTCTATCTAACAAGATTCACTCATATGTGGTATATTTTCCAAGAGAGAGTGAATCCACTGAAATTAAATACCATAAAATACAGACAAAAAAATGTCCAGCAAACCTTCCCAACAAATCCTTTATAGACGCTTAAAGGGAAACGTTCAGATTTTATCAAATGTATTTTTGTTATAAAATTTAACAATAAATTTAATTATAAATCAAAGAACTTGAATTCAATTTCAGATGTTTTTCCATTACTTGAACTTCTTGTTAGAGTCCAAGCAGGAGTTAGCTATTAAAGTCCCCACATATAACAGGATTCCCAAAACGCAATTTTGAAATTTGTTTGAACAATTTACAGAGGAATCTTAATTGTTGCAGCATTATGAAATGACTATTGGGGTCAGGAGTTTTTAATGTAAAGGATATACGGGCTGATTTATGAAACGTTTGCGCCTTGAGTTGAGGCGCACGGTGAGGCGCAATGAGGCACATTTTCATATTTATGAAACGTTTGTGCCGGTAACAGAGCGCTAAACCCCATACGGGAGAATGAAATTTTAGTGCCACTATGGACATGGCGCACGGCAACTTCAATTCAATATTAACAGAAGATGGAGGTGCCAATATTATGGGGTGATGTGAAGAAGTTTAGTACTGCCCAAGTAACAAATATGCCCAAAATAGAATGAGAAAGTAACTTTTTCTGAGCAAGCCTGCTGTGCCTGCAAGTATGTTTAGAACTGCATGAGAACAATTTAAGCACTGCGCAAGCGCAGGCGGCTTTTGCGCTCGTTCAAATGCGTTTGTTCACTGCGCGGCCAAAATCTTAGTAAATGTCAAGCAAAGCAAAAATGCAATTGCGTGGGTTGAAAGGGCGCAACTCTAAACTTGACATTTTTTTTTTTTTTTCGCTGGTTCACCTTTATGTATTTTTTAAAGGATATTTGCACACAGGTCATGTTAGCATGTTTAGGTTGCCAACATGTGAGATGCACCTTGTTAAAATTATGTAAAAAACACTCTCACTCCTCTAGCTCCTCCTAAAAGAGCATTTAACCTTCTCCCTCTAATGTATATGATTTCCTTGGGCTAGCTTTTGCTTTTAAAGGGGGACTCCACACTCCATTCTCCACTGCTCTTGTCTCCCCCTCTAACCCCTTGGATTTCCATGGGCTAACTTTTGCTTTTAAAGGGGAACTCCACACTCCAATGCATTCTCAAAAGGCTGTGAGCTTCTTTCACCAATCCAAAGCACATCTTTTTTCAGAGCATACAACAGGGCCAGCTAGGAAAGGGGTGAGAAGAGAGATCTCCCAAACCCCCTCCCGAACCATACAAGGCCACATGCACTCAACATAGGTGGCTGCCTTTGGGGCATGTTAGGCTCAGCCCAATACCAACCACAAAGCACCTTGTACCCCCTAGTTTAAAGGGGCTTTCTACATTCCGTAAAAGCCCCCTGTCTGCAGCCCCCACAACCCCAGCCTAGGGTTGTGTGGAAGAGGCCCTTGTCCCCGTGAATATATGAACAAGGTGGTTGACTTTTGGGGTGCCTCCTGCCCCCAAGCATACACCCCCCTTTCATGGGCTGGCTTGCTGTGTGTTTGGCTAGGGGTTTGTTAGTGTGTGGGAGGGGCACAATATTTATTGATTTTGGGGTGGTATTTTTCACGTGGGGTTCTCATTTTAAGCCTTTACAGGCCCAAATGGCCTTGTATGTATTGGGGGGCAGGCTATTTTTTGTTTTGGGTTATGGCTAGTTTACCACCATGCCCCACTCATTGTTCTCTGAGGAAAAGATGATCCTTATTTGCAAATTAAGACATTTTTTTATTTTTTTTGTAACATGGGGTGGTGTTTATGTGGGTCCCTAACACACATTCAGACAGGATCCAATTTACCTACCAGCATGTTTTTAGAGTGTGGGAGGAAACCCACACAGGCACAGGGAGAACATGCTCCAGGCAGATGGTGTTGCGGGCGGGATTCAAACCAGCGACCCTTTTTGCTGCTAGGTTAAAGTGCTAAGTACAACACCACTGTGCTGCCCAAATATATATCTATAGATGAAGGTTCTTGTGTCCACCAGCAGAGAGAAGTTGGGTAGATGCCACACTCCAAATTCTGGAGGCATAATAATGGTCTAGCACAGGGGTCTTCAAACTACGGCCCTCCAGTTGTTCTGGAACTACAATTCCTATCATACCTAGTCATGTCTGTGAATGTCAGAGTTTTCCAATGCTTTGTGGGATGTGTAGTTGGTGAGCCGTAGTTTGAAGATTCCCGATTCACTCTAGCATGTCTTGAAAAAAAGGTGTGTTCTTCTTGTGTGCCTTGTATAATGCCCAAGAAATATTGTTAGAAAAATACAATTGGGTCATGGCACATCTACATCCCAAATTTGGCACTTAAGATGGTTATGCACTATGCAATCTGATTGGCCAATCTCTGTACAACTCAATATTTAGGCAAAATAGGTCATAGGAAGACGCACTTGAACAATTAATTCAAAATATAGAGAATAAAAATGGCTCTTGCACTAAATCTAATTTATTTAAGATCTAACTGATTGCAGTGTATGGTCACCTTTAAAGATCAAGATGGGAAAATATAAATTTATTGGGTTTACACACACAGTTCCGGATTCTCCGTGTGCCCCGAGCGATCGCGGGAGCCCGGCGGTGATCGAGTTTGCCAAACACGCGCATCAGCTCGGGGGGGAGCAGGGGGCGCGCGCGCGCCTTCAAGTGGCCGTCAATGGTACCGATGTACCATGACGGCGATTCGCGCAGCCGAGCCATGTTGCCGCAGTATAACTGCGGCAGCTGGTCAGCATGCAGTTAATTAGCATCAGATGTTCCTCCTAACTAGTAGTGACTCTATTGTAAAAAGGTTTAACCCTTTCAACTCTGTTGAACATGTACATGTGATTGTAAAAGTTGATGTGTAAAAAATATCTTCTTGATATGTTAACCACTTGCCGACCAGCCGCCACAATTTTACTGCGGCAGAATGGCACGGCTGGGCGAAATGACGTTATGTTACGCCCGCTGCTCGCCCCCGGAGCAGATGCGAGTGCCCGAGAGCGCGATGACTGCCGGGCTCCCGCAATCGCTCCAGAAACCACGAGAACCGGAAACTGTGCGTGTAAACACACAGATCCCGGTTCTCTGAAGGGAGAAGAGACAGATCATGCCCCTGTTGATGACTGTGGAGTCGAAACGCATAGGGACAGCTTTCTCAGCTTCCCACATTGCTATTTTTATATTTTTATGCTTGTTTGTGATCACTTTTATCCTGTATGGTCTTTTTTTCATTAAAAAACCCCATTTTTGATCTACACTATGTGGAGTTCCCTTTTTTCTTTCTACGTGGGCCCACTATGGACTATTTCCTCCTGACCAACTTGTTCCGGAACCGGAGATCGTGCGCATCAGTGGTCTAACTTCTGCCCGGGACATCTATTCCTCACCGGTGATTGAGACCCAGAGGACGTCACTAGGCTGCACATCCCGGGAGACCATCCACTGATGCCTAATAGACGTACTGCTATATGGCAGGTGCGTCCTACGGATCTGGTAAGGGTACCCAACTTTTTCAATTGAAGATCTGTGTGCTTTGGTTATCTGTGGTCGCCTTTCCATTTGAGTGTCCATATACTTCCCAGGATATATGGTACCCCCCCTTGGAGAAGACTTCCACTCGCCTCATCATTCATGGACTTTTTTCCTTTGTTATTGTATATAGATATTGTTTCTGACCACCTTTAGCAGGCCACTGCTTGTGTTTCATATTTTGTTTGTTATTATATTTCACATTTTCATAGGTGCATATAATTCTCTATTTATGCATTTAGTTTTAGCGCTGCACTGCATTATTTTCACTTTAAATTGACTTGGTTTGTTTGTGTGCTAGCTGCTGTAACTTTCTAGTCTGTCTCACTGGGTTAGCGCAGCATTTTCCCTACACCCTGAGAAGAGACAGATCGTCTGTTCATACAAAGTATGGACAGCGATCTGTCATCTCCCCTAGACAGTCCCCTCCCCCTTCAGTTAGAACACAGAGAGGGAACACAATTAACCCCTTGATCGCCCCCTAGTGTTAACCCCTTCCCTGCCAGTGACATTTTTACAGTAATCAGTGCATTTTTATAGCTCTGATCGCTGTATAAATGCCAATGGTCCCAAAAATGTGTCAAAAGTGTCTGATGTGTCTGCCATAATGTCGCAGTCCTGATAAAAATCGCAGATTTTTGCTAGTAAAAAAAATAATAATAAAAATGCTATAAACCTATCCCCTATTTTGTAGATGCTAAAACTGTTGCGCAAACCAATCAATATAGGCTTATTGCGTGTTTTGTTTTTGTTTTTTACCAAAAATATGTAGAAGAATACATATTGGCTTAAACTGAGAAAACATTTTTTTTTTTTTTAAATGGGGATATTTATTATAGCAAAAAGTACAAAATATTGTGTTTTTTTCAAAATTGTCGCTCTTTTTTTGTTTATAGCGCAAAAAATAAAAACCGCAGAGGTGATCAAATACCACCAAAAGAAAGCTCTATTTGTGGGGAAAAAGAGGACATCAATTTTATTTGGGTGCAGCGTCGCACGACCGCGCAATTGTCAGTTAAAGAGACGCAGTGCCGAATTGCAAAAAATGGCCTGGTCATTCAGCAGCCAAATCTTCTGGGGCTGAAGCAGTTAAACATATCACGTCACATTTAAATGTATATATATATATATATATATATATATATATATATATATATATATATATTGCAATAAATCTGATGGATAAATTATTTCATCAGTAGTCAAAAAACAAAAGTCAATTGTTTTTATAAGTTTCTCTCTTATTAGAGGTTTTGAGGTTTTTTTCTTCTTCTTTTTCTTCTTCTTGCACGCTGACAAGTTGGAACAACTTTATTGAACATAAAAAGACAACAATAATTATGACAAATGAATCTCTTGTGTCAAATCTTCTCCCAGAATATATTCTTAAGCTTCAAGGGTTTGTTTTCATCAAGAAGGTCTAGAAATATTAAATTTCTCTTCTATTGGTGACTTATAAGTCATGTCCTGAAACAAGAATACAGTATCATTATTTTGCATTTACTATTGCATTGATTAAGATATACCTTAATTTACTTATTCATTTTACATATCCCATTCCTAGCATTTTATCATGACATGAAAGACATATTTTGATAATAACATTTCTAATTACCTTGCTTTTGCTCTATTTTTTTTAATTGGCCTAAACTCCTTATGCTAGTATTATGTGTATTTTAAATATAACAATTTCTCCTTTTGTTCATGACTAAAAAAACCTTGTTTTCACAAACAAAGAAAGGTTTCAAATCAACCCAGAAGTCTGAAGTGGACTATGCCCATTCACTTTTCTTCTTTAAAGTTACAGTCCTGCATGCTGTACTGTAAATTTTGGCATCTTCCATTTCAGCATTATCTGTTGAATTTTTGTTGAATAGCATAACCATTCTTTGGGTACCATATAGGAAGACCTGCTGAACAAATCTTACTGGCCCAAAGACTCTCTCAGCACTTGTTCTAACAATACAATTTACAGGTTTTCTGGACGCATTTGTACAAGCATTGGTTTGTGCAGATTGCTGAGAATGTTCTGTTACCATATCTACCTATATCTATAGATTTAACTTGTTTATTATGGATACAATTTTCACATCTCTCACAAAATTCTCCTGATCTAAATTTTCTCTAGAAGAGGTTTTAGTGATAGATCTTGTGTCTGTATATGATCTTACTAGATCTCACAATATTTTATGTTACTTTGACTGCAAAATAAACACCTAACAATTGCTTATTATGCGTGTCAAGGTCTTCTCCATATTTGTCAAACCTCTTGTGAAGAAGCCTATTATTTTTGACCACCTTCTTTTAATTGAGACAAAGTCACTGAGATTGAATTCTCAGATATATCAATATGCAATACAAAGGGAATTGACTAACCAATTTCAACAGTATTCAATGAAGGAGCATTAGGCAGATCCCCTTTCAACATTTCAAAGGCATCTGTCTGGGTTTGACCCCATTGATCAAACACAACATCTTTTTGTCTCAAAAAAAATCAAAATAATGGTTTAACTTTATCATCACATTTCTGTAAACATTCTTTGCAACAATTTACTTCAGTCAAAAATCGATATAATGACTTGTAAGGTGTTGGAATTGGAACAGCAGAAATTGTTCTAACTTTTTACTGTGATCATTGTCTTTGTCCATGACTAATTTACATATGAAGGAATCCTACCTGACTTTTCATCAACTGAATTGTCTCTGTTTTTCTAAACACTCATGTACTATACCATCACTAATGTCCAATCCTGGTATTATTCTATTGAATGCATAGGTTTCTTTATTAAAGCCGAGGGCAAGTTTATATTAGTCATTTTTCAGTACCATTAGCTAAAAACTGTCATTAGCAATTTCCAGTACGGAAAATACTTTGGCCTTGGCATCCAGGTGTGACATTAAACTTAAATCAGGAACTACAGTTTTGTTATTTGTAATGCATTTATTCAATGATGTTAAATCAATGGATAAATAATACGAATTATCAGCATTCTTAATAGGCCAAATACAATTATTTACCACTGATACTTTGTTGTAAAAATTCTTGTACAAAGTCAGAAGCTGGACCTATTGATTCTTGTGGCAACTTATATTGAATTTGGGGTTTAGGATCTCTACCCTCAATATCCACTTCAATATCTTTAAACAAACCTGTATCAATTTTGGTCTGACTCCAAAGATTTTTATGTGATCGAATCAATTGTTCCAATACGAGATTGGTTCCTGTGTGTGGCCAATTATAATCTGAAGACATGTCAGCGATTTCTGTACAAATACTTCCAACATTACTCTACATGGAAGGATCTATTAACATAGATTTGGGCCTAGATGAACCTTTCTATATAGTAGAATTACTTAAATCAATAATCCAATTTAGTTTACAAATCACATCCATGTCAAGAATATTCTCTGCATTCTGACAACACCAGATGTCAATGTTAGTTTTCAAAAGTCCTGGAATTTCAAAAGTCACATTAGAAACTTTAGGTGCAACTGTATTTTCTTTTCCACTGAAAACAATTAAATTACATTTTGGAGAATTAATATTCACAGGTAACTTGTGTTTATTTAAACTGAGTTCAGCTCCTAAATCTATTAACCATTTAGCGTTCCTACCATTTAATAAACTTTGTATAAATGGTCTTCCACTTTCATGTAATAAAATTGAAGCAACATAATTTAATGTTCGAGGAGTCAAAACTTCTTTTAATCCTGATTTTGGCAATGGAAATAATCCATCTCTCTCATTGACAGCATTGTTTGTCATATTAATTGAACTGTCATTAACAGTCAGTGTACTGATCTGTTTGACTTCTGAGGCATAAGGCAAATCAATCAACCTATTGTTTGGACAAGGATGAATAAATTGCTCAGAAGTTTTCTCGTTTTCTAATTCCAAAGTTTTTCTTTGTGAATCTAATTTATATTTTAAACATTCTTTCTGTACCTGGCCACCATTATTAGCATAAAGACAACTAGCATTTCCTGTCCTCTCTGAAACTTTGGTTCTGCCTGTGACGCGTATCTCACTGTATCTGGGTGTGGCCACTCTCTGATCGCCATCTTGCCTTTGTCTGTCTAAACTTTGTGTGCATTCTGCATCTTTATTCATTAAGTTTGTTTTAAGCAAAACTGCATCCTGGTCATCAATTTCTATAGACCGCATACCTGATACAAAAGACTTCTGTTTAGAGTCTGCACTATTGTTAATCTCTAAACTCTTGCTTAACTCTGAATTACAGAATAATGTAAAAAGGAATTTGTGTAAATTCTAAAGCAGACAACTGAAAATCTTTTATTTGAATTGAACTTTGCAAATCAACTAGTTGCTCAGTCAAAATCGGACAATTAGCACATACACTGTTATGCCCTGTACACACGGTCGGATTTTCCGACGGAAAATGTGTGATAGGACCTTGTTGTCGGAAAATCAGACCGTGTGTGGGCTCCATCACACATTTTCCATCTGATTTTCCGACACACAAAGTTTGAGAGCAGGATATAAAATTTTCCGACAACAACATCCGTTGTCGGAAATTCCGATCGTGTGTACACAAATCCGATGGACAAAGTGCCACGCATGCTCAGAATAAATAAAGAGATGAAAGCTATTGGCTACTGCCCCGTTTATAGTCCCGACGTACGTGTTTTACGTCACCGCGTTCAGAACGATCGGATTTTCCGACAACTTTGTGTGAATGTGTGTATGCAAGACAAGTTTGAGCCAACATCCGTCGGAAAAAATCCATGGATTTTGTTGTCAGAATGTCCGAACAAAGTCCGACCGTGTGTATGAGGCATAATCCCGCTGAGTCTTTGTTTTCCCGTTTGTACAAACAACATTCCTAGTAGGAACTTTTAATATCATTGTGTTAAAAACTTTAACTAACTTCATTACATTTCTAACCTGTTTACTAAATCTCTTAAGAGAAAATTTAGATTTTTGTATCTTAATAATTAGCCTGTAAGCATTCATTCAACATTTAACACCATAGTTCATCATCTTTAACACATTTTGACAGATTTTTGAATTCTAATTTACTCTCACTAGATAATTCATCAATAAAATTCATCACTTACCAATTTAGGACAGACTTTCTTCATGTTCCCTCTCTTGGCGGGAGATTGCGCATGAGCAAGAAAACTCATTTTTTGAAGACGTAAACGTCACACCAATTGTGATTCTATGTTCATTCGATGATGCCGAAAGTTCATTTGCGGTTTTTATTGCTCCCGGAAGCTTGAGGTCATAATTTGCTGACAATGCACAACCGTCTTCCCTCTCTTCAAGCAGAAGAAGTAATAATTCTAAAAATAATTTGATATTTGGACAAAATGAAACTGGCTGAGGCTCACCACTGTTACATACCGTTAAGTATAATATTCTTTCAATATTTAGTAACTTATATTGATGAGAAACGTTCCAAGAAAATCTGTTCAGTTCTTGTGTAAACTCAAAATGGATTTAATAAAAAAATACCAAAATATTACAAGAACAATATTACAATACACAATGTAAAAATATCAATAATGTAGTTATATTCTTGAAATGAAGATTGTGTATATAATTAAATGCGTGTCTCTGTATGCCTGAAGCTAAAACAGCTTCCTTATGGTGTGTCTGTAGGAGTCTACAAGTCTCCCAAATGTGCTTTTGTCCCTAGCTTTTACTGCACAAATCAAATATATCAAGAGATATTACGGTATAAAGAACTTATATTCATATATATATATATATATATATATATATATATATATATATATATATATACAGGGATTTTTTTCTGTGGGAACGTGGGGGAACGCAGTTCCGGCACCTCCAGCACTGAATGTATGTACTGGAAAGGGGTGCTGGAGGGTCTGTTGATGTTTGCTGCTGGGGTATCTATTATCACTGGTGGGGATCTGTTTTGGGGTGGGTGTCTATTGTTGCTGGGTAAGTCTACTGTTGCTGGTGGGGGGGGGGGTCTTATCTTGCTGGGGGGTCAATTGCTCCTGGGTGAGATCTACTGTTGAGGGAGAGGTCTATTGTTGCTGGCTGCTGGAGAGTCCATTGATGCTGGCTGCTAAGAAATCTGTTATTTCTGCTAGAGGTCTATTGTTGCTGGGGGAAAGTATTTTTTGTGTGGGGGGGTCCATTATTGCTAAGGGGAACTCTTGTTGTGTGGGGGGTCCATTGTTGCTGGGTGGAAAGTCTTTTGTTGTGTTTCTGGGGGATCTATTGTTGCTGCGGAAGGTCTATTGTTTCTGGGGTGGAGTCTGTTGTTGCTGGGGTGGGGTCTATTGTTGCTCATTGCAAGGAATGTTTTAATATCTTTCTTGTTTTCATTACAAAATTTCATAGAAATCACTGAGTAGCAAAAAATACTCGGTTCTGTATTCTCTGAAAGGTGCTGGGAGGGGGTGGAACCAAGGGATGGTGCTCAGAGACGGGTAGGGGGCACAGATGAAGTGTGACTCAGAAGGGTGAAGTTCCTACACCCATTCCCAGAGAAATATATATATATATATATATATATATATATATATATATATACCGTATTTATCGGCATATAACACGCACTTTTTTCCCCTGAAAATCAGGGGAAAATCGCAGGTGCGTGTTATACGCCGATCCCCTGCGATCCCCAGCTGTCAATTCTTCAAAATCGCCGACCGTGATTTAAAAATGGCGCCGCCGGCGCCGAAATACACAGAGCCGGTCCTCGGCTCTTTCCGGCGGCTCTCGTTCACTTTCGGCTCCACTCGTAGTCCCGAGCGGAGCTATCCGAACCTAGGTTCGGATAGCTCCGCTCGGGACTACGAGTGGAGCCGAAAGTGAACGAGAGCCGCCGGAAAGAGCCGAGGACCGGCTCTGTGTATTTCGGCGCCGGCAACACCATTTTCAAATCGGGGTCGGCGATTTTGAAGCCCAGGTTAGCTGGGATAGAGGTTTGAAGGCTGCACTGGGGCAAGGCTGTACTGGGGAAGGCTGCACTGGGGAAGGCTGCACTGACAAGGCTGCACTGGGGAAGGCTGCACTGACATGGTTGCACTGACATGGCTGCACTGGGGCAAGGCTGCACTGAGAAGGCTGCAATGATGGGCATTTAAATGTAAGTTTTTTTCCCTTCAACTTCCCTCCTAAAAGTTTTTTTCCCTTAAAATTCCCTCCTAAATTGGGGTGGGTATTATACGCCGATAAATACGGTATATATATATATATATATATATATATATATATTCCTACCCTATGTATCTTCAAGAAATGTGTAACCTTATCTCATTTGTGATGGGGGAGGTTGATGGAAATCAGTTCAAGCTCAACTACCACCATATGTAGCTCTCCAAAGAGAAGCACAGACTATTATAATAAAATGTATATTTTCACATAAGTCTATATATTTCACTCTTCCATACCTAGAAGACATAAATATATACAACTCAATAATACTAATAAAGATCTAACCCATTCATTCATGTGTTAGTAATGTTAATTGATATATAGTAGATTAAGGAAGGCTTCTAACACCCAGTCTTAGTCCGTGAGGGTTCAGTATTGAGTTGGCCCACCCTTTGCAGCTATAACAGCTTCAACTCTTCTGGAAAGGCTGTCCACAAGTTTTAGGAGTGTGTCTATGGGGATGTTTGACCATTCTTCCAGAAGCACATTTGTGAGGTCAGTCACTGATGTTGGACGAGAAGGCCTGGCTTGCAGACGCCACTCTAATTCATCCCAAAGGTGTTCAATCGGGTTGAGATCAGGACTCTGTGCAGGCCAGTCAAGTTCCTCCACCCCAAACTCACTCATCATGTGGGGCCAGGTGGCTGACACCCCCCCTCTGCTCTGACATTTTTGCCATTCCGGGTGTCATCCCTCACCCCACACTCAGCATCCACATGGAGCTGGTGGGGACCCACCTCTGGCCTTCTGGTACAAGTGAATTCAAATGGGCGAATTCCACTTTGGATTGATTTACCCATTATTATGATTTAATAGGTGATATACTGCTCTCTCCCCCTTTTTGGGGGGTTTCCCCACAACCTGGTGTGTGGACCTGGTGCTGCGATAAATAACTTCCTGGGTTGGTCTACACACCTCAACATAAGCGTGAGCATCCCTGAACCCCCTTCCATTTCACTTGAATGTGAGTATTTGACCATTTTGATTATTTAGCACCAGCTGTAATATTGTTACATTTGAAGATATACATTTTGTGGAAACTTGTAACGACTTGTGAATAGTTATGCTTTATCCTTACTGATATAGGATCTCTTGAGGGAGCTAGGTCTAGCGAAACTCGTAGAGATTAAGATCTCTGTTTGGATCCTCCTTCATCCAGCCCATTGATATCGGTATATCACTTTGAATACTCAATCTTCAATATTTGTGTACCACATGTAAATGTATGGGCTAGATATTGTAGTTATGGAGGATATAGGAGTTCAGCATACCTCTTTTGGTATGTTATCATACATCCTTGCTTGCATGCTTAATGAAATGTATATTGCTTTACTATACGACATGCTTTATCCCTTTACTCTGGGGTTATGAGTGGCAGCCTTTAAAGTCCTTTCTTTCTCTATCACTATAGGGGTATTGTACATTTTTCCTATTGGATGTTGTGCCACGTTAATAGATTGTACTTCAACCTTACTAAGTGTTTATAGAACATGTCCTGAAGAACACAATTTACCTCCATGGAACAGTCGACTGCAAGAAGGTAGAAGGCCAGTAGGTAATCTTTTTTAATTTCTGCAGTTGTTCTTTTATCTGGTTATGTTTCAAGAAGCACTGTAAGCATTGTATTTATAGGGAAAACAAAGCAATATAAAAGTCAAGCATAATTCCTATCCTACAATCCAGGAGGAACACTTTAGATGAACTCCCTGCAACACCAGTCTGTGTGTCTGGGGATGGACAATGTGACAGCCCTGGACATATTGCAAAGTATTGTATACGTTATTTGCTGGAAATATCTTCGAAAAAATAGTTGCTTTTCACATTGAGCAAATCTCTCCTTAATTTTGTGGTAATGGAAGTCAAAGCAAGTGTAGAAAAAAAAATAAAATAAAAGATTGGGTGGTCAACACAGATTATCATTATTCGTTACTTTGGTTTGTTATTGGGTTATGGTTGCATTTTTTCCCATTTCTTGGTATTTGGATGTATTTTATCATTAATAAATGATATATAGTCTGGTCTCAGTTTCCTAGTGTAGCCACTCAGATATGGCCATCTCTGCTGCTGATTCCAGACCCAAATGTTCAACTGGAAGGAAGAGAGGAAAGATCCCTGGTGCCACACATCTACTGAGTCCTATGGTGGTATGAGAGACAACCTCAGCCTACGCTCCCAACAGGCCACACCCAACACATTTCACTCCACCCCTCAGATCTTAGTCATGGGGAATTTTAGTATTTTACTTGATTGCTATCACAATGGGTTAATAAACCTCTATGTGATAGCACTGGGCAGGTGACAGGTACTTTTTTTGGAGGCATTAGGGGTCCAGTAAACCCCAATGTCAGCCATGCCCTTCTAACCAAGCTGAACTGTGCTTGGTTAAATGGTGCGATGTGTCTCCTGGCTGTACTGACCAGGAAAGGGTGCACACCACTTCCAGGGTCATTGTTTGCATGCGAGATGGAGACGTGGATTTGCCTTGGTCTCACTGCAGTTTCTCACCCCCCACCAGCAGATGTGTTCCTGGGCTCAGGTAAGCAAGGAACAGCCTGGAACCCACAGGGCAGGCACCATGCTGCTGGCTGTGTGAAAGTGATTGGCAACTATGGAGGGGAGTTTTTGGCACCATTCGACATCTGTGTCCCCAATGGAAATATTTTCTTATTTGTCCCATTGGCCACTGCCACCATGTACCTATTTTCAAGGTGAAAGGAAGGAGATTTTTTTTTCCTGTGAAAAGGGAGCTCAAAAGCCCCATTCACACCTCAGCGTTGTGTAGCTCGAAGTTACACAATGCTGGAGGAGAGAAAAAGAAAAAACCTCTATGGAGACTGTTCACATCTGCATTACAAGTTGTCCGAAGCCAATCGCCTGAAGCTCAAAAATGTTCTGGAGCTTTTTGGTGCACTTTTATTCCCATAGGAATGAATAGAAAGGTGCCATTTGTGTGTTTGTGTGTTTTTGTGATCAAAAAAATAAATAAAATATGAATAAATTTAAAATAAATACACACATGACTAAAAATAATCCTAAATCAATATATAATATGTAAATATTAACCCTAGGGGAGCGTGGTCAAGATAGCAACCTGAGCGGACGTGGTGACTGGAGCTCCGCAGCTAGAAGGCCTATTTATCCGATATTACGGGATTCTCTATTACCCTACCTGGACTTTTGCACCCGTTGACCCGCTGGACATGAAAAAGGGGAAGTCCGGCTCTAACCGATGACGGAACTCGGCTCCCAAAACACCTCTGCTATCTCAGAGGCTGCAACTGGTGACTCAACTCAGTATGGAATCTCAGACGGAGCAGCCTGACCCACCTCCACTGGGGCTGGAACAATTTATTGCCATCATGCAGGCCCAAACAGGCTGCCAGACCACCCTGATGGCAAAGATTGATCTGATGCAGCTGGAGATGAGATTAATATGGAGGGATATGGATAAATGCCGGGACCAGCTGTCGGAAGCAGAGCAGAGAGTATGCGACATGCAGGACTCGGTCCCCAAACACCATGCTTCCCTCCGTACCTTGCAGCTAAAAATTAAGGTAATGGAAGCTGGTGCAGAAAACAGGAATCGTAGGAATAATCTATGCTTGGTGGGCCTTCCAGAAGGAGCTGAGGCCTACACAGTATGTCTTCTGTGCACTCTCCTCCCTCCAGCGCCATTTTCTCCCCACTTCGCGGTTGAAAGGGCCCACAGGATGCCATCTGTATGAGGCCCTCCTGGCACCACTCACACATTTAATTTCTGTTTACTGAACTTTCGGGACCGGGACCTGGTGCTGAGGGAGGCACGGAAGCTGGATGAGTTGCGCCATGAAAACGCAAAAATTATGATCTTTCCTGATTTCTCAGTGGAAACTCAACGCCTCTGCAGAGCCTTCGACCAAGTAAAAGCACAGTTTTGCATCAAAGGCCTGAAGTACAGAATGTCGTTTCGAATCGTCTGCGGGTGGTGGATGGTGAGTCTACCTGTTACTTTACCTCCCCAGAAGAAGCCTCACAGTGGCTAGAATCTCTGCTGCGAACCCGCTGATTTTGCCCACTGTGTGGATGGGGGCACTCAGTCCACCCTCTACTATAGCTTGTCCTACCGCACTCTCCATTTGCACCTAGGGCCCTAACTTACCCCACTGATGCAGCCCTACTGGGTTGACTGGAACAGCTATGCCGCACAGGAAATATGCCCATCTCTATGTCCAGATTGGTGGTGGACTCTGCTAATACGGCCTATACTCTCCCAATGTATGTGGCTTTCCACCGACTCTTTTGGAGCCGCACTTAATGTATCTACTACCTCTAGGTGACTCTCCAACCATTTAACAGAGGCATTTACTTAATTTTGAACTGCTGGACCTGGAGGCACACTATGTACTGCTCCATGCAATAATTGACGCACTTAAAATGTTGATAGTTGGACTCTATTTGCCCCCTCCAGCCACTACCTCCTTTGTGAATAACCTTATATCTATCCTTTCTCAATTCCCCACTGATAACATCCTTCTATCAGGAGATTTTAATATGCTTCCAAACCCCTCCCTTGATAGACTGTCTCCCGACCCTGCTACTGATTTGGCCTTGTCTCACTGGGCAACTATCTTCAGGCTCACGGAGTGTGGCGGTGGAAGCACCCTCTGGACCGGGTTTACATCCATCACTCTCTTTCCTATAATTCATTGTCCCGCATTGATCTTATATACACAAGCGTTAGCTTATTATTCAAAATTAAAGAGGTCTTGGTGCTTCCCCGCGGTATTTCCATTCACTCGGCGGTCCTGTGTTGTCTACAGACTCTGACACCTCCAGCAGACAGGCTTTGACGTCTTTCCCGATATTGATTATCTGATCCTACTATTGAATCTGAAATAGCTGGGTTGATCAGAGAATACTGGTTTGTAAATGATGCCACTGTCTCACCGGGCTGTCTCTGAGATGGCTTTAAGGCATACCTTGGGGGCTGCTAGCACACGTCTATAAATAGGGCACGCAGAAACACTGCCATTACCTTTGAAGAAGCTGAAGCCAAGGCCCAACAGCTTGAATCCCAATATACTCTCACCTCCAACCCCATTACTGGCCAGGACATGCAGGCGGCTTACCGAGAGGTGATGTTCCTCAGGGTATCCAAGGCTAAAAAAACTAGGGCTGCGACTAACAATTATTTTCATAATCAATTAGTTGGCTGATTATTGTTTCAATTAATCAGATAAAATCATAAAAAAAAAGTGCAATTTTTTCGTTTATTTAAAGTAATAATGAAATGGGGCAGTACTGTTCCTCCTGGGAACACCAATGATGGGGCAGCACTATTCCTCCCAGGAACACCAATGATGGGGTAGCACTATTCCTGCCAGGAACACCAATGATGGGGCACTATCCCCCTTCCCCTCCCAGGAACATCAATAGGGCACTATTCCCCCCCCGCTCCTAGGAACACCAGTGGGGCACTATTCCCCCCCAGCAACTCAAATGGGGCACCATTTCTCCCCTCCCAGCAACACCAATGGGGCAGTACCCCACCCTCCTACCAACACCAATGGGACACTATTCCTCCCTCCTAGCAACACCAATGGGATACTATTTCCCCCCACCCCCAGGAAAACCAATGATGGGGTACTATTCCATCCATCCCCCGGAACACCAAAACCTCCTGCCCCCCCACAAATACTTATGAGGGGCACTTGTCATCACAATGCAAATACTAGTATTCACATGGAAAAATGCAGCGCATGTACAAATGAACATAAGTCTTTAAAATGGTGAAACAGTAATGAAATCAATAATTAACCACAGGTGCTTTGAAACAAAAACGTCCATAGATGGATGTGAATGTCCAACTGCACAGGAGGTGTAAGTACTCCAAGGGATGGTGATGATCTAATGGTTGTCAGAAAACACCAGGCATCTTACAGCGACTTCCCAACCGAGAAACTGGATCCCAATGGGTCATTTAGAGAAAGTGCAAAAAAGCCTCTTACCGGATCCCGTGGACTCCCGTGTCAGCGACAGGGAATCGCATGCACAGTTTGTCACCAATGACGTGGAGTGGGAGATCTGGAATCGCCAATCCCTTGGATTGTGGTCTGTACGGATCTCTGCCGGCAACCGGATGGGTCCTCACACCGAACCGTCCTCACACCGAACCGTCCCAGCGTGCATCAGAAGTTTCACAAAAGGTCCCCAGAAGGGGCAGTTGGAAGGACTAGGCCTCATGCGGTAAATGTGGAAACAAAAAGAATATGCCTCCACATGGTGCAGATAAAAAAGGGTGTTTTTATTGACAAAAACAACCATAAACAAATAAAAGCGTGATCATGATGGATAAAAACAAATGGGCAACAAGGAGAGTGGTATATGTACATATGAGGCCTAGTCCTTCCAACTGCCCCTTCTGGGGACCTTTTGTGAAACTTCTGATGCACGCTGGGACGGTTCGGTGTGAGGACAGTTCGGTGTGAGGACCCATCCGGTTGCCGGCAGAGATCCGTACAGACCACAATCCAAGGGATTGGCGATTCCAGATCTCCCACTCCACGTCATTGGTGACAAACTGTGCATGCGATTCCCTGTCGCTGACACGGGAGTCCACGGGATCCGGTAAGAGGCTTTTTTGCACTTTCTCTGAATGACCCATTGGGATCCAGTTTCTCGGTTGGGAAGTCGCTGTAAGATGCCAGGTGTTTTCTGACAACCATTAGATCATCACCATCCCTTGGAGTACTTACACCTCCTGTGCAGTTGGACATTCACATCCATCTATGGACGTTTTTGTTTCAAGGCACCTGTGGTTAATTATTGATTTCATTACTGTTTCACCATTTTAAAGACTTATGTTCATTTGTACATGCGCTGCATTTTTCCATGTGCCTATTCATTGTTTTTGTCAGACTGTATGCAGCAGCTTCCATTCATTTCACTGGTTAGCGCGGTGTTTTCTATTTACCATATACTAGTATTGTTGTATGCAGCCATAGCGCCGATACCTATGTATATATATATATATTTATATATTTTTTGCTCTCTCTCGCTCTCTAACAGACTGGCAGGGAGGAAGGTGCGGACCAACTAATCGAGAATGAAAAGCGTTGACAACGATTTTCATTATCGATTAATCGCTTCAGCCCCCCCCCCAAACACCCAGACACAACGGGTTTTTGAACAAGGGGATAAGACAGGGATGTTTTTGGCCGGGATAGCTAAGAAACAGTCCCCTATAGTCCCACTGTAGCCCGTCTTAGAGACACTAACGGTAAGCTGGTAGTGGACCAAGTGCATATTATGCCTGCTTTGCCTTTTACTACTCTGAGCTGTCCTCCAGAGCACAATACTCCCAAGGGGAATTGAATAGTTTCCTAAACCAGGTACAGTTCCCAGGTTCTATATGCCTCAGCCAGGGAACAGTTAGATGCTCCAATTACCTTAGAGCAGGTACAGCAGGCACTGGGTTCATTGCAGTTGGGAAATGCCCCAGGAGAGGACAGGTTTCCGCCTGAATTCTATAAGCAGTATATGGAGGAGGTGGCCCCTAGGCTACATAACGTGCTGACTAGGGATGAGCCTCGACTCGAACATCGCATGTTCAACCTTTTGCCAAATTTCGAACGATATGGGCCGTTCGCACCAAATTCGAGTGGTGCATCACGGCCCATAATTCACTGTGGCATCGCAGTGCATTGCTGGCTGACGATTGGCCAAGCATGCACTATGACCCACATGCTTGGCCAATCACAGCGCCATCTGTACAGAGAGCCGTAATTGGCCAAAGCCAGGGTGGCTTTGGCCAATTATGGCTCAGGGGGTTTAGTACATGCCCCACACTATATAAGGCCGCCTGTGTGACGGTGGAGAGATAAATCAAATGACACTGTCTCTCATTCTAAGTTAGATAGAGTAGGGAGGCGAGTCAGTTAGCTGCACTTACAGTGTATTATATATGCATACTAGGTGTTGTGTGTATATATACATATTTATATATATATATATATATATACACATATACACACACACACACACTGTATTCAGTTTAGCTAGATCCGTTCCTGTTATTCTCTTCCTACTGACAGGCAGGCAGGTGTTTTTACAGTATTTAAAGCTACCTGAAGAAAATTGGTGGTGTTCTTCTGATCCTATTAGTCCTATTGGCTACAGTATTTACAGTTAATGTAGTGTGTCCTCTGCACAGTGTGCACCTAAAGCTACCTGAAAAAAAAATTGGTGGTGTTCTTCTGATCCCATTAGTACCACAGGCAGCTACAATATTTACAGTTAGTGTAGTGCATCCTCTGCACAGTGTGCACCTAAAGCTACCTAAAGAAAATTGGTGGTGTTCTTCTGATCCTATTAGTACTGCAGGCAGCTGCAGTATTTACAGTTATGCCCTGTACACACAGTCGGACATTCCGACAACAAAATCCATGGATTTTTTCCAACGGATGTTGGCTCAAACTTGTCTTGCATACACACGGTCACACAAAGTTGTCGGAAAATCCGATCGTTCTAAACACTGTGACATAAAACACGTATGTCGGGACTATAAACGGGGCAGTAGCCAATAGCTTTCGTCTCTTAATTTATTCTGAGCATGCGTGGCACTTTGTGTGTTGGATTTGTGTACACACGATCGGAATTTCCAACAACGGATTTTGTTGTCTGAAAATTTTATAGCAAGCTCTCAAACTTTGTGTCGGAAATTCCGATGCAAAATGTGTGCTGGAGCCCACACACGGTCGGAATTTCCGACAACAAGGTCTTATCACACATTTTCCATCGGAAAATCCCACCGTGTGTACAGGGCATTAGGCTTACGAGCTCACCGCTCGTCTGGAGACAAACGTTTTTTTTATCCTGCTACGTATGCAAGTACCTCTGCTGTTTAAATAAATAAAATCTATTAGTGTTTAAACAATATTACACTATCCGGTACTTCCTTCGTTCTTTACCCCTCCTGCAACCACAGAGGGACCAGGATTTCTAGATATCACGGTCAGGTCCAGGATTATAAGAAGAGGCAGCTATTACCAGTATCTAACCTTATGCGGTTACCTCATTACCGGAAGGTAAGGGGCCACTGCTCACTAGTGTGTTTTCTGCATGAAGAGGAGTCACCATTCATTCTCCTTTCAAACACCTCACCTTGCTATTTGCACATTGGAACGGTCGCCCACTCTGAGAAGAAATACACCCATTAGACTTTATCTCACTACTGTTTTGTAGTACCAGCACACCAAGGAACAATTTTAAATTCTTTGTCATTTATTTATTTTTCAGTTGGCACTATTGTATTGCGGTGTATGTGCTTTATTTATAAGCACACACCGCACTGTACCATTTATATGCACTTTGCACAGGAATTCTTATTCATTGCAGAGGTTTGCACGTTTGATTTTATTACACGGTTCTTTTATTATTGCATGTCCATATTTGGCACAATTTGTATGATTCCTTTTGGTTTTGTGTTTGCACTGTGCACTTTATTATTGTAATATATATTGATTATCTCATGTCATAGTATTACCCCCTACTTACTCATCTGTAGTGTTCTCTACCCATCCTGGGATTGTTCATACTGTACTTCCTGTTTTGGAGGGCTACATACTACAATTTACTTTGTACTGCTCCCTATAACACATTGTTCTTCCTATGGATTAGCGCACCACCAACCCCCCCACTTTCAATGTAGACTAAAAGATGTTCTTAACACACTTTTCACTGATGTTATGTTACAACAGTATGGAGATCACCAAGTTGCTCAATCACAGATGATGTCCAGACAGAGACCAGTGACCTACCACTGTGAGGAGAACAGATCTTCCCACCCCTGCTTCCCTCATGTAGTGAGCAAAATATCTGCAGGGCATGTGTTCAAATAATATTTGCCCAGACATCTTCATAATAACATTGAATGCAGAGCCACGTTTTAGGGTCAAGTGGCTAATATAATCTAGCACAGCCAAAATTCCAGCTTTCATCCACACAGCCTTCACAAGCCCAATGGTGTAGAGAGAGAGAGAAAAAAAATACAATAAAAAAGTAAAAAAGGCAACTTCAGAATCATAGCATTAAAATTCTCTTTATCGAAGTGACTATATTTACATGTATACATATATGTAAAACATACATAGCAGCCTGGAATAAGTCTGCAGAAAGGGAGGGGAACGTTGTGCTAAAAATGACAGATGTCACATTATACAGTCACAAGATGCAACTTAACCAGTTTTAGCACAGGTTTGTTTCATGTACAATTCTAGTTTGGTGTAGGCATGTGCACAGTTATGGAGTTAAGAAAAAAAAAACACACACAAACCATAACAAGTTAATTATTTTGACTTTGATAGTTTCTCTTCCCTGTAAATGCCACCTTCTTGGTTATTCTACCCACCAAACAAGTTGCAGGCCGGATTCACATATGTGCAAACTGAATGCGGTTTTCACTGCATCCAATTTTTATGACATGCGAGTGTGACTGGCTCTCAATGGAGCCGGTTCACACATGTCCAGGGCGCTGCAGTTTCTGTTTTTGGGTCTGGTTCAAGTGCAAATTCAGGCAAGAATTCAGACCTGAACCAGTAAACAGAAACGCACCAGACCCCAGGCTGGAAACCACGGCTGCATTTATGTGAACCCGGCCTCAACCTTGAGTCACCAACCCAAGAATAGGTAGGTAGTTAAAACTTTTGGTTTTGCACACTTGTTCTAGGCTAGTCCCACAAAGTAATGAAATAAGTATGCTAGCATAACAGCCAGGGGTCTAGCCATTGCAGACTGCAATGGAAACTTCTCGAAAGGTTTCACTACAAAAAGCTTTCTAGATCTCCCCCAGAAACAGAAGGGCCATTTTGCACATTGAGGGACAGCATACCATTGATCGCTCTGTTCCCCTCTTAACACTCCAACTCAAAAATGGCCATCTCTATAGCTAGTCCCCGATAACCCTCAAGCTGGGAGTCTGGTATCCAAACTTCAGGAGGTCCTTCCAATCCAAACCTTGCTAGCAACGATTAAAACTGGTTGACATAGAAGGCATTTTAAAAACAGAGTAAACAAGCAAAGTGAAGTAAACACAGAATAAAACCCTCCAACAAGCCACTTAATTATATCATCTTCTCATTTGATAAGACTCTGAGCTCTCCCTAGTCAACACCTCTAATTTTGGAAGGATTTGGGAAGAAGAGACATTGTAGATCAAAGATAGACAATGGCAAACAGGAGATTACAAATTAGAGTCACTCAAGAGTCTTGCAAAGCATTAAAAGTCTCTAAAAATGTAAATTAAAATATAAAAGGTCTTCATACTGGGGCCAGAACATAATCTGGATACAAGCAAGGAAGGCCAATAGTCCCATTTCAAAGAAGTCTTAGACTCAAAGTTAGCAGATTTGGTTTCCATGCTGCAATCCATGTGGCACATGCTGTTGGAACATGTTTTTGTGGTGAAAAGCAGGGTTGTACATTGGTGGTGACCCAGACCTATATCCTAGAAATGGCATTTCCCGATGAGAAAAAACTCCAACATGAGGGACAATGGGTTGTGGTTCATAATTTTTGTTACTAGGCTCCTCGCAACCAGAGACTGAAGGCGATTACAGAACCACACATAGAACACCTGAAGAACAAAGAAATTGTAAGCAAAATATGATGGTACAGAGACCAAAAAACAAGACTATAGTTTGTAGATACACTATATTGCCAAAAGTATTGGGACATCTGCCTTTACGCACACATGAACTTTAATGGCGTCTTAGGCTCTAGGTTTCAGTATCGAGTAAGCCCTTTGCAGCTATAACAGCTTCAACTCTTCTGGGAAGGCTGTCCAGAAGGTTTAGGAGTGTCTATGGGAAGTTTTGACCATTCTTCCAGAAGCACCTTTGTGAGGTCAGGCACTGATGTTGGACGAGAAGGCCTGGCTCAGTCTCCACCCAGTCATCCCAAAGGTAATTCATAGGGTTGAAGTCAGGACTGTGCAGGCCAGTCAAGTTATTCCACCCCAAACTTTCTCAACCACATTTTTATGGACCTTGCTTTGTGCAGTCATGTTGGAACAAGGAAAGGGCCATCCCCAAACTGTTCCCACAAAGTTGGGAGCATGAAATTCTCCAAAATGTCTTTTCCTGTGAAAAAGTCTTAAGGTGTCAGAATACTAAGGGGCCAAGCCCAACCCCTGAAAAACAATCCTTCACCATAATCCTCCAAATGATTTGAAGGGGTAGCCCAATAGGTTTTGGCAATATAGTGTGGACGAGCGAGTTTGGGGTGAGGGAACTTGACTGGCCTACACAGAGTCCTGACCTCAACCCAATAGAATGCCTTTGGGATTAATTAGAGTGGCGACTGCACGCCTTCTTGCCCAACATCAGTGCTTGACCTTACAAATGTGTTTCTGGAAGAATGGTCAAACATTCCCATAGACATTCTTACAGAAGCACATTTGTAAGGTCAGGCACAACCACACAAAAACATCAACATGTAAAAATGACCGGAGTTCTGGTGTTGGCCAGCACCTGCCACTGTAGCCAGCAAGAAAAAAAAAAATATTAATTCTGGTAAGCGGCCTCAGATTCCTTCCTTTTTTTCCCAACTGTCATCTGGTGGTCAATCACATGCCTCTTTGGTTTTATCTCTGGTAAGCGGCTTTTTTGAATGGATTTCTGCACCAGCTCTCCATATAGGAGATTTTTCACTGTTTTGCATGGTTGATGTCACTCACTTCACTATTTCATTTGTGCCTATGGGCACTGGATGGTGTATGATTTATATGATTTATCACTGGTGGAGTGTCACATCTATATTTACATATAAACTTTTTTCTTCAATACTACGTATTTGTGTCAGTATTACGCTATGTTATCCTAAAAAATTTTTTTTGGGTACAACCTTCGTGGATCCGATTCGGTCGGTGAGTGAAATTTGTCCAGGACGTATCTGGAAAGGTTCCCCAAAGGCCCAGGCTGGGTTCATAGCCACCTGTTTTATTTGGCTTGCTATCTGGTAAGCATTTCATCTAACAGAAAGTGTGTTACCTGAACTTCTACCACCAGCTATTGATTATTGAAAACAACATTTTCAGAAAATTTTTCTTCACCATTACATTTTTGTTCACCTTATTTGGTGTCGGACATTTATTCACAAGGACTAATTCACAATTTAATATTTGATTGATCATTTTTAATGCGCAGCTTTTTATACATTTACTGTAGCCAGCAACCTGGTTTTCAATCGTATATATGGTGGTGTAGGCACAATCGTGGAGGAGCAAGCTAAACGAGTGCTCACTCCTCCAGTTCACCCAGAGTTGCATCTGTTAGCGAAACATAAAGGCTGCCACTGATTTCCTCTTTTAAGAGTTCCTGTACGAGATCAGTGACTCAAATACTGAAGTCAAGACACTTAGTAACTAGGGATACAACTTTCATTGCTTCCTGTCTAGGCAACGACAACCAAGACTTATACACAAACCCTCTTTGGGCATTGATCTTTTCTTTAATGAATGTCAGACTCCCTCCCAACCAACCCTGAGGGTCCAGCTACCATTTTGTCTGGGTCTTCACTGGAATTCTTCCAGCTTGGTGGCTGTGGGAGGTCAGCTATGGCCATAGGATCAAAACACATGTAAGAGGGGCTTCACAGTTGACTGAACGTTGGTGCCAAAAGCACAAGTCTCTGCCACCCTCCTATCCTTGCTAGAACACTGTCCCTCCTGCTGAGGACAACCTTGCACCATATTGTACCCCACATGTTGAGGTTACTGCACCTTACTGATGGAAGTCAAAAATGTCATAACCGTCACATCGACATACAGTATATTCTGGAGTCCTTGTCAATAGTCATTTAGTGGATGGTTCACAGAAGTCAAACGTGAAACCATATGTAGCCATCTCCTTCTACCCAAGGGCTTTAGTACTCACAGGACTGGGTGACTGGGTTCTCTGCACTCACCTCCTCCACAGGTACACTTATCTTGGGACCCTCCAGAAAAATAACCCCACTCAGGGAACTCTTGGCCTGGTCCAAAAGGCCTTTTGCAACCCGCCCTAGCCACACCTCCATAAAGGGTCAGACAGTCTACAGCTGTCTGTTCTGGGTGCAGGGCTACTTCTCCCAGCCCTGTCCAGGGCCTCCATGTGCTGGTGTAGGGCGTTTGGCTCCCATGTCCCATGGCTCCTTCCAACCTGGCTAATAACAGGGCATTGACTCACCCATGACATCACTGCAGGAGAAGTCCTAACTAAAAGGGGCCCAGCGCCTAATGACTGTATGCTGTAACCAGACACTTTTCTGACAGTCACCTAAGGGCAGAATAGCCAACTGCACCTGCCTATGCATGAACCCACAAAAAAACAAAAAAACACAAACAAAAACACACACCTTACTACAAAGGTTGACAATCCCATTATGAAAATACTTACAATACGTCTCAATCTGCAGGAAATCAGCAATCTGTTCCAATTGCTGGGGATCTGGTTTGGGTTTGTTCATAAAAAAAAATCTCCAAGCAGTCTTTCGCGATTTTGTTAAGGTCTGTCCGTCGTTTCCTCTTCCGGGACAGAGCCAGTGCCTGTTCATGATGGATCATCCAAGGTCCAAAAATATAGTCAAGCATTGTTTCAGAGGCAACAATCAAGAAAGCATACAATGGACTGGACTGACAGACAATTATGCTGTGTGCCAAGAATTTTTTTGCAAAAAAAAAAACAAAAAAAAAAAAAACCACCATCAACTGAAGAAGTGTTCGCTCATTAGAGACTAAAATATCAAATCCCAATCCCCCCCCCATCTAGTTCCTTGGCAAGTTTTCAGGACCCCCCCTCCCCCAGCCCCTTTAATCACTAGCTTACTAGGCACTTTAACCCCTTCTTGCCCAGGCCAATTTTCAGTGGTTATACTTTGAATATAAATTGCACCGTCATCCAACACTGTACCCATATGAGATTTGATAATTTTTTCCACACAAATAAATCTTTGGTGGTATTTAGTCACCACCGGGGTTTTTTTTGTTAGCAAAAATACACACCTTTCATAATTTGTTATAAAGTTTTGGAAACAAGTAATTTTTCTCCTTCACTGATGTGCAGGCACTGGTAATCAGTGTACATGTTCCTTTTAGAGAAGCCAGTTACCGCCTCTCTTCTCACGCTGTCAGCATGAGGAAAGGAATGCCAATAACCAGCCTCTATTTACATCTGCGATTGGACACAGGGGATCAGCTGCTGATTAACCTCAATCTGTGTTCAGCAGTGCCCTCCGGACACGGATCACAGGGCGGGTGCAATTATGGGAGGCAGTCATGACAGCCTCCCAGAACTAGCGGTCATTTGGCAAGTGTTTAACACTTAGAAGATACCCATTGTTCCTATGTTTTGGCTTTACTTTACGGTCCAAAGGGTGTAAACTGGAGGGACCCTTATGAAAAACACCACTGAAATCACCATTTGGGACTTAAAAACCCAGACCAGACTTGCAGGTAGTGAAGTCACCCAATTAAGCCGCTGGATCGGCCTGGGGAGGCAGCAGTGGCAGCCTCTATAGTCGCTCACCGAACACTTTTCAGAAGCAAATAGACCAAAAAAATAAATAAAATAGGCTGCCCACACCAATTTCTGGAACTAACAAACTTTAGAAGTGGTTTTAAGTCCAGCTTACCTCTTGAAGGTGTTCATTCTTTTCAATGTCTTTCAGCCAGCGTTGTAGAAAGAGTTTAATCCGACACATATTCCTGTAGCTTAGCTTTACTGACTCAAACTTAGCGATCGTTGTTGGGCTAAACGTCTTTCCTGAAGAGAAAAAAAAAAAAAGTGTCACTAATTTCTACAGACGGGGCAAATACTTCTCCATTTGCTGGTGTCAAAACTAAAACTACAGGGGCAAATCCAACCCTTACAGATTAGAACTTCATAAAATGTGTTCATTGGTATATGTGTCCAACTGTCCATCTTGGGATATTCCATCCCCAAGACAAAACAAAGTGAGAATCTCCCCCAAGGGCTGATAAATCTTAGGTGTCTTCATGAAACAGAAAAGCCAAAGTCCTTATGATCACGGCTGATCTCTCAGGTGTGCCAGTTTATGAAGCAGAGATGAGGAGTGAAGAACATGTTCTTTACTTCTCATCACAGGAAGCACCCTTCTGTCATTGAGATGGCCAGTTTATGAAGGTCTGAAGATCACTGGCCATCTCTAATATAACTGTCCCATGTTCTCCAGCTCAGAGGTTTAGAAACACAACAACAAAAGCACACGTTAAAGTTGCAAAATAATGCTAAAAGCCCCAAAATGTGTGTTTGGAAAAGCGCCAAAAATACACAAAATATAAAATCTCACGGCCAGATGTTAACGTCAAAGCACCAGTGCTCATTTTTCATGCAATTAGTGTTTAACCACTTCTGGACCGCCGCACACTGATATACGTCCTAACTTTGAAGAGTAATATCATTATGGCAGCAACTAGCTGCCATAACCCCAGTATCCTCTTCTTCGGCCAGCGGTCCGGTTTCTGATAATGGTGGTCTCTGTGGCGGATTCGCCGCAAGATCACTTTTAATCAGTGGCGGGAGAGGCCCTCCCGCCATGCTCCGGAGCAGTCTTTTTGACCCCAGATGTCATATTTAAGAGGTCCTGGTCATGCTTTTTTTCTATTACAAGGAATGTTTACATTCCTTGTAATAGGAATAAAAGTGTGTGTGTGTGTATATATTATATATATATATATATATATATATATATATATATATATAAAGAACAGTGTAAAAATAAAAAAGGTAAAAGAAAAATTCCAGTCCCGCCAAGCTCGCATGCGGAAGTGAACACATATGCGAGTAGCATATGAAAACTGTGTTTAAACCACATATGTGAGGTATTGCCGTGATCGGTAGAGCGAGAGCAATAATTCTAGCCCCAGACCTGCTCTGTAACTCAAAACATGCAACCTGTAGAATTTTTTTTTTTTTTTAAACGTCGCCTGTGGAGATTAAGGGTAAAAGTTTGTCAACATTCCACAAGCGGGCGCAATTTTGACACGTGACATGTTAGGTATCAATTTACTCGGCGTAACATTATCTTTCACAATATATATAAAAAAAAAAAAGAGGATTGGGCTACCTTTACTCCTTTACTGTTGTCTTTAATTCAAAAAAGTATTTTTTCCCAAAAAAAGGGCACTTGTAAGACCTCTGCGCAAATATGGTTTGAAAATATTGCAACAACCACCATTTTATTCTCGAGTGTTAAAAAACAAACAAAGATTTAAGCACCATATGCCTCGGAGCTAACGCGCAGAAGCAAACGTATACACAAGTCGCACCCACAAATATAAAACAGTGTTCAAATCACACATGTGAGGTATTGCAGCAAGCAGAGTAATAATTTTAGCAAAAGACCTCTAAACTGGTAACCATTTAAAGCATCGCCTATGGAGATGAAAAAAATGGAAATCTTGGAATATTGACACTGATGTACTTAAAAATGGCCGGAAAGAGTGGTGATAAGGACATGGTGCGGGTGGCTGGTGACCATGGGTCAAAATCCTAAACCCAAGGAGGACCATTTGAAACATTGTACACCCAGACATTGTACTCCTTCAGTATGTAGATGACCTCCTGCTTGTGCAGATACCCTTGGTGATGCCTCAATCATCTCTGAAAGCCTTCTCCACTACCTGGCTGAGCAAGGATGTAAGGCCTTAAAGCAAAAAGTAAGAGAGAAGGTGATTTTCCTAGGCCTCTGCATCTCCCAAGGCACCTGACATCTCACTGAAGAAAGAGTTGCTGCAATCAAGAGCATCCCTTTGCCTCAAGGTCAAAAGCCCCTTCACGCCTTTCTAGGATTAATCTTCTACTGCCTTTCTTGGATCCCAGTTCCATAAGCCTCCCTTTGATGCAATCCCTTTATGATGCCCTGAAATCTGACCCTTTCCTGTTTTTACCAGAAGCTGTGGACAATTTTGAAACTCTGAAGAAGATCCTCTCAACAGCCCTGGGCCTCCCAGACTATGAAAAGACTTTTAAACTGTTTGTCTCAGAGAGTACCAAGTACAGCCCAAACACCTGTTGCGAGCAAGACACCTCCTCAGACTCCAGTGTGCCTTGCTTCTCCCCGATAACATCACCGTCCTCCCATGGGATACCCTTAACCCATCCACTCCGCTTCCTCTTCGAGGGGGAACCTCTTTGAAAAATGATCCTCATCTCACCACTCATGACTGCTTCGAAGTGATGACAGCCCTTGAGAATCCTGACTTGACAATTTTTGTGGATGGTTCCAGGTATGCAGACAGCACTGGACTTTACCACACAGGATACGCAGTCACCACCGAAGATACAGTTCAAGCTTCAGCATTACCCTGAAAAACCAGAGGGGTCCTGACAGCAGCAGGAACACCTGTAAAACACAGTGCAGCTATCAAGGACTTAATGGATGCCCTACTCCTCCCCGCACAAGTGGCTATACTTAAGGTAAAGACGCATAGCATACAGGTTTCTCAAGAAGCACGAGGAAATCACCTGGCAGATACCGCTGCGAAACAAGCTGCAGATTGAACGCGAGAAGTGGTCAGCAGAGTGAATGCACCTATCCTGGATGACCCAATAGACACCTCTGAAGAGACTGTACAAACCACGATTCTACAAAACCCTCCTGTAAACAGGACCCACCTCAAGGAGCAACAAGAGACAGCTGACAAAGAAGAAAAAGTGTGGATCAAAAAAGGAGCCACAGAAGTTGAAGGAATCATGGAATTAAACAAGAGACCGTGTCTACCACGTAGGCCGGAAGCCTATCCCGTTACCAACATGACGGCAAAGACCACAGCTAAAAGACTTTACAGAAATAGTGTGCAGATATGGTGTCCCAGAGGTCATAGAGAGCGATCAGGGGCCGGCTTTTATGGCCTCAGAGACCAAGGAAATATGGGCAACTTTGGGGTTCACACTAGCTTTCCACACCCCATACCATCCTCAGCAGTGGGAAGGTGGAAAGATTGAATGGCACAATAAAATCTAGAATGCTAAAAATGCCTCAGGAAATGGGACTGAGTTGGCCAGACAGCCTACCCATTGCCTTATTCAGAGTTAGGTACCCTCCAAGGGGAAACCATGGTCTGTCACCCTATGAGATATTGTTAGGTTCATCCTCCAGATTGGGTTGTTATTTCCCACAACAGTTGCAGCGCCAATCTGATGTATTAACTGATTATGTGACAGTTTTATCTCGAGAATTAACCCGTATTCATTTGGAAGCGTTTTCTTCCATTCCAGATCCTGAGCTAGCTACAGCCACACACAAGCTGGTTCCCAGCTTGTGTGTACCACATGACTGTGGCTTTAGATTGAAGGTATCTGGTGGAAGGTTTCTGTACAAAAATGCATGCAAGTAAAAATCCTTACCTTCTTCCTGTTAGGGGAATTGGTAGACCAAAAGGTCCGAATACCAGTCCCCAATGAGTTGCAGCAATGCCTGGGCTTTTGCTGGAGCCCTGGACAATTGGGTAATAGTACTCTCGCTGAACTCCAAGGCATACCCCTTTCTCGATTACTCCCCTGACAAAATTGTTGGCGGTTATTTTTTTCCACTGGGGAAGGAATTCTTTCAATCTTCCTCCCACTTGGCACCTGACATCACTGCGGTTTGGGATTTTGGCCAGGAGGGTTAAAGAGCACGTTTGCCCTTGGCCTTCCCTTCTGACCGGACCACTGCTTTCGGTTTTCCTATATCCTGTTCTCTCATTTTTGTCCCCTATAGGGACTACGGTTTTCTGGGAATTTTTTTTTTCTTAACTGGGAAGGTTTTCTTCCTATCAGGCATACACTCTAAAGATTCATTCAGCTGAGAGCCGAAGATAAATTTGCCCAAAAAGGCAACACAACATAAGTGTAGCTTAGAGGCTGTATCCCCCGGCCAGATTTTGAGCCAAAGGGCTCTCCTGGCTGCTATAGATAGTGAGGCTGCTCTGGCTGACAGCTCTGACTCAGCTAAGGTATCTGCAATAAAGCCTACTGCTTTAAAGAGCATGGGGAAGCATTTTAACAACTCCTCCTTGGGGGTACTAGCTGTCTGGTGCTGGTTTGAGATTAGCCATAGCAGTATCCCTTGATCTTTTAGGATTATGTTGCCTCTTCTCCATAGGGTGCCCCATGTCTTCAAAGGCAAGGTCGGAGTGTTTTGACACTTTGGCTAGGGGAGCGTCTAATTTTGGTGATTGTTCCAGACGGAGTTTGGGGCCTCATCGAAGGGGAATCTTTTTAGGTTACTTAAGGGCCCCTTTTCTGGTTCCGACCACTCTAAGCCCCCAGGGTCTTCCTAGCTCTCCCTGTTAAAAAGTTGGTGCACAGGAAAAAAAAAAAAAAAAAAAGGTTCTGGCCATGCCAGCCTACCTGTGATGAGCCAGCATTTGACTCCTCCAGAGCGTGGGGTGCCTCCATGTTGGCTCCTTGCATTTAAAGCCCATGCTCGGCCTTCCCCTTATGCTCTATGTGCCAGGAGGCCAGAACCACAACCTCCGGTGCGGAGAGGGAGAGAGGGAGAGAGGGAGAGAGGGGGAGAGAGGGGGAGAGAGAGGGAGAGAGAGGGAGAGAGAGGGAGAGAGGGGGAGAGAGGGGGAGAGAGGGGGGGAGAGGGAGAGAGAGGGAGAGAGGGTCCATACCTCTGCAGAGGGAACCTGTGTGAGAAAAATAAATTAAACACCACACAATGCCTGAGGGACCACCTTTTAAAGAGCTAAGGGCAATGCATTTCCTGTCCGGTAGGAGGAGCACCATCTCTCAAGGGCTGTCCTGGAAGACTGGGAAAAGAAGTGGTTTGTTGAGCAATGCTAAGCTTGGTGTTAGGGTTGATATTTTCTCCAATCATACAGGATTTTGAATAATTGATCTTGTGTATGCCTTGTTAAAATGGTCTGGGGTATGATGGAGATTAAGTGATTTTGTGTGGTTGGTTATCGATCTAATCACATTGTCGGCATAGAGACCAATTTTGTGATTGAGCTCACCAATTTCAATGCCAGATATAGCTGGTTAGTACGAATGGAATGCGCTAGTGGCACCATAAGGGTGAAGATTAGCAGTGATAGGGACCATCCTTGTCGTGTTCCATTGGTTATATAGAAGGGGTCTGACAGAATGCCTGAAGTTATAACTTTAGCTCCAGGAGAGGAGTATAGTGCCATTATTGCCTTTAGTATTGGGCCGGAAAAGAGAAATTTAATTAAAACTGCTTTTAAGAAGTTCCAGTCCACTCTTAAATGCCTTCTCTGCATCTAAGGAGATGAACAGAAGGTGTTCAGTGGCATTTGGTGATGCGGCTGCCATCTTACTGGTTGGAAACACTGGTCGTTTCCATATGCCTGCTTGAAATTTTTATCATGCGAGTGTATTGGCCTTTTTTACTCAATAAATTCCATATTTGGATGCCTACGCAATGAGCGTTCCCTTCTTTACATCCCTGTGATTACCAATGTTGATGCTGGAGTCCATCCACCAATTTCCTGGTTGAATGAAGGTGGTCTTTTGAGCTCTGTTATCCAATCCTGTGAAGTGGATAAGTGTAATCTTGGTGAAGTGGACCAATTTGTGCAGGAGGATCGTTGGTGTTATTACACAATTTATCCATCGCTTATACCCCTTCTATGGAGGGTAAGAGTCAGTATTATTGGGTGCTGGTGGCGGCTGTTCTATCCATTATTTGAGTCATCTTGTGGTGGACTTTTGATTGGATTGTTTTTCAACAGCTCATCACTGACAAACTTTAAATTAGCGCTACACCTTTTTACTGTCGGCCAGCTATGAATCCCACTTGGTCTGGATGTACTAGGTGTGGACTGATGGAAGAAATGCATGTGGCCAAAAGTTTGGCATAAAGTTTGGGTCAGTTTTTAGTAGTGAGATGGGCCTTGTAGCTAGCTCAGTCATCGCCTGGTTTGCCAGGTTTAGGGATTGTGGTGATGTTCGCTTCAAGGGCTTCTAAGGGGATGAAGCCTGTGGAGAGTGTATGCTTGACAGATGAGGGGCTAGTAGTTTGGAGACTTGCTTGTAGTGCTCATATCTGAAACCATCAGGCCCAGGGACTTTATGTAGTGGAGAGGATAGTGCTTTCCAGTTCAGGTAGGAAAAAAAAAAAAAAGTTATGAAAAATAAGAATATACATATACAGCACTACAAAAACAAATCATAGCCCCATTTTTGAGGAAGCATACACAACTATGCTCATTAAATTGTTATATACATATACACACTTCTGGCGTCCAAAGATGATAGGGAGATATAAGATGTAATATGGAAAAATTTTAGGAAAAAAAAAAAAGAAAAAAAAAAGAGGAAAGGTGACGCAGCCACCAAACATCAGATAATGTGGTGCTGCAATCTTCATTCGTAGAAGTGTGAGACATCCCACTCAAAGTTGAGCCCAATGGGCTTTCTAGTGTTGAGATGGAAGATCCAATACACTTCTCTTTTGCACAATATTATAAATTTGTCACCCCCCCCTTCTAGATAACACCAATCTTTTCCACTCCCTAAATACACAAACCGCTGACATCCTTATGACACAAATTCCAATGCCTTGCTATGTTAATTGAATGATCTTTAGCAATGTCATAAATGATCTTGTAGGCGATCTCTCAACCTGCGGGTAGTACGACCCACATACTGTACAGAACACAGCTCACGTGACTACATAGACCAAGAATTTGTTATTGCAGTTAAAAACGTGGAGACCTTGAAATCCTTATTAAAGGACAGAGTGAATGACATCCCTCTGTTTCACATGGGGGCAACATGGACATCTACTGTCACCACATCAATACATTCTCTTAAACTGCAACCAGTGTGAACGGTGAGGTCTACTGGTGTATATTCTAGGGGAAAATGTCCTGCCAATGGTAGGAGCTCTACGCAACACTACTCTAAAGCCCTTAGATAGAACCTGGGCATTTATAGGGTTCTGTCCTCTGAATGGAGAGCAGGGTCCTGTGGCACTGTGTCTGTTGAGAAGGGCGGAGGAGGAGATGTTGATCCAGCACTTTTTTTGGCTGGACTGCATGTCCTTCTGTGAGAAGTCATCCGTGAGGCGGCACTACTTGTACAAGCAGTGGTTTTTCTTTCTGGACATACCGCTGTGTCGCCTGATGTACCAGCTCCCCTCTGGTATGGGAGAGAGGGGGGAGGAATGTTATGGAAGGCAGAGAGTTGACGGTTGTCCCGAAGGCTGAGCAGAGCTTATGGGTTAAGCGGCCATCTTGCTCTGCAGCCAGCCCCCCAAGTGTGCACAATTTTAACTTGTGACATGTTAGGCATCCATTTACTTCGCATAACATCTTAAACATTATACAAAAAAAAAAAAAAAAAAAGATAAATAGTCAGTTTTGTTTTTTTATTCATGAAAGTATTTTCTTCTCAAAAAAATTGTGTTTAAAAGACCGCTCTGTAAACACAGTGAGAAAGTATTGCAATGACCGCCATTTTATTCTCTAGGACATACAATGTTTGGGGGTTCCAAGTAATTTTCAAATTTTCTAGCAAAAAACTGATTTGAACTTGTAAGCAACAAAATGTCAGAAATAGGCCTGGTCTTCAAGTGGTTAATAAAACACACACCTTAGACTCCCTCCATCCCTGTTCAGGAAACATGCAAATTCTTCCCTAAGAGCCCATTCAGACAGGGACGACTTGTCAGGCGATCAAGTCACCTGACAAGTCGCCTCCCGTTCTGTGCTATGGAACCGTTCTAAGGGGAGCGACGCAAGTCGCTCCGACTTAGAAAAAGGTTCCTGTACGACTTCGGGGGCGACTTGGGGCGACTTGCATAGACTTCTATACAGAAGTCGTTTTGCAAGTCGCCCGGGCAGTCGTGTGCAGGTTGCCTCGGTGAGGCGACCTGCAAGTCATGTTGCCCCTGTGTGAATGGGGTCTAAGGCTGCCAGGACCAAAATACAAAACTGATGTTAACACTTAGGGTTCTCGCACATGGGGCGGATCAGTGATGATCCGCCCCGCGAACATCCACTTGCTCAGAGGGGATCGCTCCGCCGATCCCCACTGAGCAGGAAGACAGGCCCGTCGCTGCACACTGTGCAGCGACGGACCTGTCAGAGCGCCGCTCTCCCCTATGGGGGATCGGGAGATGATGGACGTAGAGTCTGTCGCCACCCGACCCGATAACGAATGGAAAAGTAGGTTTTTCCTCCGTTACACTTTTTCGGATCGGAGCAGGTCAGATGTCAGCGGACATGTCACCGCTGACATCCGACACTCCATAGAGATCTATGGAGTGTCCATTCAGGTCCGCCTAAAAATCTGACAGGCGGACCTGAACGGACAGTTCGTGTGAAAGAGGCCTTAAAGTGATTGTAAGGGTTTGTTTGTTATTCAAGAAAACAAAAAACAAACACACACTACACGACATATCATACTTACCTCCACTGTGCAGCTCTTTTTGCACAGAGTGGCCCAAACCTGCTCTTCTGGGGTCCCACGGCGGCTCTTCCCTGCATCAGATAACTCCCTGGGAGAAGCGCTCTCCCAGGGATTACCTTTGCAGGCGCGCTCCCGAATCCAGAATTCGGCGTCCATAGAGGCTGAATGCAGGACTCGGCCCCGCCCCCCAGCACCCACATCATTGGATTTGATTGACAGCAGCGGGAGCCAATGGCTGCGCTGCTATCAATCTATCCAATCAAGAGCCGAGAACCACAGGCAGAGAGACAACGCAGCCCCGTGGGTCAAGTTACAGGGCTCAGGTAAGTAAAACGGGGGGGGGGGGGGTTGGGCTGGTCACTGCCAGGTGTTTTTTCACCTTAATGCATAGGATGCATTATGGTGAAAATAACGAGGTTACTTACTGGTAACGTTCTTTCTCGGTGTCCCAGGACAGCCACCTGAGAGATCTTGGTTCCTCCCCTCTGTAGGAAACACTGTGCCAGCCTTCTATAAATTTCCTCCTCCCCTGCTGGCTCTTCAGTTCTTTGAAGAGCACCAGTCCAATGGGGAGACACAAGAACATATGATACACATAATTAACTATATCACATTTCCTGTAAGGAAATCTTCACGTCCAAACATTAGGGTGGGTACCCGGCTGTCCTGAAAGACTCCGGGAAAGAACATTACCAGTAAGTAACTTCGTTTTTCCCCTAATCGTCTTTCAGTACAGCCACCTGAGAGGATAAATGAGCACTTACCCCTAAGGCGGGACCACGGCTTGTAAGACCTTGCGTCCAAAGGTCTGACTCTTGTTAGTTAGAGGGATTCGGATAAAATGAAGGTAAAAATTTCTTTGCCTCTGGAATTTCGAGGCCACTATAGGCGGAAATCCCGCATCCATTTGAAAGATTATGCGATCCGGAAAAATCTGAAAAAAGGGGGGGGGGTCTGATCGATAGGGCCTCTATCTCAGACCCTTTTGGCTGTAGTAATTGCTACCAAAAAGACTGCTTTAAGAGTCAGCATCTTCAGGCTGCAATTCTCTAATGGTTCAAAGGGATCTGCTGTCAGTTTGCAGCACTAATGACAGATCCCACTTTGGAAAGACTGTACTGTCTATCGGTCTCAGTCTGCTCACAGATCTAAAGAGTCTGATTATCCATGGATTAGATGCTAATCTTTTTTCCTGGTAAACTGTGCTGACACTTGACTCTTTAATGTGCTAAGGCTTAGTCCTTTGTCTACCATTCTGTAGAAACCAATGCCCTATACACGGTCGGATTTTCCGACAGAAAATGTGCGATAGGACCTTGTGGTCGGAAATGCCGACCGTGTGTGGGCTCCATCACACATTTTCCATCGGATTTTCCGACACACAAAGTTTGAGAGCAGGCTATAAAATTTTCCAACAAAATCAGCATGCTCAGAATAAATAAAGAGATGAAAGCTATTGGCTACTGCCCCGTTTATAGTACCAAAATATAAAACCAAACGTGTAGCGCTAAAAAGGAAGAATAAGGCACCTTCAAAATGGTAAGGTAAAGAACATGTGCCCTACATAAAGTTTAACTGAAGCACAATTGAATGTCTCACATTAAAAATTAATAGGATACAAATACAATTTGAAAGAAGTCCGTGAGTGAGAAACTGAATGGGTCACCGCTTATGAATGATGTGTGAACCACCTTCACCGGTGTAAAGCCATAAAGTCTAAGAAAATGATGATGAACAGCTGGTTATTTAAAAAACACACATGTCCATCTGTCCATGTCCATGTTAATCTGAACACATGGAAAGCCATATATGGGGAGATCCTTTGTTACGTCTGGAGAAGATACATCTTCATGAACCCCCTGTGATCCCTTCTGGCTGTCAAGGTCTTCCCACCATTGCCAGTGTGCAATAAAAGCTGGTTTGACCCTTACAGTATACACTGTCTTGGGTTCAAACCCTCCGGTAAGCCTCCATCTTTACCGTTTGAGTGATTTGCACGTTTGTGAAGACACTATGGTGTGATGTTTTAGAGCTGATCCATCCATACATTATCCAACTTGGACATGTGTGTTTTTTAAATAACCAGCTGTTCATCATCATTTTCTTAGAATTTATGGCTTTACACCGGTGAAGGTGGTTCACACATCACTCATAAGCGGTGACCCATTCAGTTTCTCACTCACGGACTTCTTTCAAATTGTATTTGTATCCTATTAATTTTTAATGTGAGACATTCAATTGTGCTTCAGTTAAACTTTATGTAGGGCACATGTTCTTTACCTTACCATTTTGAAGGTGCCTTATTCTTCCTTTTTAGCGCTACATGTTTGGTTTTATAATTTGATTTGTTAGGCAATTTTTCTTGTGCTGTGTTAGCGGCTTAATATTTTTTGAGTAAGCGCAGAATTTGCCACTTGGGTTGTTCCCGTTTATAGTACCGACATACGTGTTTTACGTCACCGCGTTCAGAATGATCGGATTTTCCGACAACTTTGTGTGACCGTGTGTATGCAAGACAAGTTTGAGCCAACATCCGTCTGAAAAAATCCTAGGATTTTGTTGTCGGAAAGTCAGATCAATGTCTGACCGTGTGTACGGGGCATAAGACTGTCACTGAGCTTTGTGTGTTGAAACTGTTGTCTGTGCACCATCTGTTAAAGCACTTCCATACTTTATGGTAGATGTTACGTGTCTTAACCTTCCTGCTTTTCAGCAGAGTATCGACTAAACGGCTTGAGAACCCTTTTGCTACCATGCAGCCAAGTTCCACCTTTCCACTTGGGGGCAGTGTACTAGGCCCTGGGAGAGTCGATCTTCCTGGGCTGGTAATAACCAGGGTGGGGTTCTACCACGAGTTCTTTGAGCATAGAGAACCACGGTCTACCGGGACAGTGAGGTGCTATGAGAATTAGTGTTGTATTCTCTGTATGTAATTTTCTTATTACTGCTGGTAGCAGTACTGGTGGGGGAAAGGCATAGCATTTGTTGAATGCCAGCCTCTGCGCTAACACATCTACCCTGAGCGCTCCATCCTTGCTTTTCAGGGAGAAGAACACTCTGACTTTCCTGTTTTCTCTTGAGGCAAACAATTCTACCTGAGGTATTCCCCATTTTTGAGTAATCTGGGTACTAAAACAGGAGGTATTCGAACAATCACCTTCTCTCACTTTTTTCCTGCTGAGAAAATCCCCCTTTAAGTAGACTGCTATTAATGAGTGTATGTTTTCCTCCCCCCAGTTCAAGATTTCCTCTGCTAAAGCCCACAGGGTTCCGCTTCTTGTTCCCACCTGTTTGTTTATGTAGGCGATTACCGACGAATTGTCGGACTTGACCTGCAAATGATGCCCTCAACTCTTTCTGGAAGGTTTGAAGTGCAAACCATACTGCTTTCAATTCCTTCCAGTTGGATGATCTCATCCTCTCTTTTTCCCCAAGTCCCGTGTTATCCAAGAGCCTAGATGTGCCCCCCAACCTACACCGCTTACGTCTGTGGTTAAGATTTGGGAAATGGGTAGGCTCCACAACCGTCCTTTGTTCACATTTCCTGTCCTCCTCCACCACCATAAGGTTCTTCTTACCCTTGCTGGTATTAGAACTTTGGTGTTTAAGGACTCCTGCTTGTGGTCCCATATTTTTAACAGGAACATCTGTAGTGTCCGAAAATGCAGGCCTGCCCATTGTACCACTGGGATTGCAGATGTTAGCAACCCCAGTGTTGACATTACATGCCTTATGGCACATGGTAAATTGGCCTGCATTATGCTCATTTCCTTCTGATTTTTTTCTATTTTCTCCTTGGGTAGGAACACTCTTTGTTGAGCTGAATCTGATATATCCCAGGTATATTTCTTAAGTGGGTTGTAGATTGGATTTTTCTAAATTTATCAACCAACCTAGGTTTTCTAAGAATGTCTGCGTGTAATTGAGATTCTCTAGTAATTTCCCAGGTGTTTCTGCAAAAAGGAAAAGGTCGTCTAAATAGGCAATGATGGATATGCCTTTGACTCGTAACGGTACCAAAGCTTCGGCCAGAATTTTTGTAAAAATTCTGGGTGAGGAGGAAAGGCCAAAGGGTAAAGCTTGAAACTGAAGGTGCACGATTTCCTTTTCTGTTTCTATTGCTAACCTTAGAAATTCCTGACAGTTCTGATGTATCGAGATGTGGAGGTACACGTTCCTTTAAGTCTAGGGAAACCATATAACAGTTTGGGGGCAATAGCGCATTTACTGAATATATGGAATCCATTCTGAACCTTTTGAAGGGTATTGACACATTTAGGGGTTTGAGGTTGAGGATTGGTCTGACCTTCCCTGAGGTTTTTTTGTACTCCGAATATGTGGTAGTATAAACCCTGCCCTCTTTCTTCTTTTGGTATTTTGGTGATTACTCCTTGTTCTTTGAGCTCCTTTATGGATCTCATTAACCCTCTGGCCTTTTCCTTGTTTTTCGGAAGTTTGGTGATGTAGAACCTGTTTGGGGGTGATCTTGAGAACTCTAGATGATACCCTTCTCTTATTGTTCTCAAAATAAATCGGTTGGAGGATATTCCTTCCCATTGTGGGAGGAAGGCCCCCCAGTCTTCTTCCCACTGTGACTGCCTTGTCATTTTTGTTGTGGGTTTGCTCAGGATGAAAAATCGCTCCTCCCTTGTCTTTCCCTCTCTGAACCCAAGGTTTTCTCTGGTTATCCACGTTGGGTGCTGTAAAGCGGGATCTTGTATCCCTTCTTTGCCTCTTTATTCTGTTGTGGTTGACTCAAGGTTGCTTTGCATTTCAATGGAAACGCCTTCTTATCTGCTGTACGGTCCAGCACTTTCTCCAACCCTGGCCCGAACAGCAGGTCCCCTGTAAATGGAATCCCGCAGAGTTTGGCTTTGGATGCGCAGTCCCCCTGCCATGTCTTTAGCCATAGGGCCCTTCTTGTAGAGTTGGCTAGTGCGGAGGATCTGGCTGCCATCCGCACCAGCTCTGCTGAAGCATCTGCGATATACGTGATGCCTCGCAGGAGTGTGGGAAAGGAAGATAGTATCTGCTCTTTTGCAGTTCCTTCTTCAATGTGTGCCTGTATTTGGTTCAACCAGAACTCTACATTCCTAGCCACCACAGTGACTGCCATAGCTGGCTTTAGGCTGCCCACTGTTGAGTCCCGGGACTTCTTTAATAAAGAGTCCATCCTCCTATCCATCGCCTCGGAAATGCTAAATCTGTGTGTCTCGACACCTGTGAAAAAGCTGAATCTAATTTTGGAGTTTTGTTCCATACTAATGCTGGATCCTTTGTGAAGGGAAACTGTCTAAGGCTTTAGAAAAAAAATGGTTTTCTTTCTGGTTCGGATGTTGCACTGTCCGGTTCCTACTCTGCCTCCTCTCTAGGGGCTACTGAAGGACCTGCACTAGTGGAGGGTATTGCTTGCGTCATTGGTAACGCTGCCTGTACTGGGGGAGGAGCAGTCTGCACCTGCGGTATCTGAAACCCTTTAAAAATTCAAGTTAGACTTACCGGTAACTTGTTTTCCAAGAGTCTTTCAGGACAGCACATGAGAGAGGCTCCACCCACTAGGAAACAGGAAACACAAACTCCACCACATTTTAAAAGGAGGCTCCTCTCCACAGCTCGTCAGTTGTAGTAGAGTACCTCCGGCCCAAGCTGGAACACATAAGCATAATACGGTTAATTCACAGCATATATATATATACACACACACTTCCATATACGTATAAAATTGTATATATAAACATGAAGGGCGGGTAGTTTGCTGTCCTGAAAGACTCTTGGAAAACAAGTTACCGGTAAGTCTAACTTGAATTTTCCCTTATCGTCTTTCAGGACAGCACATGAGAGGATAATCGAGACTTACCAACTAGGGAGGGACAACAGCCTGCAGGACCTTTCTGCCAAATGCCTGATCACCAGCTGACAGAAGATCCAATCTGTAGTGACGGACAAACGTAAGATAACTTGACCACGTATCCGCCTTACAAATTTGGTCTGGGGTGGCACCAGCTTTTTCTGCCCATGTAGTGGCTAGAGCTCTGGTAGAATGTGCTCGTACTCCCTGAGGAGGAGACAACCCCGACTGGACATGAGCTTCTAAAATAGCCATTCTTAACCATCTGGCAATTGATCCCTTTGAAGCTTTCCTTCCTTTTCTGTTGCCGGAAAACAGAACAAATAAAGAGTCCGAAGACCTGAAGTCCCTTGTTTTTTCTAAGTAATGTAATAAAGTTCTTCTTACATCTAATTTATGAAATAATTCTTCCTTACTTCCTGAAGGATCTGAACAAAAAGTTGGCAGGATGATTTCCTGCGACCTATTATAGACTGATGCCACTTTTGGTAAAAACGCAGGATCTGTTCTAAGCACAATCCTGTCTGGGTAAATTGACATAAAAGGCTCTTTAACTGAAAGAGCATGAAGTTCTCCAATTCTTCTCGCAGTCGTAACTGCAACTAAGAATATCGTCTTTAGAGTTAAATTCTTTAAAGAGATTGACTGTAATGGTTCAAAAGGATCTTTTGTGAGTACTTGTAAGACCACTGTCAAGTCCCATTTTGGAAAGTGTCTATTGGGAACTGGTCTGGATCTAGTAAGTGACCTAAAGAACCTCGTGACCAACGGAACTGAGGAAATAGGTTGATCCAGGTATACTCCTAGGGCAGCCACTTGTACTTTAAGGGTGCTAATTGCCAGCCCTTTGTCCACCCCCTTCTGCAGAAATTCCAGAACCGACACAATGTCTTCTAAATTTCGGTTTGCCGAGCGACACCAGGAGTTGTAGACTTTCCAAACCTTAGCGTAGATATCTCTAGTCACCTTCTTTCTACTAGCCAGTAAAGTAGATACTAGAGGCTCTGACAAACCCTTGTTTTTTAACAGCTGTTCCTCAGATACCAAGCAGTGAGACTTAGTCTTGCTATATCCGGATGATACACTGGACCTTGAAGTAGTAAGTCCTGTCTGAGGGGAAGCTGCCAGAATGGTTTGACTGACAGTAGAATGGAGGAAACCAGGCCCTTTTTGGCCAGTACGGGGTGATCAAGATTACCGACACCTTCTCCTTCTGTATCTTCCTCAATACTAAAGGAATTAGCTGAAAAGGGGGGAAGGCATAACCCAGCTGGAAATTCCAAGGATGTGCCAGGGCATCTATCCCTCTCGATCCGTTGTCTCGGTGCAGGGAGAAGAACTGAGGGAGCTGAGCATTTTCTCTTGATGCGAAGAGATCCACCTGCGGGCATCCCCACTTCTGGGTTATTAGAGTGAATATTTCTGGGTTCAAACTCCACTCTGCCTCCTGAATCCTTTGTCTGCTCAAGAAGTCTGCTACTCCATTTAGCGTGCCCTTGAGATGTACTGCTGACAGGGAAAGTAGATGACTCTCTGCCCATCCTAGGATCTCTGAAGATAGTAATAGAAGAGTCCCGCTCCTTGTGCCCCCTTGTTTGTTCAGGTATGCCACCGTGGTGGTGTTGTCTGACAATATCTGCACATGGGACCCCTGAAGGTTTGGAGAGAAGGCAACCAAGGCTAAAGCGACTGCCTTTAACTCTCTCCAATTTGATGACCTTCCTGCTTCCACTGGGGACCAAACTCCCTGAGCTATGTCTTGACCCCAGTGTGCTCCCCATCCCCAACTGCTGGCGTCTGTCGTTATCCTTCTCTCTGTTGGGAAGGACCAGAGTAAACCCCTTGACAGTACTGCCTGATTTCTCCACCACCAAAAGGGTCCTTTTTACCCTGGTGGGGATTTTACCTTTGAGTCTAAAGCTTCTGAACTGTGATCCCAGATCTTTAAGAGAAAACTCTGAAGGGGTCTGAAATGGAGTCTGGCCCATTGAATGGCCGGCATGGTTGAGGTCAAGGTTCCCAGTACTGACATAATCCTTCTGACTGATACCTCCAGGTTCATCTGAAGGCTGGATACTGCCTGCAATACCTTCACTTTCTTCTCTTCTGGAAGAAAGATCTTTTGATCCACTGAGTCTATCAGATACCCCAGAAATTGGACTCTTTGTGCTGGATTGAAATTTGATTTTTGGATGTTTATAATCCAACCTAAGGCCTCCAGATGACTGCGAGCCTTGATCAGATCCTCCTGTAACCTTTCCCTGGAAGGGGCAAAGAAAAGGAGGTCGTCCAGGTAAGGGATAACCGCAATCCCTTGTAGCCGGAGGGGAGCTAGGGCTTCCGCCATAATCTTGGTAAATATTCGTGGGGCAGAAGATAGACCAAACGGGAGGGCCCTGAATTGAAGGTGCAGAACCTCCCTCCCCATATTTACTGCCAGCCTCAGATATCTCTGGGACTGAACAGGTATAGGTACATGCAGGTACGCATCCCTTAAGTCGATTGATGCCATAAAGCACCCTCTGACTAAGAGATTTCTTACCGAAAATATGGAATCCATGCGGAATCGCCTGTATTGGACTGACCTGTTTAACGGTTTTAAATTGAGGATGAGCCGAAAGCTTCCTGATGGTTTCTTTATCAGAAAGATATGGGAGTAGAACCCTTGGCAATCTTCCTCCGGAGGCACCTGAACCACAACACCCTGTTTTATCAGATCCCCTAACAGGTTCTTCATGGCTAGGGCTTTTGTTGTGTCTTTTGGCAGATTTGTTACGCAGTACCTCTCTGGAGGAAGGTTCAACAGCTCTATCCTGTAACCCTGGGCTATTAAATCCAAAACAAAAGGGTTTTTTGTTATGTTTGCCCAGAGAGGAAGGAATTTTTGAAGCCTTCCTCCCACAGGCACCACCAAGTCATTGTGTTTTATTGACCTGCGTAGGAGGAATGAAAAGGACATTCCATTTGCCTTTTCCTCTCTGCGCCGCCCAATTCCTTCTTTTTTCTTGGGGCCTGTTACTCTTTTCCTGATTGTTTTGAGGTCGAAAAAACCGCCTGACTGGCTGCTTTTTCTTTTTTACAGGAAAGGATTTCTTTTTATCAGCTGTTCTATCCAAAATAGATTCTAGATCAGGACCAAAAAGCTGATCTCCCAAAAATGGCACTCCGCATAACTTATTTTTGGAAGCTGCGTCCCCAGGCCATGTCTTTAACCATAACGCTCTCCTGGCTGCAATGGTCAGGGCCCCTGACCTAGCTGACATTCTTATAGAATCTGCAGAGGCATCATAAATATATTCTACAGCTGCTATAAGGGTTGGGAAGGAATCTAGAATCTCCTGTTTGGGTGAATCAGCTATAATATGTGCCTTTAGCTGATTCAGCCAGAACTCCATATTTCTGGAGACACAGGTCATAGCCATAGCAGGCTTGAGATTCCCTACAATGGACTGCCAGGATTTTTTTAAACTGTTGGTCTGCCTTCTTATCCATAGGATCCTTCAAAGTACCCATGTCCTCGGATGCCAGATCTGTCGATCTAGATACTTGGGAAAAAGCTGCATCCAACTTCGGGACTTTATTCCAAAGTGACTCAGGATTATCATTAAATGGGAAACGCCTCTTGTGAGCTCTTGGGAAAAAGGGTTTTCTCTCTGGGTCAGCCCATTCTTTCTTAATGGTCTCCGAGATTACCGAATGTACAGGGAAAGTGCGACCTGTTGCTTCACTAAGCCCTTCATACATTCTATCGTGCAGCGATAATTCTCTTTTTTCTTCCTCCATTCCCAATGTTGCATAAATTGCTTTCAACGGACTGTCTACTTGTTCCATGGACAGTTTGTATCTGGAAGGTGCATCTGCCTCTTCCTCTTCCTCCTCCTCCTCTTCTCCAGAGTATGAAGGGGAATGCCCCTTTTGGGTAGTCGGGCCAGCCTCAGCCTCTACCGTTGGGGTTAAGTGTGAGTCCTGAGAGGGGTCTGAGGTAGTTGCCTGACTTAATGCTGGTGTTACAAGAGAAGAGCGAAAAGCCTGTATAGTAGCATCTAGCTCTTTCTTAACTGATGCGATTATGTCGCTGCACGCAGAAGAAGCCTCTTCCTTGACTAAGGAGTTAATGCAAATTTGGCATAAAGTCTTCTTCCAACCCTCCAGTAACTTTGCTTTACATGAGGGGCATCTCTTTTTAATGGCTGGTTCAGAGCTCTTAGCCTGCCAGAAAAAAATGACAAAAGAGAAAAAAACACCAGCATTCATTAAGCCAAAGCTTCCTCCTAACGAACTCACCACAGGTGCACAGGAGGAACAACAGTTAACCCCATGTGCCCAGACAGGCCCCAGCTACCAAGGGGGAAAAAACATTTGTGAGAGGGGCACCAAAGTAACCAGGATATTCACTATAGCCTCTTACCTGGGCCTTGCTGGTGCCTGTGCCTGTCCCACATGCAGCTGCCACAGAATCCATAGTGGTGCTGCACCGATCGGTGGCTCTTATGAACGTCGGTTCCGGAGTCAAAAAACGCCGTTGCGCCCGACCGGAACCAGAATATAGGCACCAGGACCGCTCCTCCCTTCTTCCTCTGCGCCACTTCCGATCGGAAATGATGCGCTCGTTCCTAGTGCCTTCCCCTCGTCGGATACCTCACTTCCGACCGGTCGAGTCTGTACTCTTCCAAGATGGCGGCGGCCAGTAACGCCGACACGCGGTTTCAAAAAAGCACGCGAACGGCTGCCGCCGCCTAAGGAACGGCTCTAGGAACGGTGCAGCTCATCATGAGCAAAGAAAGAGGAAAAAGGAGCCCACTTACCAGCAACCCTGTGGCGCGGTGTGGGAGGATCGGACTCTCTGGAGGAAAAAAATAGGTATGGTGGGGTAGGCAGCCTGGCCTCTCAGGATAGCACCATAAGAGACCCTGGCCCCTACTAGGTGTTCCCTTGCCAGAGGAAACACAAAAACTGACGAGCTGTGGAGAGGAGCCTCCTTTTAAAATGTGGTGGAGTTTGTGTTTCCTGTTTCCTAGTGGGTGGAGCCTCTCTCATGTGCTGTCCTGAAAGACGATAAGGGAAAAAAGGTTTTAAAAGATTCAAAAGTACTGGATAATTCTTTAACAGATGCCGCTAGCTCACTCTGCTCTGTGGAATGCTCTTGTACTAGTTTACTAATACGGCACAAAGAATCATGGTCATTGGGGCATAGCATCCAATAGTAAAAAGCTTGACGCGTTTCGTGGATTATTTCCACTCATCAGGAGCAGCTATGTATTGGGGGTACCTGTAGTAAGTAATATAATATAGATCAATGGTAATTGATAGTAAAAAAGGGAAGAGAGTAATGTCAATTCCACCTCCCAGTGCCTTTTGATTTTTAGCATTTACCATTACTTATATGTATACTAATTGCTACCCATAGGTAAAAGTTGCTAGGACCATTGTTTATGCTCCCTCTCTTCCCTTTTTACTATCAATTACAATTGATCTATATTATATTACTTACTACAGGTACCCCCAATACATAGCTGCTCCTGATGAGTGGAAATAATCCACAAAACACGTAAAGCTTTTTACTATTGGATGCTATGCCCCAATGACCATGATTCTACTATGGGTTTGATCTATCTAAATCATCAATTAAATTTATTGGTTATTACTGTATACACACTTCGGAATGTACTGCTAGTTTATTATGATTCATGTGTAACAATGCTACTGTATTATGAATTTATTGTGTTACTATCATACTATTGTGTTATTATCATACTATTTAATTCTGCTAATTACATAATGATTTACCATTAATGTATCTACTGTACTACCTCCCTCTGTGTTACCAATAAAGTATTATTGTTATTTTACTATATTGATTGGTTTAATCTACCCCAAGTGTCTTGTTTCATATAAAGTCCCACTCCCCCTCCCCCCCCCTTTCCCTTTTGTGCCAAATTATCGGGGATGGAGACCTGTATACCGGATGGTCACGGCTCATAAAGTCCCACCCATATATAGTTCTCATAAATAAATAGTTTACTAATACATTCTTTACATAATGCTTTCCCCCAGGAATCTCTGATGGTAGTTTTACAAGAAGGGCACCTCCTTTTTGCATTATGTGGGGCCCTGGTTTTGTCTGTTTTCTGAAAAGACAAAGGAAAAAACCCCACAAAATTAATACTCAGTACCCTCCCCTGCAATTGCAGGAGTGCAGCATCTTCATATGGGCTTGCCTCACCAGGGGCCCTATGATCCACCCTCTGACACCGGAGGGTCCTTTACCTACCCCCCCCTTTTTTTCCCCATCCCATACTACTAAGGGAAGGGGGGGGGTGGGTTCAGACCAGGGGAGTTCCACCCTAGGTTCCCTTTACCTTCACATGGCTGGAGCTGGTCTCTGCTGGGGCAGTCTGGTCTGATCTCTCTGCGTCTGCCATTGTAGTGTCACCTCCGGAGCCTCTGCTGTCTCCACAGCATGTACGGCTCCTCTCCAGCCCAAGCCTGGCTCCTTTTCATTGTTCAGAACCGGAAGCCGCGAACCCGTAAGTGCACGCCCCTCCGGCCGGACATAACGTCATCCGCCACAGGCCGTGCACTCCCAAATCCCGGCGTGGTTTGTTGCTATCACACGCTGCTGAGGGTATAGGACTGCAGGACCTGCACTTCCCACTGCGCTCGGTGCTGAAAAGGTGCCCCTCCGACCTCCACCTGCACTCAGGGATGCGGGGGTGGCAATAAAAAAGATTTTAACCACTTGACCACTGGGCACTTAAACCCCCTTAAAATCCAATTTTCAGCTTTATGGTGCTCTCACATTTTGAATGACAATTACTCATGCAACAACATCTATGAAATTTTTGTCTTTTTTTCACACAAATAGAGCTTTCTTTTGGTGGTATTTAATCACCGCTGGGTTCTTTATTTTTTGCGCTATAAAAGAGAAAAAAAAGACTGAAAAATCTGTAAAAAAAATATGTTTCTTCGTTTGTTATAAAATTTTGCAAATTAGTAATTTTTCTTCATATATTTTGGCCAAAATTTATACCGCTTCATATCTTTGGTAAAATAAAACCCAAATCGGTGGAGATCATTTGGTCTTTGTGAAAGTTAGAGTCCAAAAGCTATGGTGCCAATATCCGAAAATTGATCACACCTGAAGTACTGACGGCCTATGATCTAATTTCTTGAGACCCTAACATGCCAGAAAAGTACAAATACCCCCCAAATGACTTTTTGGAAAGAAGACATTCCAAGGTATTTAGGAAAATGCATGGCGAGTTTTTTGAAGTTGTCTTTTCCCACAATTCTTTGCAAAATCAAGTTTTTTCTCTTTTTTTTTTCTCCACAAAATCATCATATTAGCAGGTTATTTCTCACACACAGCATATGCATACCACAAATTACACCCCAAAACACATTCTGCTATTACTCCCGAGTATGACGATACCACATGCGAGAGACACTTACAGTGTGGCCACATACAGAGGCCCAACATGCAGGGAGCACCTTCAGGCGTTCTGGAACACCCAGGCCAATTCTGACATTTCTCTTCTACATGCAAAAATCATCATTTATTTGCTAGAAAATTACATAGAACCCCAAAATATTTTATATTTTTTTTAGCAAAGACCCTAGAGAATACAATGGTGGTCATTGAAACTATCTCGCATGGTATTTGCGCACGCTTTTTTTTGGAAAAAAATGTTTTGTGCAAAAAAAAAAAATGAAGTTACGCCGAGTAAATAGATACCCAAAGTGTCACCTTTCAAAATTGCACTCGCTTGTGGAATGGCACCAAACTTCGCTACTTGAAAATCCCCATAGGCGACGCTTTAAAATTTTTTACTGGTTACATGTTTTGAGTTACAGAGGAGGTCTAGGGCCAAAATTATTGCTCTCGCTCTACCAAGCGCAGCGATACCTCACAGGTGTGGTTTGAACACCGTTTTCATATGTGGGCGGGACTTGCGTATGCGTTCGCATACAGGGGCGCTTTAAATTTATTTTTTTTTATTGTTCATTTTACTTTATTTTGGTTTGACTTTTCCCAAAAAAAAAATTTTTGATCACTTTTATTCCTATTACAAGGAATGTAAACATCCTTGTAATAGGAATATGGCATGACAGGTCCTCTTTACAGTGAGATATGGGGTCAATAAGACCCCACATCTCACCTCTAGGAAGCCTGAAATAAAGAAGGATCCTGGCTTTGATCGTAGCGGTGAGTCAGTAGAAGCACCGGAGGGCGGCAGGAGGGGGGGGGGGGCGTCCCCTCTCGCCTCCCGTTAGAACGATCAAGCAGTGGAACAGCCACTATGATCATTCTTTTGGTGTAGGGAATCGCTGGCTGAAAAAGCTGATATCTGAATAATTCCTGTAGCTGCATCCATCATTCAGATATCCCTGCACAAAGTCAAGGACGTCGTATGATGGTGGGCGGGAAGTGGTTAAAACGCTTTTTTTTTTAAACACAAAGTTGTCCATTTATACCAGGGATATGCAATTAGCGGACCTCCAGCTGTTGCAGAACTACAGCTCCCATGAGGCATAGCAAGACTGACAGCCACAAGCATGACACCCAGAGGCATGATGGGACTTGTAGTTTTGCAACAGCTGGAGGTCCACTAATTGCATATCCCTGATTTATACAATATTTCTAACACATAGCATATACATACCAAAAAATGACACCCCAAAATAGATTCTCCTACTCCTGAATATGGCGATACCACATGTGAGACTTCCACAGCCTGGCCACATACAGAGGCTGAGCATGGCCAAGCATGGCGGGGTATGGCGGGGTATGGTGGGGTATGGCGGGGTATGGTGGGGTATGGCAGGGCATTGCAGAGTATTGCAGACCATTGAGGGATGGCTGAGCATGGATGGCTGGATGTCACTGAGCAGCGCTGTGGGCACTAGAGATGCAGCCCACAGCGCTGCTGCCATCCATCCATCCCCCTCTCCGCTCACAGTGTACCGATCGGTACACAGAGGGGAGGAGGGGAACCGGCGTCATGAGATGACGCCGGTTTGTTTACATGTGATCGCTCCGTCATTTGACGGAGCGATCACGTGGTAAACGGCCACCATCAGCGGCCATTTACTGGGATCCATGATCCTGTGGACCCGGCGGTCATGGATGTGTTCGGGTGCGCGACTCAGGGGGCGCGCGAGAGTGGAATTCTGGGAGGACGTCATAGTACGCCCTCCCAGAGTTAAGCAACCGCCCTGCAGCCGTTATTCGGCTATGGGCCGGTTGTTAAGTGGTTAACCAGGTTAGTGCTGTGCTGACCCTGTCCTGGACACTGCACACAGATCTCCCTCTGGTTTGTCCAAGGAGTCTCTACTCTTCTTTTAGGACATGCTGCCTGAGCCCTCTGGCTCTCCTGGCTTAGTTCCAGTGGTGTCTCCCCTCTGGAGGAAATACAAATAACTGCGGAGCCAGCAGGGGAGGAGGAAATTTATAGAAGGCTGGCGCAGCGTTTCCTACAGAGGGGAGGAGCCAAGGTCTCAGTTGGCTGTCCTGAAAGACGATTAGGGGAAAAACAAGGTTTACAACCGCTTCAGCCCTAGAAGATTTACCCCTTTCCTGACCAGGGCCCTTTTTTGCGATTCGGCACTGCGTCGCTTTAACCGACAATTGTGCAACTTTGCACCCAAACAAAATTGACGTCCTTTTTTCCCCACAAATAGAGCTTTCTTTTGGTGGTATTTGATCACCTCTGCAGTTGTTATTTTTGCGCTATAAACAAAAAAAAGCGACAATTTTGAAACAAAAATGCAATATTTTTAACTTTTTGCTATAATAAATATAAAAAAACATGTCTGCCTGTCTGTCTATGTATATTGATTGGTTTGTGCAAAAGTTATAGCATCTACAAAATAGGGTATAGTTTTATGGCATTTTTATAAAAAAATTTTTTTGTTTTGGTAGTAATGGTGGCGATCTGCGACACATTTTTGGGACCATTGGCAATTACACAGCGATCAGTGCTATAAAAATGCACCGATTACTGTAAAAATATCACTGGCAGGGAAGGGGTTAACTATGTTCCCTAGTGTGTGTTCTAACTGAAGGGAGAGGGGACTGTCTAGGGGAGATGACAGATCACTGTTGATACTTTGTATGAACACTCAATCTGTCTCTTCTCCCCTCAGAGAACCGGAAACTGTACACAGATCCCAGTGTGTCACCAGCGATCGCGGGAGCACGGCGGTGATCACGACCGCCGGGCAATCGCCCCTAGTGGCCACAGGGCAAAGCAACGTTACATAACGTCGTTTCGCCCAGCCGTGCCATTCTGCCACAGTAAAACTGCAGCGGCTGGTCAGCAAGTGGTTAAACTGAAAAAAAAAAAATTCTACAAGTTAACTTGTCCTTTGGCTTTGAGAAAATAGAAGTTTCTGTGCCCATTTGTAGCACAATATATACTTGAGTGCCTGCTTTCACAGATAGCATCTACTACAATCAGCAGGGGGATCTGAGCAGGTTCACTACTGTTTAGAGCAGAAGAGAATGGAAGTCACATCCATGCCTAGTGGACCTAATGTCAGATCTATGGGCGGCGAGGTATAAACAGACTTCACTGTCCATTTACACCAGGCTCCCACCCATCCAGTCTTCAAAAAACAACAAAGAATGTAGTTCTTTTTCCTCAGACCTGAAGATATGCACCTGTAAAAATACAAGTCCCGTTTACATCAGCTGCATGGATGGACCTTCTGATTCAGGTCCACCTGTCAGTTTTTCACGTGGACTTGATCAGAATGCCCATGAGAAAAGGCCCAAAGGTTACTTTTGTAACTAGACTTCATGAGCCGCAATACCCAAACTGAGAAACCTAAAAACTTAGTACTTAATGCACTTCTCATCACATGGATAGTGTCGGCACCACAATGGGAAATTTATGACATTCAAGGAGATGCAAAACCTAAACAATTTACATAGAAGAAAAAAAAAAAAAAGGTGAGGGGGTAGAGTGCTTACCATACCAAGCTTTCACAACATAGCAAACGTCTGCTTGTGAAAACCCCATATCAAACCGCTTCTGCTTAATGTCCCTAGCAAACTGCTCCAGTTCCATCTCACTGAGCATTTTCTAAAAAGAGAAAAAGCAATGTAGGTCATTTCTCCCTCATTTTAGGCTTTTACTGCGGCTCATATCTGGAGACACCCTAACCATTTTTTTTTTATCCACAATGGGTGCATTTGAGCCTACAAACCACCATCATTGGCATCATGTGTAAAGCTCTGGCTTCTGCAGATGCCTCCTATAGCCGAAGGTCCATCATTAATGACAGGGTGCTGAACCACCCCTGAAAGCTGTAAAGGAAGCCCGGAGCAATAGACAAAGAATAGGCGTAGGGCGGGCATGACAGGGTTAACAGGGGAACTTGGAAAGGAGAAGTTAGTTAAAAAGGGGTGTGTGATTGGCCAGTTTATGGTTGGGGGGTGGAGCAGAGTTTATTAGCTGTGGGAGAGATCCCGCCCCAGCTCAGTTGTGTGGAGAGGAACAAGCGTGCAGCATGGCAGCGGTGGAAGATCTGTTTGCCCGGCTGAAGGCAGAGGCGGCGTCCAGAGGGCCTGGATGGCTGGAGGGTCGGTTGGTGGCGGCGTTGGGTGAGTCGGACTCAGCGGCCCTGGGAGGAGAGAGCGCAGTTGTTCGAGGCAGGCGATCCAGGCCGCCTACTCGCTTCTCGCCCGACGTCACGAGGTCCCTCCCTGGGAAGTCACAGAGGCTTAGGACGAGTGCGGGTAGGCTGGTCTCTGGGCCTCCCGCGAAGCGGGCAGCAACACGGAACGGGGGGGGTTATAGTACGGCCACCCCCCCTTCTACTATGGCACGCGGGACTGAGGAACAGCGGGAGAAGGCGGGTCAGGTGGCTGCAGGGCCTCCCGCGAGGACGGCGGCGGCACAGCACAGAAACGAGGAAGCGAAGGAGGCACAGCATAGAAGAGGACAGTCTAGCAGTCCCCGTCCCCGTCCCCCATGATCGGTACATGCAGGACAGCAGGGCAGGGCAGGTCGGCCTGTTGCAAGGCTGCCTGTTCAGCGCACGGCGGTGCGGGCGGTGGGGAGGGGGGGCGTCAGCCAGGAGTCGGCCAGGGCGGCGACAGTGACGCGGCAGATAGGAGGGCCAGCAGTCCTCTTGCGGATGCTGGTGAAGAAGGTTCAGGCTCGGATAGCCAGGCCCCAGGCCACCATACGACAGGGGCGGGTCTACAGCGGAGGAAGAGCGTGGCCGCGGCAGCTGGTCACTCGAGTGCGGTGGTCGGTGGCCCCAAGCGGAGAGACAGGCAGGAAGGGGATCACGGCAGTGGCTGCGGGCGGCACTGCCCGGATGAGTCCGTTCGGCCAAGAAAGGCGAGCAAAAAATCGGCGGGCGGATCTTCGGCGCGGAGGAGGAGGGAAGGGCAGAGTAGATCCTCGGCATCCAGTGACGAAGCGGCTGGAGGGCCATCAATGATCGGTGAAGAGATGGGTGAATACAGATCGGAAGGTGAGCTGTCGCAGTCGGACAGCGATGGACAGCAAGAAGAGTTGGTGGCGGTGGAGACGGGACCCTCGGCTGGTGGACTTCCTCCCAGGCAGCGGGGTAAGAAGAATTGTAATGATGCATGTGTTGTGGGGTGTGTTGGGGGGGCGGGGGGTAGTGGGGGAGGGTTGGGCTCAGCGGGGCGGTCGGTCATGACCGTGCCTGTGAATCCGGCCGCGCAGGTAGCAGACCGCGCATCGGCGGATGCAGGGCTACAAGGGTTTGTATCGGGTTTGAAGGAGTTATTGAAAAGGTTTGAGCCAGGGCCAAGCGGGAGTCAGTCTCCGGCGGCGGCATGGGTTGACCCAGGGGAGGGGCGGGGGAGCCGAGAGGGCTCGGTCCTAGACACCGGGACTCCTTCAAGGCCCGTTGAGGAGCAAGCGGCGCCGGCGACTGTGGTCGCGGGGGTGGCAGTCCAGGCGGAGGTTCACAAGACATCCGAAGGGGCAACGGGCGAGGGTGCGAAAAAACAAGACTTAGTGCGTTTAGCAGATGCTGCGAAATGTGAGGTGTATGTGTGCTTCGTGGGGCCGCTAGGGGCGCATTTGAAGCTAGACGTGAGGGAAAAAATTTGGAAAGGGGAGTATGTAGAGATTTTTTCGCTCTTACCCCTGGAGAAGTTTAATTTGGATAGAGTTAAGCCGGAGGATAATAAAAAAGAGGATGAGGAAAAAAGGAGGTATAGGCTGATACCCAGGACGTTTGCGAATTGGCTACAGGCTTTCGCGATCATGGCCAGTGTGATAGGGGAGAAGAATCCTGAGCACTGTTCGGCATTGTTTTGCTATTTGGACGCCGTGGGAGAAGCTTACAGAGTCTACGGGGGCACGGCATGGCTGCGTTACGATGAGCAATTCCGACAGCGGAGGGCCATTCGCCCAGCATTGAGGTGGGATCATAAAGACATCAGCCTATGGATGCGCCTCATGACTTTGGCTAGGCCGACGGGTCAGTTTTTTCAGGGGGGGGCCGGTGGATCAGCCAACTCCGGACAGTCGGCCACAAGAAAGAAAGGGGTTTGTTGGCAATTTAATGAGGGGTCCTGTAGATTTGGAGGGTCGTGCAAGTACAAGCATGAATGCTCCGGTTGTGAGGGGGGGGGCACCCGGTGTCGCGGTGTTTCAAACAAGGAAAGGGCCGTGCCGGTGAGTCTGTTGCAAAAGGGGACAACGCCGGTGAAAGTGGGAAGGATGGAGCCCTTCCTCGATAGGTACCCTGACAGGGTGGCAGCGGGGTTGTTAGCCCAGGGTTTTTCAGAGGGGTTCAGAATCCCTTTTCGCTTGGTCGATACACCACCGCTGGCTCGGAATTTGAAGTCAGCATTGCTGCATGGGGACGTGGTTAAGGAAAAGTTGCAAAAAGAAGTTAGATTGGGCCGCATGAGTGGCCCTTTTGCAGAATTACCGATTCCGGAGTTAGTGGTGTCCCCGCTAGGTGTGGTGCCGAAAAAAGAGCCTAATAAGTTGTCATACCCAAAAGGGGGGTCGGTGAATGACGCCATTGACCCAGAGGAGTGTGCAGTATCTTACACGTCTTTTGATGCAGCGGTATTTTGGGTTAGAAAGTATGGGCAGGGGGCGTTGTTGGCAAAGGCGGACATAGAGTCGGCCTTCCGTTTGTTACTGGTGCATCCGGAGAGTTTTCGTTTATTGGGTTGTTGTTGGCAGGACGAATTCTATGTGGATCGTTGTTTACCTATGGGGTGTTCGATATCCTGCGCTTTATTTGAAAAGTTTAGTTCCTTCATTGAGTGGGTAGTTCGGGACGTCGCGGGATTGAACTCTATCATCCACTACTTGGACGATTTTCTCTGCGTGGGTCCCCCTGGATTGACAGTCTGTGCGGTCTTGTTGGCGACGTTGGAACATGTTGCGGAAAAATTTGGCATCCCGCTAGCCCCGGAGAAGACGGAAGGTCCAACTAGGGAATTGAGTTTTTTGGGTATTATTCTAGACACCAGAGCGATGGAGTGTAGGCTACCCGAGGACAAGTTGACGGCGTTGCAGGAGGAAATTCGGGGTCTAATCGGAAAGAAAAAAGTTCAACTAAGGGAGTTACAATCATTACTAGGTAAGTTGAACTTTGCGTGTCGAATTTTGCCTATGGGGAGAGTATTTTGCAGGCGGCTGTCTGCAAGTACGTCGGGTGTGGTTTCGCCAAGACACTATATTCGTTTATTGAAAGCTCACAGGGAGGATCTGAAGGTTTGGCACACGTTCCTGGCTAAGTTCAACGGCAGGGCGCTGTGGATGTCAGGGCCTGTGAGCAACTTTGATCTGGAGTTGTTTACAGATGCGGCGGGGGCAGCAGGTTTCGGAGCCTTTTTTCAGGGTAAGTGGAGTGCGGGGCCATGGCCACAGTCATGGAAGGAGGCAGGTCTGCTGAAGAACATGCTCCTGTTGGAACTGTTCCCGGTGGTGTTAGCAGTGGAGTTATGGGGTGAGTTGTTCAGGAATTTAAAAGTTAGGTTTCATGGTGACAACTTGGGAGTGGTACAGGTGATTAATAAGGTATCGGCAGCGTCACCGCCGGTGATTAGGTTACTTAGACACCTGGTCTTGAGATGCCTACAGCTAAATGTGTTTATATACGCTGTGCACCTCCCGGGAGTTGAAAACGTAGTGGCTGATGCACTGTCTCGCTTTCAGTGGGACAGGTTCCGGGAGTTGGCACCTGGGGCGGAGGAGGAAGGTGTCCCGTGTCCAGACTGGCTGTGGAAGATTGCCTTGGAGGACTAACAGACTGGATAAAACGGTCGGTGAGCGATACGATGTGGGCTGCATACAACAGGGTATGGCAGGAATGGGTATCTCTGCTGAGACAGGTGCAGGTAGGGAAGGAAGAACGGGATCTTCGGTTGTTAGTTTTATACTTTGTTTCCAGGAATTTAGAAGATGGGTTGTCGGTGTCGGGGATGGAGAAGAAGTTGGCAGGTTTGGCGTTTTGGTTGAAATTTCAAGGTCTGCCGGACTTTACGAAAGATTTTTGGGTCAGGCAGGGTATGAAGGGTTATAGGCGGGCTAAGCCAGGGAGGGACTCCAGGCGGCCTGTTTCGTTCCAGTTGTTGGGTCAGTTAGTTGGATGTTTGGACAATGTTTGCTCAACGGGATATGAAGTGGTGTTGTTCAGGGCGGCATTCGCATTAGCGTTCTTTGGTGCATTTCGGATCAGTGAGTTGGTTAGTCCCTCAAAAAGAGTAAAAGGGGGGTTGGGGGAGTCGGACGTCCGATGCGGGGAGGACAGGTTGTCCATATTAATTAGGAAGTCAAAAACAGATCAGCGGGGCAAGGGTAAGACCGTGCAGGTTTTTGCGTTACCCGGCTCTCCCTTGTGCCCAGTTAAATTGGTGAGTGAGTTTATAGCTATACGCCCGGGGGGGGGGGGAAGCCCCCTTTTTAAGACACCAGGATGGCTTGTTTTTATCACGATTTCAATTTAATGCAATTTTCAAAAGATGTTTGGGGGCATTAGGTTTAGAGGGTGAAAAGTTTTCATCCCATTCATTTCGGATAGGGGCAGCTACGGAAGCGGTCCGGTGGGGATTGGATGATGCACCGGTAAAGAGGATTGGGAGATGGGAATCCAGGCGGTTTAGGTCCTATGTTCGCCCACAGTTAGTGATTGTGTAAAAAAAAAAAAAAAATGAGTAAATAATATAATAAATAATACTATTATGGGAAGGACTGTTAATCTTGTTAGATGTAATGCGGATATATTGAGATAGGTGGTGATTGTTGATAAGTTGTGGGAGTTATTGATGTATTGGGGGTCCTTTTTGTTTGTGTTTCTTTTGCAGGTCGTCAACAATGCCTGGTGTGGATAGTGGGCCACTCGTATGTGTGTTGGGGGGCCAGGAGAGGTGATGCCAGAAGGGATGGGAGACAATTGGGGTTTTCCAGGCAGGAAGTGTGTCTTAGGTGGTTTGGGGTGCCAGGCATGCTGTGGGGTAGGACGGTAGCAGAAGTTAATAAGTTTGCACGCCTGGACAGAGCGCCGGACGTGTTGCTGTTACATGTAGGGGGTAATGATCTAGGGTTACGGTCAATGTTGGACTTGGTAAAAGACATCAAGTTCGATTTTTGGCAGCTCAGGATGTCTTTTCCACACATGCTTATTGTGTGGTCGGACATTGTGGCGCGTACAACTTGGAGAATGGCCAGGTCGGTCGCTAAGATCAACCGGGCCAGAAAGAAGGTCAACAAGGAGGTTAGCAGTTTTGTAGTGAGGAACGGAGGGCTGGATATACGGCACCTGGAATTAGAGGTAGATACATGGAGATATTTGAAGGGCGATGGGGTACACCTGAATGATGTGGGGATTGATTTGTGGTCATTGGGCCTGCAGGATGGGATACAACGAGCTTGAGGGTGTGGCAGGGCACACAAGGGTAAGGTGTTACCCTGGTGTGTGCTGTGGCGTGATGTTGGTCTTTGCGGGGAAGGATTAAATCCCAGATATTTAAGAGATCGGGACCCATCGCTAGTATGAGGCCCGTTGGTGAGATTTTAGCTAACAAGGGTTTTAGCTTGAATTGGTTATTGGGGCACGGCGGGCTATTGGCTGTTTGTCTCCGAGCTAGCTTGTCAGCTGGAGGCCTAATTTTAGTATAGTACCGCAGTGCCTGAGTGTTTTTGGAGTTTTAAGTTTGGTGGGTTTTTCCCTGCAAAGACCAACGGGATTTAAGGATGTTTCAGGTGTTTACAGGATTATGTTACTGTTGAGTTAAATTATTATTATTATTATTGGTTTATGTTTTAATAAAGATTATTGGCTGCTACGGCCAATATTTTACTCCATATGGTTGTGGTCTCGATTATTGGGGTAGAAGGTTGGGTTATGCAGTGATGGGAGTAGTTGATAAAAGGGGGTAAGCAAGTGTCATCTGTTATACAATAGTCAAGGAAGCCCGGAGCAATAGACAAAGAATAGGCATAGGGCGGGCATGACAGGGTTAACAGGGGAACTTGGAAAGGAGAAGTTAGTTGAAAAGGGGTGTGTGATTGGCCAGTTTATGTTTGGGGGGTGGAGCAGAGTTTATTAGCTGTGGGAGAGATCCCGCCCCAGCTCAGTTGTGTGGAGAGGAACAAGCGTCCCACCCTCCCTCCCTTAGCATGTGGTATGGTTGGTAATGAAAAGGTTTGTATTTGGTCATTATTTTATGGTATAGCTAAAAGTCGTGGCAGTGGCGTGATGTTGGTCTTTGCGGGGAAGGATTAAACCCCAGATATTTAAGAGATCGGGACCCATCGCTAGTTTGAGGCCCGTTGGTGAGATTTCAGCTAACAAGGGTTTTAGCTTGAATTGGTTATTGGGGCACGGTGGGCTATTGGTTGTTTGTCTCCGAGCTAGCTTGTCAGCTGGAGGCCTAATTTTAGTATAGTACCGCAGTACCTGAGTGTTTTTGGAGTTTTAAGTTTGGTGGGTTTTTCCCTGCAAAGACCAACGGGATTAAAGGATGTTTCAGGTGTTTACAGGATTATGTTATTGTTGAGTTAAATTATTATTATTGGTTTATGTTTTAATAAAGATTATTGGCTGCTACGGCCAATATTTTACTCCATATGGTTGTGGTCTCGATTATTGGGGTAGAAGGTTGGGTTATGCAGTGATGGGAGTAGTTGATAAAAGGGGGTAAGCAAGTGTCATCTGTAATACAATAGTCAGGGGGCTACAAATGAAGCATGAGAGAAAAAAACAAAAAAACAAAAAAAAACAAAAAAAAAAAACAAAATAACACACACACACACACCACTCTACCAATTTTAAATATTCAAAATAAGGGGCTCATTTATCTATTAGTGTGCCATTGCCAACCCTGCCTTCTTAAAATGCTAGTTTCCTGTCTGTCATGTTGATCCATTTTCAGTGTTTGAGATCACAGCCAGGTAACTTAGTATGTAGAAAAGGATTTCTGACTTTCCTGATATATAGGACTTGATCTAAGTCAGCAATATAAAAGTATTGAATCTAGAGACTAAAAATAGCAAGCCCTTATTTTTTTTTTGCATGCACCTGGATAGTTACAGCACCAGGTGGGGATAGAAGAAATTAATATAGGATTAGGAAGACCTTCAAGGCCAGCTAAAAATCTAGAGACTTTGGCGATCTAGTTGAGCACAAGCCAAGGCTAGAAGCTGCACGCATGGGCACTCACCAGCGTGTCCTCCAAGTCTTTAAACAAAGTTTTCTCCTGGGTCCCCACACTGGTCACGGTCTGGCTGGCGAGTGAGTCGCTCTCTTTGACCACCTCTTGGGTGGGGGCACTGCTGCAGTGGCTACGCTCCATGTTAGCTGCCATGGTCTCCACCGGCATGTTGGGACTCTGGTTAGGCGGTGTCAGATACACTTTGGAGCCTGGAATGTTGGCATTTTTCTGGGCCTGGCTGGAAAAATTGGGGCTTCCTGGCCAGAAGGCTGGATTCCAATCATGGGGGTAATACTGAAGAACTGGGTGACTCACCGATCCATCACAGTCCTCACTCTCCTCAATCTTCCTGCTCTCCGCCATGCAGGAGGTCTCTATGTTTAGTGGATGACTTGGAGGTGCACAGAGATTAAGGTGACCAGGGGGCTCCAGCTGAGGAGCATGGTTCCAAGCCATGACCTGAGCCTGGTGCTCCCCCAGATCCCCACCATCTGCCCTCACAACTGGGGAGAAAAAGGCGTGGAAGGGGTGATAGTAACCCCTAGACCCCTCTTGGAAGATACCATGGTTCAGGGTAAATGAAGGGTAAGCCTGTTGGCTGCACATGACCCCAAGCACTGAAAAGGTCTGTGGTCTAAAGGTTAAGGAAAAGGTTCAAATCCTGCTTTAAGTGCCTGATAAAGCACTGGAAAAAAACACTCCTTGTCCAGAAGCCCTTCAAGAGCTGAAAAAGCTTGGGTGACACCACCTCCTCACACCTCAACTGTTCCTTCCCGCATGTCCATGAAGCTGACTCCTCCAACCTGAAAGGCCATTCAATTAAATTGACCTATTTACTCTAGAGGTGGAGATCCCAGCCCCACCCCCTCAATTGATGGTTATGTTGATTGATCCTTCATTCATTGGTTCCTGTACAGCAAATAACCCCCACCATCCACCCACCAGGGTGAATTAACTATCTTATTTCCAAATGAATTCAACCCATGAAAAAAAAAGTCATCAAGGTAGAAATAAGTGTGGTTGTGCAGGCATCATGGCTGCTAATCACACAGGTGATGCATATATGCAAACATATAATGGATTGCTGAAGGTTAGCAGGAATCTCCATATTAAATGTTCAGCAGGCATTTCTTTGTCAACTTTGATTGGACAGATTCTCCTCTCCTTGTATCATTGCAATAATTTCCCAGCCATTTGGCATCATAAACGTACACCTCAGGTGATTTAGTTTATCAGAGATAATTTATCTCATTTCAGTTCTCAGAGATACATCTTCTCATCTGTCCCCTGTTTATGAAGTGGAGAACATTTGTTCTCAGAAGGAGAAGAGGAGAAGTTTTTCCTCTGAGATCGGAGTAGAAGGGGGAGGGGCTGCCTGTGATCTCCTGATACACCTGTGTGATTACAGAGCAGCTGAGTATTAAAAGTGAAACCAAAGTTAAAAAGAGCGTGTAATTACATGAAAATAATTTTAAAAAAAACGCCAGTGCTTAACTAAGTGGTTTTTTTTTACACAACTTTTTGGCACATTCTTTAACTAGTTAAGGACCAGGCCTATTTTTCAGACTTGGTGTTTACAAGTTAAAATCATTTTTTTTTTGCTAGAAAATTATTAGAACCCCCAAACATTATGTATATAATTTTCAGAAACCCTAAAGAATACAATGGCGGTCGTTGAAAATACTTTATATATAACACCGTATTTGCAAAACGGTCTTACAAACACACTTTTTTGGGGTAAAAAATACACTTTAAATTATAAAATAAGACAACAGTAAAGTTAGCAGAATTGTTTTATATTGTGAAAGATAATGTTACGCTTAAATTGATACCCAACATGTCACGTTTCAAAATTGCGCCCGCTCGTAGAATAGCGACAATGTTTGACCCTTAAAAATCTCCATAGGCGACGTTGAAAAATTT